>ML675624.1:0-315469 GCA_007922155.1 Mesoclemmys tuberculata | reverse complement strand
TAAGTAGAGAATTGAACCAGATGAGCTGTCTGTGTGGTTAGAGACCTGCTAAATTTTCTTCTGTTTGCAGATATGTATATGCCAGGGGACCTGAGACCAGCCCTGGAATCTTTCAACGTATGGGAAGATTCATCAGTGGACTAGAAGAAGAGTTTTAAGTCCATCAAAAGCAAGGTCTTGTTTTGAACCTCCCTAGGAAACCCAGGCAACTATAGACGACATACTGTACATGTGACAACTCCAGTGGAGATGGAATGTACCACAGAGTTAGCCGTGTGTAGGGATGCCTGCAGGAAGATTCTTGCTAGGAAATGACCCTCAGCTATGATGGCCTTGAATTGGTCATGCTTTTCCACATTATTATTGAATTTTTCATCGTTAAGGTTGCATTTTGCCATCAATACTTCATAATTTGCTATCTGAAATTTCAGGGTCACTGAAGAGTAATTCTTGTGACCAAACAGATTGAGTCACTTTTGATCCTTATTGCAGGAAGTAGACTTTGTGTGATGTCGTCTGTCATGCTCACTGACAGCCTCCACAACTAAAACATTTTATGCAGGATGGAAAAGCAAAATCAGACTTTTTCATTGGGCCATAATACTTTTTATCAGGCTGTTTTCACAGAGGTGGTGTGGTGGCAGGAGTTTGCCAGATGGTTTTGGCAGGATCCAGTAAGGCTTCATTCACTGTATATAAAATGTCCAACAATTTATGTTGCGATTCCTGCACCCTCTCTAACAGACTCTGTAATGAATCAGCAATTGTGTTTCATCAGTTCCTGAAACTGTTTATCATCATCAGCAAGGAGGTGGGAGGAAGAAATGCATTACTGTCACCTCATCTGGTGACAATGATTAACTATTAAACTGCAATGTCACCTCCCTGTGTGCTCTAGCCTCTTGCTCCTTGAAAGACTCCTCCTGAGGTTGGGGCAACTGAGGAAGAAGTGATGGAACAGGAGACTGCCTCTATCAATGATCTTCCTAAGAGGAGCTAGAAGGTCTTGAGAACTGCTGGTGATAGGCAGCCCAGAGGTCCCCGTGCATCTAGTGTTGGTCATGCAAGTAAGAAGGAACACAATTTCTTTTTTCCCTTGGCATTTCCCTCTCAGGAAAAATGATCAGGAAAATATCTTTGTTGATAGACAGGAGACTCCTGTACCAAAATCTGGGAGTCTGAGGAATCATTCCTGACAGTCTAAGGGCGGAGCAGACAGTGAAGGTGAGGACAGCTGTCTGTCCTGTGTAGTAGGTACTGGAAACCAAGAAGGCATTGGGAAAAGATAATGCCTTGGTGACACAGCCCATCTTGGTCCCAATAGTCATTCAGTATCCATTAATAATGGAGACTCTGGCTCATTTTAAATAAATCAATCCCTGGATTACCAAAATTCCTGTGGTGCCAGATGTATGAGTGTCAAGATAATATGAGGCTCTACAGCATCAGTACTGAGCAAGCTGACTGCTTCAGTCATCCCATTTTAAAAGATTGTGTTGCTACATGTTTAGATGACAATAATAAGGACTTCGATGACTTATGAGGTACTGGTTTGGTTATGAACACCACAGAATCTGTAGGTAGTGCTGATCTCCCAGAAGCAGAATCTCTGCTGAGCGATCATGCTTAAACAATACCTGGGCCAGTTTCAGTCCAAGGTACAGAAGCGCTTTTTTTTTTTTTTAAAAGACTGAAAGTCTTTGAAGAGTTCCCAGAACCCAAGCAACCTAGAACCTCATTAGTACCCATCCTGTAGGATCTGAAGTCTCTGAAATGGTTGGTCTCTGAGATGCCTGGCTTCTCTTTGATGGAGGCTCTCTGTTGAAAGATCTGAAACTCCTATTTGGAGCTTTGTCCATGCTCTCTGCACTCTTATCCCATGAAGATCTGTGGCTGTGATACAGAGGTTGACAGGACACTACTCAGAGTGTGCTCAGAGGCCAACGTACAATGTCTCTGGCTTTGAATCTGAGGTTGGTCTTGGGGCTTATTCCATCATAAGGACTCAAAACTTAATCTCCCTGTTTTTTCAAGATGGTTTTTAAGAGATATGCAGATCTCACACTTCAGAGGTATATGTGGAAGCACCAAGAGTGTCTGTTGATAACTGGGACGGATTTTCAGCACGAGAGGCATCCTGTCATCCTAGCACAACCCAGCGATGACAATACTTGAAAGAACCCCTCAGGTAAGAGGAAGAAAGGAATATTTAATGAAAAAGAGACCCCCTTAAACATACAGAGGTATAAAAACTAAATAATCAAACTAATCTAAATTAACACGAAGAATGTAAGGTAAGATATAAACTAAGTTTGAAGCAGTCACAACAGATGCTCCGTTTCAGGCTTCAGGGTGCTCATGCAGCAATATGTATACATTGTATGAGGCACAAGAATGTCTGGAGCACATGCACAGACCAAATGACAGTTACTGAAAATTTCCAATTAAAGTTTCATGGGGTGCATGTGCACCTGAGGTGCAGCACCATTCAAGATACTACTCGAAGAACCACCATGAAGATTACTCTCAATGCTGCCATTGCAATACTACTGTGCAATGGCTTACCCTGTTCACAGTAGCAGCACTGAGAGCTCCCCTTCTTCACTGCCAGAGCTTCTGTGACAATGGGAATAAAACTGGAAAGTTTTTAGGTGGAGAGTTTGAATTTTCCAATTCCTTTAAAACTTAATTTTGTTTGTTAATATAGACACTAATTCATAAACCAGCAGTTTGTGGGAGTAAGATGAAATCATTTAGGGAGAAGGCCCATCTAAAGATGAGAAGCCCATCCAAAAAGTATGCCCCATTAGTGTAAGCATGTTGTTGCAGAAATCATGTGGAAAACTCCTATTACTGTTAATGTAGGAAGGCAAAGCTAGCACTGAGGTTACAGTCAGTCCTACACCAGCATAACAGACAAAATCTTTTTAATATTCTCCTCAGAACAAGAGTCATTTTTAGCTAATACCATCACTGGAACCAAAATCAAAGAGGACTTCTCCATAAGAATATCCGGATAATTTAATTACAGAAAACATGATGGAGTTCTGCAATATAATACCAACAGTGACAGCAGACATTCTGCATCACAGCCCTAAATTGCACATTTTAAGCAAAAGCTTCTAATTTGTGCATACAACTACTTATTTGATCCTAAAAATTATTCATGTGCATCCACACATTTTGGAATGCACAATTTAAGTGTCTGTTTTTTAATGTTGTACCCTAGAATTAACTGCCAAGGAGGGAAAAAAAAAAGTAAAGTGATTAAGTGACATTTCTATAGTTTGAGGAACATGCCTTAATTGTCATAGTACGCATTATACTGGTTAATGTTTACACCAAGTGAAAATTATTTTTGTGATACAATCAAATTTAAAATAGATATAGTTGCAAACAAAACACTTCTTTCTCCCCAGTTTTTCCAAGTTACCGTATAAACTTACCTTTATTTTAAGAGCAGAATCATTGTGAGTATGGGTCTTGGATAATTTCCTCATGATCTCAGCTCCAGTTACTGGTCCAGAAGAAACTCCAGCAGGTGGAGGACGGTTAGCTGTTCCTTCTAGGAGCATCGTGTGTTCGCTGACTGTACCTGAAACATAACAATTGTACAAACTAACTACATGTGAAACAAGGCCAGGGGTATCGCTTATTATGATGTACATTATTCCCAAACCATCGTTATGCGCACAGCCATGCTTTTGCATTTTGACGCACACTGGGCAGAGAGACTAATCTAATACCTAACAAAGAACAGCCCCAAGGATATGACAGCTGGCATTTATACAAGAGTGTAATGCAACCATCAATCATGTTTTGAGACTATACTAAGACAACCTTTACAATTTTGTGTCACAGAAAATACCTTTTAAAGACAGACACACAGCTACAACCATTCAAATGCATTACAAGTCTACCATGTCAGAGATGGCACAATATAAGAAATTAAATCTGCATGAGGCAACTAATTAAGTTGAAGTATTTCATGTTATAATCAAATAAGATTAAGCAAGGAAGAAAATGAAGGTGTCCGTTTTTCAAGACAGTTAGCAATCCCAGTTCTAGTTAAAACAGGATACAGTGAGGTGAAGTGAGAATTGAACAAGTAATGCAGGTTTAGAGAGTTTTAGTATCAGATGCCCAAGCATTAAAACATAAACATTAGTTATTATGCTATTTTACCATAAAAGTTGTCTAAAAAGTATTATTTGTTCCCAAATCATTTGTATAGAGTAACTGTAATACAAAACTACCTGCATCAAACTCAAACTCTGCTCCATCAGCGCTTGTGTCACTCTGAAGGCCACCTCCATTGTCTAATCCAACTCCAACCTCATGCTCATGGTGTGCAGTGGTCTGTGGTTTCAATGGCTGAGCTGGTCGGTGCAAGCTAACTCCTTTGAAAGCTGGTGTCACCACAATGAATTTCATCCACTGCCTAGCAAGTGCAACTAGACCTTTCTTTAAAGTCACTAAAGCAGGAAGGCCATCACTCTAAAAATACAGACGAACACAACAGCATCTTAACATAAACTGAAAACAATCAGTACTACAAAGCTTTTTCTGATCATGCAGAATATGACTTCAGTAAAAGCTTCTGCAGAGTTTATATTTCTGCAGTTTTTATGTTAAACTGTCAAAAAATGGGAAATTTTACTTCTGGGGGAATTCTGTGCCAGAATTCACATCCCCTGCAGAAAATACATTCTGCCAGGAAGGCTCTGCTGTAGCACCAGAACAGAGGGCAGCAGATCCCATGTAGGAGCAGCCCAGCTGTGGATAGGTAGGAGCAGAGGCTGCTTTCCTCACAGCACCCTGCTCGTGGGGCCAGGTAGAGAGGCCTGGTATATGGGGAGAACGGACAGCAGAGGGCACATGGGGTTGCTGGGGGGTCACAGACCGGGATTTAGAGGGCCCAAGTTGAGGAGGACAGACTGAGGCAGGGGCTAAATGGGAGTAGGGGTGTAGGACAACATGGGAATGGGAGGAGGATGGGTGGCTGAGTGAGAGTACAGGCACACATGAGGATGGGGAGGGATGCAGGGATACATGGGGACAGGGCACATTCTGACTGAATGAGAGAGGCTAGGAGATAGCTAGGATCTGCATGGGTTTTTCCCCAACACCCTAACAATTCCTCCTCCTCTTACCCCCCCCCCAAAAAAACCTCCCCCCCCAAAAAATATTCCATATTTCTCCCATCCACACTCAGCAACCCTCCAGATTCACTCTCAGGCTTCTTCCCAGCAATTACTTCCCTCTTCTTCAACTCCTCCAAGTCTTTGCACTGCTTCTGAGGGGTGCAGGAAATATGTTTCTGTATTGTAGTTTAAATTAATTATTACTCAAAGTTCTGTATTGACAAGCCTATTAAGGAATCTATTTGTCAAAAAACATTTCCTGAATCTTTTTTGTCATCTGTATTGTTATAGACATACTTGCAAGTATTTTGAAATAAATTCCCAAAGTAATTGAAACTGGATTGATTATATTGCGGTTATTTTGACAAATAAAATATGCAGCATTTTTAATTTTCTGGTGCAGAATTCCCTTAGAAGTAAACTTTAACCTTCTTACTGTGCATTTGTGCTCAGTTATAATAATATAATGATCTATGCTGAATCATATTTGGTCCATCATAACAAAATTCCCATATAATGACCATATCAACTGGTATAAAATCTGCATCACCCCACTGACTCAATGAAGCTACTCCGATTTACATGGCTAAAGATCTGCTCCAGTATGTCAAAACAAACAAAACTGAATTAACCAATTCAAAAATAAATTATTGCATTAAAGTAATTACAATGGTATGAAACTTTCATACCACCATTTGTGTAACAACAATACATTAAAAACGCATTTAAAAAAAAATTTTTTTTTGTACACAGGTCTTTAAAAATTCATTATATGGGATAAAACAGAGGATAGTTTTCAGTTATGATACTGGATGCCATTAAGCACTGACTTCAAATATTTCTGCCCCAAATAGTTCTGTTTCTGATCACTGCACTCTCACCTAGACACAGCTCCTCACTTTTGAAACAGGTATTGCTCAAATCTCACAGCCAGGGAAATGAATTACTGAAGTGAAAAAGAATTCAAGGCTTACTTTCCCATTGGTGTCTAAAGAGATTTGGGCGAACAACTTCCACCAGTATTAATAGGAGTTATGTTTGTATTCCAAAAATACCAAGAAGAGAATAGTAGTTTGAGTCTCTAACATTTCTGGAATTATGGCTCAAATACAAAAATTATTAGTAGGTTGGTAGGGCTAGTTGTTACCCTAGAATTCATGCTAAAATCTGATATTTAATCTAATTTCTGCAGGCTCTTATATTGGTAATAGACACTTAGATAATATTAAAAAGTCTTCATTGATTATTGATTATTTTTTAGCTGTAAATGTTTGACAAAAGCTGAAATAGACAAAAGAAAAGCCATAATAATTATGGAGTTTTTTTTAAAAATCCACTTGATAAATTTATGACGTCGCCTGTAATTTATAAATAAAATACATAAATAAAAGACTATAAACTATTAATCTATAATTAATGGCAGATTAATTATTATTATAGGGCTTGAATTTTTTTAGTGAGCACTTTAATGTTTTTATAGTCATCTTCATTAAGCCACCTGCAGTCTTTATTAAAGGTTTACATACTAAACTGTAATCACCTCAATATTGTAGAATTATTATTTGTTCAAAAACCTTCAGTTCTTCCTGAATTTACACACTGTATTATTTACATCTTTAAAGCATAACTCACCATGGTAGCATCCTCAATGATGGAATAGTTTGCCTGATGAAGGTAGTGATGCAATATATTACACAGCAAACAGGAAGGGTTTTCTTGCAAGAAACGAGCCACTTTAGTCAATCTGTTGTATTTGCTTCTCAAAGGGAAATGCATACTTTTATTCTGAAATAAATATTTATACATGTATATATTTTCCCTATAATGAATATATATAAAAACGCATGCGTGTTACAAACCACTATGTGACCAAACAGCATACTCATAAGAGAAAATGGAGCCACTTGTATCTGGTACTGTTCTTTGCAATGTTGTAACTGTGTTGGTCCCAGAAATATTAGAGAGAGAAATGGATGAAGTAATATCTTTTACTGGACTGACTTTTGTTGGCAAAGAAGACAAGCTATTGTGCTACAAAGACCTCAAAAAGAACTCTGTGTAGCTCAAAAGCTTGTCTCTTTAACCAATAAAAGTCAGTCCAATAAAATATACTACCTCACGTATCTTGTCTCTCTGGTGTAAGGTAGTGAGTTTCAGCTAGCCGGACCAGTTGAGTGTACCCCAACTCATTAATGCCAAAACCTGTAACTTAAAGGGGTCATATAAGATATCAATAGAAAGCTTATGGCATACTGATCATTACTATTATTGTCTGGTATATGTACAAATGACAAACTCAAAATTACAAACCAATTGGAAATTATGTTCTTCAAGTGTGTCTGCCAGACAGGGATAGGTTAGGATAACATCAGGCAAAAGAATGTGGTTCTGCCACCTCGATGGTACTTCCAAGGTATATTAAAAGACAATGGGAATGCACTTACTTAAAATCCATCAAGTTCACAAGGGAAGGAGATAACCACTCAGCAACATAGGAGGGGGAGGAGATTTCAGGAACAGATCAATTTCATTTGCATTTTAGCAACCACAGAGGGTGAAGAAATAACATGGAATTTCCTTCACCAGGAGACTATGAATCATTCCTCACAGCTTGAATCAACTTTACTTTGGGAAGTAATCATCAAAAGAATCCATCTCAAAAGATTCACTGGACTATAAAAGAGAGGGGCAAAGATCCCTAAGTTACCTTTTACCTAAGAAGATACAGAGCTGGACTTTGTGGGAGATCCTGACCAGAGGGATCGTCAGCCATTTTGCTGGAAGGTAGACTGGTAAGGAAGCTATCTTGAACAAAGGCTGTAGCTTGTTGTGTTATGTCTTAGCCATTAGAAAGCATCTTTCCCTTTTATTTGCTAGTTACCATTTCTAACACTATCCTGTATACTTGAACTCACTTAAAATCCTCTCCCCTTTTGTTAATAAACTTGCTTTATTTTCAATCTAAGCCAACCCAGGGCAGTATCTGAATCCAAGTTAAAGCGATAAGCTGCACATTTTGTCTCTTTAGAGGACCAAACAAACCTTATTATTCCTCTGAATAATTAAGGGCTGGAGATTGCAAAGCATACTGTATTGGGAAAATTCACATCTCAGAGTGTTGGGGTTATCTTGCCAGGTGTACCCAAAGCCGGTGTATATCAGAGTGCGGCTGGGCTGTCACAAGCAGGCTGCTGGAATCAGAATTGCTTAGCACACAGACATTCAGTGTACGCTTGTCTGCTGACTGTTGGTGTCTGGGCTGCTGGCAGCAGCAGAGCATTTAAGGCAAGCAGAATTACAGGGCAGGCAGTGGCACAACCCTCACTGGTCTGGACTGCATCCTAGAATGTGACACTATGAACTACAGACTTTTAAGTCTGTTTATAGTGTGATGTCAAACTCTAATGGTACCACATAGCTGCGGAAAAATTTGAAAAAGATAGAGATAAAAAATATTTTCTATGTCCACCTCCACTAACAGAGCAGGATATTTGCTGTACTATACTGTAAAAAAGGCACAGTAATACCACGTACTGCAATTACATTTTAGAACTTCAGATATTGATTATATAAATGAATAATTCCTCCTAAGAACTAAATTAATGAATTATTTGCTAGCATAGTTTAATGCTAGAAGATGCCACCCTAATAATATAAATTATTCATGTTTCAAGGATGTTATGACATTCAAGGTAAGGCAACTGTAACATTCATTAACCTGCCAGATCTTACAATAGCAGACAAGACGACTCTGAAAAACCTTCCCACCACTGAGACTGATTTAGTGTGATAGAAGAAAAGAAAGCTTACTGCATATAAGTAGGGTCATGTGTACTCTACAACACAGTTAACCTGAATTCTGCATCAAGTCCCACAATTTCTGCAGCCAATTAAGCTGAATTTGGCAGGAAAATGACATTTCTGCATCATCATAAAGTCAAAGTATATTTTTACTCAATTAAATATTCAAGAACTACGATTGGTACAGTATGTCTTGTGATATTCATTTGATGTTAAACTCAAGTCAAATCTGAAATTTTGAATGTTTTTCAGCTGTATACTAAACCAATATTTAGTTTGCCATTGAGTTTTGTATGCTAACACTTGAACTTCACAGAAGTTGTCCAGAAAAAAAAAAAAAAAAAAAAAAAACTACAAAGATTTTGACAGCTGGGTAAGGCCACATGGGACTTTTGGCACCCAGGAAGTGATTTTACCTTTTTTTAGAATTCTAGTGGGTGATGGGTAAGAAGGGAGCAAGAGAAAAGGAGTGAGAACAATCTCAAATATTTAGTTCTCTGCTCCAACAATTAGTTCAATCCCCCACTCCCAAAATTTGTGTGTCCACATCCAACAAATATGGATTAACACATTGCCTGGACACAACAAATTTTTTCCCATGAAGGTTCAGGTTCTGCATCCAAATCACAAAGAGTGAATTCTGTGGCCAGTTTAACACACACAGAATTTCAAGTAAATCACTAAAGAAGCCAGACACCAAAGTATGGTGTGTTGCTTACACTTATTTTAAGTCTGTTGACCTTATTTTTAATGAGTCACCAACCTCTAATGCCTCTGTCATTATGCAGCCCATGACAGCACAAACCCTTAGAGTTCCTTCAGTTTCTAATTTGTTTAATGAGGACTTCAGTTGATCAATGGGAACAAGCCAGGCACCAACAGCAGGAGTTGCAGTGCTCAATAAGTTCAGCTGCCTATTTGAAGAAAAATCAAATATTAGAAGACAGAATTCAAGTTCAGCAGTAAGTATTAGCAATGTTTGCTTATGCTATCATGCATTATATTAAGTTGGGTATTAAAATGAAACAAAACCATGTTTATTGGCTTGAAATTTTTAAGCTATATAGAATATTATTCATATTTAAAGCTGGTACAAAAGAAAATATGTTGCTCTAAGTGCCGGACATGCCCACACAAACACCTTTCTCTCACTCCTGCTATAGGACCTCCTTTTTCCTAGGCCTAATATCGGTCTCTTACTTTTCTCCCTCCTTCCCAGCACAAGGTAACTGGAGTTTTAAAGTGAAAGACAGGTCACATGTGAGTGGGAGTCATAAAACTAATTTTGGCAGATGGGAAGGGGAAAAAAATGGTACACTTTTCTCCCATCTCACAAACAATACCATCACTTCTCCCAAGCAATTGCACTCCCTTGGAATAAAAAAAACCAACACACACATTACAAATAAAAACTCAAGATAGGATAAAATTAGTGTTTACCCTTAAACTTATCAAAAAACCTTTGCTGTATTTTATACATGAGACTAGGTGCAACTTCAACTTTGGTATTTCTAGCTTTTTCAGTGGTTACCAGTGTAAATATAATATTCTCCTGAATATTTTCAAAATAGATTTAGGAGTTTAAGTCCCATTAATTTTCCATGACACCAAGGGCCTGTCTGTACAAAGGCAACAAGCCCATAGTAGTTAGTGCACACCAGACACTCTGCACACTAACTCCCTACATGGACACACTTACTTTGCACTTACAGTGTCTGTGTGCTTTAACTTAATAAACTTCTGAAGCATATTAAGCTAAAGTGCACAAAGGCACTCTTAGTGTGTACTAAAAGTGTGCTCATGGTGGTGTTAATGCAAAATTGTTAATGCACTTTAACATCACACCCTAGTTTACTGCACACTAGCTTCCTTAAGTAGTCAAGCCACCCTTAGGGCCTTAGACTCTTAAGTGCTTAATTCCCTTTAGAAAATGGAATTTAGGCACTTCTGAAAACGTTACTCCTTCCCAGCTCTTTCCCTATGTCATGTTCACTATTCAGTCATTTTTAATTCCTTTTAAAAAAAGATAACTCGATATATTTCACACACAGGCATATATACAGATAGTTGCATACTCCAGTGACACTGATTTGGTCTGACTTATCTAAATCCCATTTTGTCATTATGAAATAATAGAAGCAGCAGCAATTACTAAAGAGGCTGCGCAGAGAATGTACCAGTTTTAAGAATATACAGAGCTGCTACTTTCATTTCCTTTAAATCTAAGTTATACCTCGAAAATACATGGGCAGGAGAGCGCACATTAGTGGGAGCCGCAAAACTAAACCAAATTTCTTTGATTGTTAGCTTCATGCTGCAGGAGTCAGGTGGGGGAGGCATCAGAGGTAGATCTTTTTTCAGATCATCAGATTCAACTCCTTCATCCTACACAAAAATGGTAAATTGTTTTCAACAGGCAACAACTGCTTAACAGAAAAGCATATTATGCACTGTCTGCCAAAAAATACAATCGCATATGATATTTAGCTAGACAAAAGGAATAAAAACACACATTCCACACTATCTCCCAAGATCATATTTGGATGCATCCTTTAGAAAGCTGCAACATTAGCTATATAAGCAAATACTGAATTCAAAGTGAAGTACAAAAGTTGTTAAACTGCTACTAAAATTAATTCTGCACTGTAATTAGCAGTTGCTAAAAAGAAGTCAACCCTGAGATAAGTACCAATCTCAATAATTTTACCATTTACCTGTTCATCTGAAACTGAATTTCCATTTATGTCTGAAGAGGGACTTCTATCACAAGGAAGATTATCATCAGACACATCAGTGTTATAACCACTACCAGTTGGAGAATCTGAAGAATTGTTGGATGCCAGCAATCCACCCCTCTCTGTGGCATTAGATTTACCCATGACTCCAAAAGTACTATATAGAACAGCTCCAGATTGTCTTCCTCCTGCAAATACAAAATTAGAGTAAACGAACACTCTTGGTTGGTTTGCTCCAATTATTCTATTTTCACAAACATTTAAAAATAGTAAATTTTGTTCATTTTCCACTCCCATGTTACAGTCAAAACATCTGTAACTTCTTTTACTTTCACAAACACTTTGCTGTATACTTTGACTAAGACTTGGGCACGTATGTTTAGATACAAATAAATGTAATACCTATTTTTGAAACCGTTTATATCTCAAAGCAATTTTATATGCCCTGTATCTTACTGAAACACTAAATATACAGTCTTCTGAAGAGAACAATTCAGATGATGCAGAATACATTTAGATTATTAATTATTTTATAAACAGGAGCGTCTCTGTAAAACAAATGCTCCAATCCTGTAAGCCAGACCCCTGCTTTGGGTACGACTGCAGGATCATGGCCCATGTGACTAGTTATATGACCAATTTCTATCTTTACAAACTCAGTTTTAAAGACAAAAGCTCCTTACATATAATTAGGACTGAAATAAACCTAAAATTTTAACCATTAAAAAGTTACTCTGCACGTAGCACATGTCCTTCGGAACTAATTATACAGGTGATTATATGAGCTTACCTATTAGAGAATCTATTCACATAAAATATGAACCATTTAATGCCACCTGTATTCAGTAAGTTTTTTAATTACATTAAAAATGAACAGAGCATTTCATTAATTAATTACAATAACTAATATTGACCACGTAGTATTGTAATATTGTAGCTTTTACCTTTTATTGTTAAATTTTCAATTCCACATTCAAACATTATCCAGCCCCATCTCTCTTGGCTGGGACCTATTCGAGTTACATCTGGAACAGCTTGCTGATCAGTTTCATCTACAAAAGTGAATTCATCCAACTCTTCCAAAGTAAAAAGAACTTTTGACTTCTCAAAAGGAATTGCTGTTATTGCACAAGTCCCAATGTCTGTAAAAAGAGTAATTTAATCACTTGGTTATACGGATGATGCCAAAAAGTTTATATGTGAAAGTGCATTTTTCCTAAATGAAAGAGGGTTGGTTTGTTTGTTTTTTGGGGGTAAAGGGTTGCATTTATCAATAATAAAAAATACGGGATTATGCACAAAAAGTAAAGACTGAAAGAAGTGATCTTAACATTTGGAACAACTGCAGGAAAAAACCTACTCATTAAACATTGCTCATAATTTTTTTCCCCTTTCTACCCATCTTCTGCCACCTACATATAAACAATCTGAAAAAGCCAGGAGAAAAAAGCAACCTAACAAGAATAGCACAATTAAATTAAAGCCCAAATATATTTCCAATCTTCCACATGCTGATGTCCTCATTACTGTTAGCACAAATAAGATGCTATATAAAGAAATGTTCGTGGCTGCTTTTCAATAATTGACCTGTTCTGGTTACAGCTTCTGAGATACTTTAGCCCTAAGGGAAAATCTTGGTACAGCACATTCCAAATCAATACCTTTACGATACCAAATGATAAATGAAATACAGTGATATTGATGTGATTCTCTTAGATAAAGCGAAACCATACAGCATATTTAAAAAGTGTATTTTTTCGAGTCCACTATATTTTGAGGGTAAATATATGTCCAGTGCAAATTCAAGGTATATTTAAGTGACTAATATGTACGCCTCTGCCAATGTTGTAATGCACATAATCAGTTCTACTGATTGCTAAGAAAACATCAACCCCAGTGAGACTATTTTAAATTTGTTATATTACTTTCTTTTAAGTCTGAGGTCCAAAATGAGAGTCAGACCCCTTGACTTGCATAAAAAACAATTTGAAGAGCTATCGAAGTATCATGTGCTGAAATGTGTCTGGCAAAATTCTAGCTTCAAGCATCCATTTCTTGACAATCAAACGACAGTGAGAGACGCATTTCTGAAACTTTACCTCCTCTCTCCATTGAAAATCACAATAGAAATAATGTACTTACTGGGAATATTGCATTTTAAACAAAGATAGCACTAGCTGCCAATATTTGGGAAGCAGTTCTAATTAGGTTATTGAGACAGCTCAAATTAGTTATTTCAGTCAAAGATTAGGAGCAGAAAAACTGAAATCTGACTCAATCTTACTATACAATCACAGTTGATACCTGCATGAAATAAAGATGTTTCCACTCCAGGAATAAGCCTACCTGTTGTATCAAGGCCCCTGAGCTGTCCATGAACACGATGAATGTTCAGTTTGGCAGCAATTTCTTTTCCCTTTTCTGCTCCAGCGTTTGATCTCAGCGAGCCAGAAGACTGGGGCTGCATTTTACTGGCATGGATGTACCGATCAAATGTTACTGAATTCCTCCCAGTGTCTGCATTGTTTAAAGTCTCTTCAACCACACCCCTTTTAAGTGAAAAGGGAAAAATAAATTAAACAACTCCAGGACTATTATTTAACTCCTTTCTTTTAGTTTTACACCAATTTAAAATGAAGTAAGCACATCAGAAATAAGAATTCTTTGTTCACAAAATTAATACACATTGATTAGGAAAACTAACTTAAAGGTTTAGCTCTGCCCTCAGTGACATAGATACAATTCCCCCTGACATCACTAAGAGTTAAAACTGTGTGACTGAAGGAAGAATTAAGGCTTTAAGATTCCAAAATACTCTTCCCCATCTTATTTAAAAACTAATCTATATTTAGAAATCCATTGACAAAAAAGCTCAATAAGAGCAATTATTTCAGATTCTCCTGATCGGCAAGATATTAAGAGTTATGCATTATTAAATGTATTATTCTTACCTATTCATACGAACTTGTGTAGCAATTCTATCAAAACACAAAGCTACTAAGGAAACATGAGTCACAGTTTTGCCAGAAGCAGTACTTGGGGTTTCTTCAACCGATGCTTGCAATAAACACAAGTTTACCTAAACGTAAAATTCCGCCAAAGAATAAAGACAGTTTAGGAAAAAAAGTCCCTTTTAAAAAAAGAAATACACATCAAAGGTTTCTCATCCAATATAATCTACACCTTTCCTATTAAAAATGAAATCCAACAGGGTGAAATAAATTTAATCATATCTTTTACAGAGTTTGAACACACAGTCAGATACCATTGCAATGGTTAAAATGTTAAATTTTATAATTAATTTGCATAACTATTTTACTTTGAGCAGTCAAAAAATATAATCCTCAAGAAAATATGACATTAATCATTTATCACAGTAGAGTTAAGCTTTTCAAAAAGTCAGAAGGATATAAACTAAGCCTAGCTTGTGACTACCTGTCATATGAGACTACACAGTTGAACAGAAAATTATTACCTTGGGTATGGTAACATTGGCCTGAAGACCTTTAATTGTCACATTATCTTGCTTAAGTGAAAGATTAGTCTGTGCATGTCCTTGGTTTGTTGTTCCAGTAGTGGGGTTCTCTGTTTTCGTTCCTCTAATATCCTGTTTGGATGATAACTTAAAAAAAATGTGATACCAGTTAGTAATTTACCCTAAGTGAAGCCTACCAAAACATTTTGAAAATGTAAAGTAATGGGATGGCTCAGAGCCATTGCAATGCAAGATATACAGGTTTGATTCCAAGCTACGGGATCTTGATTTCTGAGTCAGCAGGATCTGAGCATGCTACAAAGTCAGCACACTCAGACCCAGAATGGTAGGCTACATTGCTCAGCACAAAATTTTCAAGTGATTAAAGATCCAAATTGAACTCCAAAGAATACTTTTTATCTAAATATAAGATGCTTTGATAGGGAATCTTTAGGAGGGGTCACACAAAGTAAATTAAAAATACAAGGAATCAGCAAGAATAGGAAGAGCCTCTAATTAAGGAGGAAGAGAACTGTACAGTTATTTTCAAAATACTGATAGCAAAGTAGGGACAATTTTGTAAGGTATCAGATGGACTGTTTTTTGCGACTCCTCTCATAAAATAATAGATGTGCTTTTATGGCTTCATTTCAGCAGAACCCTACCCCAAAACCCACAAAACTTTCTGGAAGTATTCTAAAACATTAACTGTGATGAATTACGTATTGCCAGTATACATATTCCACTAAAAAATTCTTGTTGGAAGAGTATGGACCTGATCACTAGTAGAGCTATGTCAAATTTATAGCAGCCAAAGATCCAGTCCCATGTGTACTGTACTAAATTATACTAATTAATAACATTACACTATTTATCAAACAAAATAGTACAATATTATAGATTTTTCCACTATACAGAACAGTTATTTACTCAGTAGTAACTGTGGATCCTTGAGATGTTGTCATCATGGATTTCACTGTAGATGCACAAGTGCCTCACGCTCAAGACTGGATTCTTCTGAACAACAGCGTGCACTGGAGCCATGTGTGTGCTCTTACACATGGGCATACAGAATGGGGCAGCCACGCCCTCCTTCAATTCTCTCCCAATCCGAAGCCACTGATAGCGAACCCTGAAATTGTCGATGGAGGGTGGATGTAGAATCTACACTGACAATATCTTGAAGAACCACCCAGTTACATACCATTCTTCCTTCTTTGAATATGCATCAGTGTGGATCCAGCTGTAGGTGACTGTCAAACTATCCCCTTTGGATGGTGAAAAGAGGAGTTTCAGCTGCATCCATCAAATACTGTAGTACTGTTCTCCTGAACTCAACATATGTCATGACAACTACGTATAACTATACATACTGCATAAGGAAAAATCAGGGAATTACTCCCATATTGAGAACCTCTTCCATTCTGAGAAACAAGTCTTTCTGGTGGATGTCAGCCAGCTTTGTACCTGGAGCTCTTGGATTTGTCTAAAGCAGTCCTTGTCCCTGGGACTTAACCAGCCAAAATTCAGCTTGTCAGGTGCAGGGACTTTGGGTCTGGATTGAGTATCTGTCCACAGTGTTGTGAAGTCAGGTCCAGACAGTCTGGGAGCTGAATGGACACCTGCAGCAATTCTATCAGCCAAAACGGCCTCTGCCAGTAAGGAGCTATGAGACTCATCATTACTCTTTCATATTTGACTTTGGAAGCCACCCTAAAGATCAGGGGAATCAGTCAAAAGGCATATAATAGGAGGCCTTGATTCCACCACAGAAGGAAGGCATCTGGTAAGAATCATGCCCTCTTTGAAACAAAAGTTCTGATATTTGGTGTTATCCTTGGTGAACAGGCTCTTTCAGGAATTCTCCAGTGATAGAATATAAGCTCTAAAAGAATCTCCACAGCAACCACTCAAGAAATGAGTAAGTCAGCGAGGGTGAAAAAGAGTTCACGTCTTCAAACAGCGGGACCATAGAGTCATGAAGTCCCATTGCCGGAATCCCTGTGCCAGTTGCGACTTTGGTATGGTAGATGTCTCTCGTTCCTCCACCCTTGACAGGCTCAAACCCTTGACAGGCTGGGCTACTGGTGCCAGGGTCAGTACCAAAGTCCGCACTGGGTCTTTCTTTCCCATGTATTGCACTGGCTAACCAGTTTGTCTCCTCCAATTTGGGAGCCATCAGGAGTTTAGAAGCTTTGTCTTTCTGGAGTCCTCCTTGCAGGATGGTTTCACATGGCGATTGCCCTTCGAGTCTCTGGCCCTGCCCTCAGAGTCACCCTTCAATGTCAAGGGCACATGCGCCAGATCTGGCAGATCTGTATCATAGCAGTCAGTGCCAAAATAATTGCTGCTGAGGTAGTTGGTGTCAAAGTCCTTTTCATCACAGTCACCATACTGGTGGTGTTGATGTCCTATCTGATGCTTTCTCTGTGGACCCAAGAGTATAATATCTGCTCGAGGCAGTACTGGCCCATGATGAGGATTTCTTCAGATCTGGATATTAGCATCCATGCAAGGTCAGAAGTGAGTTGCCTGGACTGATCCAGCAGATGAAATTTGAGTCAAAA
Source organism: Mesoclemmys tuberculata (assembly GCA_007922155.1). Lineage (NCBI taxonomy): Eukaryota > Metazoa > Chordata > Testudines > Chelidae > Mesoclemmys > Mesoclemmys tuberculata. Next base: position 297,747 of record ML675624.1, on the reverse strand, counting down.
ATCCCTTGATTCATAAGTCCTTGACGATAAAGAGTGGCACACAGAGTACCAGTCCAGGATGCGGCTCTCTCCCGAACAGAAAAGGCATCAGTTATGTCTGTCTGTGAGTAGGATAAGGTAATCACAGGATGGATAGGGTTTCAAATCTGATTGCTTAGCATTCACCATTACACGCAGCAGTTGGTGCAAAATATCTCCCTGTACCTACAAGAGGGTTACACGAGTGTTACTGGTGAGAAGTGTTGGTGTTTTTTTTCCTTTAAATGTTTCATTGGAAAAGATGGAGAAGACCATGTTCTTCCCAAATTTTGGTGAAAGGCACAGGCTTTGAAGCACTCAAAAAATGTAGTGGGTAGACACGTTAGGTTTGATCTTGCTATCACAGGCAGCAAGGTAGTGGTTGAAGCTGTACTGCATTTATGCCCTTGCATGGGAACATGAGGCAGCACAGAATGCATGTGCCGATCAGCTAGACATTGCAATTCACCAGACTCCAACTTGTCCACATGTATGCTTCTAGTGGGGTCCACATCGATACATACTCAAAGAATCTGAGCTAAATATGTGTAGCTTAAGTCACATGTACGTGTACACCAGACAAACAGATTCATGAGTCATTTATGTACAAAATGTGCAGTGAAGATGTCAGGGCTCAATAATACCCTGATGCCTTCTTTGCACACCCCCAAAAATAGTAGAAAAATTGTCCAATATTACATTTTTCTTAAGAAAAACTGGGGACTTGGACTGTCTTTTTTCAGAAAAAAGTTTCATAATCTGGAAATATTTAGTTAGTTGCTACCAGAATGCCCTATCCAGTCCAAGGTACACACAAGATAAAAGTTCTTTTGAAGCTCTGCTTTAATCAACACACAACTTGATGAAGTGAGGTGGTCAATGTTTTCCATAACCTGGAAGAAACTTGATGCACTCAAAGTCTTCACTGTAATGGAAAACTTCCACACAGTGCATCAAGCTTTCAACAGTGCAAACAGAAAAACACTGAATGACACAAGGCTCCTATGGAATCCTGCTTCATTCAACATGCATATAACGGGATCACAGCTAAATTAAACAAAACACGCAGCTGTAGCTCAGCCTTCCCTTGCTTATGACATTAGTAAAACACCAATAATCATACGCAAAGTACTGTGCATGTAAAATGTGAAATTTTCATATTCATTATTTAGTCAAATCAAAAAGCTATTCACAGGAATGCTAACAGATCATACTGAGGTCTTTTGTTTTGTCATGTTTTAACTTTTCGGCTGCTTCAGTACTATGGTGTTAAAAAGCTGCCATTTAAAAGCAATAATGGGGAAAATATTTTATTTTTCCTGTGTTCTTATGCTCAAATACAGCTAAATCATTTTTGCCATCATGCAGAAACCAATGTGAAATCCTGGCCTCATTCAAGTCAATAGGGAACTTGCCATGGACTGCACTGACATCAGGATCTCTCCAGGTCTAGAAAACTCCACTTTGATCATGCAAGTAATGACAATTCTGAGCAATGAGGAAAAAAAATGTTACTTACATGTACACTAAGTGTTGTTCTTTAAGATGCATTGCATTATGCATATATAGGTGTGTGCTATATATATTTCATTTCAGTGTATTCAAGTTGGAGTTGGGATGGCATGTGTACCCTGTATATCCTCATGCCTCCAGCAGAGGACATAAGCATGGAGCGCCCCCAAACCCCACTGAGGGCTGGTCTATACTCACCTCCGAGGTTCGGCGGCAGTCGATGGGAGATACGCAAGCGACGTAAAAAACTTGCATAACTCACGTCGACACCGCTGCTTCAGTTCTGCACGCCACCATACTGCACTGCGCCACTTTTGGAGGTAGTTTTCATAGGTCGATTTCTGGATCAACTGAGCGGGTCTTCACAGACCGCTTAGTCAATCCAGAGAAATCGATCTGACGGTGGTGAATTTGCCACCATCAGCATAGACCTAGCCTCAGTTCCTTCAAACCAGAATCTCAGGGATGTCCAACACCAAAGTTGTGGGGACAGAGGGTGGGTCACGGAATATATATATATGTGCACAACACATCTCAAACTGTTACTATACAGGTAAATATTTTTTTCTTCTTCACATGATTGTACACATATATATTCCTTTAGGAAGTGGGAATTTGGAGTCTATTTGAATAAAGATTGAAGCACTGGATTTCCAAAGTCAGCATCACCTCTAGAAATCACGATAATGACATAGTATCTGTGTGCCCATCAGGTAAAGTCTGGCATCCTGCATCTCATCTGGGCAGGATGCCATGTGTTTTAACAGCCTCAGACAAGACCTCATTGTCCTGGGGTCAGTCTTTAGAGTGGAGCACAGTTTCAGAACAGACTGGAACTCTTTGTGAGGCAGGTAGGCTGTTGCAATCACAGACTATAAAATGAGTACAAAGAACTTGATTTTTTTGCACTAAGGACAGAACTGACTTGTCACTGTTCATGAGGTCATGAATGGACTTATCTGAATTGGGAGGATGAATCAGGCACAACTACCTCATCAGGCTTAGACAATGAGATATGAGAGAGGCCACCTGCTGCCCTTGGTCTCTAAGGGCTGATGGGTCCAGGCTACAAACATGTACAGGCACTGAAGGTAGCACAGTGTCTTTTGTGATTGGTGAAAGAGATGGTGATCTGGACCTGGAGTGAGAGGCTGAAATTGACCTTATTGCTTTTGTTACACCCCAATGTGCCGAATACAGAAAAGGCAATAATTATAAGGGGTTGGAGACTAAGCTGGGGCCCCCCCAGGAGAAAATCCCTTTGTCCTTGATCCACGGGACTGATGATACGGTCCAATGGAGAGGTGCCTTCCAGCAGCTGGGAGGGGGCAAGGATCTCAGTCTCTGCGATCTGACTGGAGGAGGTTCTGTGCTCCTCTGGGAGTCAGAAAAATAACAGTATTCTTCAGGCCGAAGTGACATGGTGTCAGTAGGAGTGCTGGACAATCTAGAAAATCTATGCAGTACCAAAAGAGTCAATGGTATTGGAGCCAGTATCGATGATGGTACTGAGTAAAGTCCCAAAACTGCAGGTTGCTGCAAGATGGGTAAGTCGAGTAATAGGAGACAGAGCAGATCCCTGGTTACTAAGTAATCCTGCAGGGTCAATGGTAATCACAACTGAGATGTCTGTCACAGGTACGAAATATGCTGATGCTGAGGCCATTGGCATCAATATCATGTGACCTGGTGCCATCAGCACTGGAGCTGCAGTGGAGTGTACAAACTCGAAAGCATTGATGAAGTCAGTACCAGACAACAGTACTGGGGAGTGGCACTCTTGATGTCTTTTAACCTCAGTACCAGAGAATTTAGGAAAGCCCTTATCAGATGAAATCTTATGACTAGAGATCTCAGGAGAACCTGAAGAGCTCTTTTTGGACCTTGACTCAGTCTCTTTCTCCCAAGAGCTGAAAGATGCAGCTGACCTGGAAGATGGCCCCAGGTAAGAACAGTAATGCCTCTGCTCCCTGTATGTCATCACAAGTTTTTGTCTTGAGGGAGAGGAGGTGGCAAAAGAAGCAGCCAGAGCACTGGGGGATGATGAGTTCTTTGCCCATCCAGCTCCTAATTGGCCTGGATCCTAGGTCAGATGCATGGATTTTTCCATGAGGTACTCCCTTAGGAGAAGAGTAACCGGATAGCAAGTGAGAAAACTCGGGACAGGGAAGGGGGGTAACAGTTTGCCTATATAAGACAAAGCCCCTAATATTGCGACATCTGGTCACCCTACTCAGAAGTATCTCATGAGATTTCTATATCCTAGTAATAAAAGACCTACAGATACCATCTGTCCATTAGGTGTCCTTTGCCTTAACATATCAGGCAACATGTATGACCATCACTAACGGGCATAACAGCAGGAGGAGTAATGCTTAAATCTTGGGAATTTTTGCATTTTAAAGTGGCACTGAAGTTCATCTCCAGAAAACAAGAGCAACTCCCTGGCTCAGGAATCAACAGAAGTAAACACTAAAACCTTTTTATTTATTTACACTAAAGCAATATAACATTATGAACTATGTACATATTAAACAAGGAAAAGACCATGGGAGCTTCAGCAACATCAGAGTTCCAACTTATAGCCACAAATACTGGACAGGAACTCAGAAGGGAGTAGGATGACTCCATCCCTTATGCCCGCCGTGGCAGCACAAGCACACGCAGGGGTCGTGCACCTCCACAATGGCTACCGCTAGCTAAAGTCTTTGGACTCAAGCACACTGGGCATGCAGACACCTGAAGTAGAATATGTACGTGCTCAATCGCCTGAAGGAGAACAGCTGGATATAACAAATGTGCATGCATCCTTAACTATAGGATAAGATAAAAAATTTCCTCTAAAATAAAGACATTTATAATGTTATTTACTGTCTTTCATCCCTCCCAATCCAATAAAAACATACATGCTTCTGCTCCCCCGAAACCTTCATTTTTGTAGTACCCTTACATTCTCTGAAAAGGTTGTTTTGCTGTTCTGTGCAGCTTCTCTGAGGACCTTACAATGTAGATCATCCACAATTGCTGCTGGGTGTTGAGTGCTAACACAATGTACCATTGCTTCTATATACCTATATAGGGGGGAAAAAATCAGTTCACAAAAGAAAAAAAAACTTAATTTCCAACAAGGGGTCAAAGCAGGCCACAAGTCAGTACAATATAAGGTTTCTTCTAGCTCTCCCGCTAAACATGTGAAATTGCATAAATTGGCTTTTTCTGGGAGGGAGGATGGGGGCAGAACATCAGCTGCATTATATAAATTATATACTATATACATATATTATATATGCATTCATGCATTATATAAAATCAGCTTTTTCTGAAGCCTATATACAACTGGTTTATTCAAAAGTTTTGATTTTAGAAATTGATATGCAAGTATCTAGCAATTTTAAACATTTATCTTCAAGTAAGGGAAAATAAAATACCTGTCTAAAGCTTCTGCTACCAGAGGAGTAAGAACAACATCTACAGTTCCTTTTACTTCCACTATGGCAGTTGTTCTAGTCTGGGAGATCGGATGATCCAAGGTCCATTCTTCTGTTACTGTTTCATCATCTGTATTATCCATTGTTTTCTTTTCCAAAGGAGTATAGGGTGTACTACACAAGTCAAACAAACGAATTATTGAGATTTTCGAAATAGGCATTATACAATTTATAGTTAACGTATTTTCTAATCCTATATATTGGAATAACAGCTACTCCAAATGGATTTCAGCCTTGGGTTAGAGATACAGGACTAAACAAATCGATTTATTTCAACAGACGATTCTATGGGAATGAAGAGGGTCCTCAAGACAGATTCTTTTCAACTGTAAGCACACAGACTATATATTTAATAGGCTATATGTAGGAACCTCTAATGTGAGAAGTACTTATTCACAGAACTATGTACACAAGCAAGGAATTCCCTAATTCTAGGCTTGCAAAACTGACCTCTCAGTTTGCAGAAATTCTTCAGCAATATTACTGACATTAACACTGCTTATGTCAGTGTTAAAACAATATTTGTCAGGGCAATTCTCAACATTAATACATTCTTATAACATGTTGCAGATTAGACTGGGACTCTCAAGACCATCCTATGTCTTAGTCACAATAGCCAAATTCTACTTTTAGTTCTGCCACAGGCTTCCTGTATGCCCTTAGTAAGTAACTTATCTATCTGGGACTCAGTTCACTATCTGTTAAATGGGGATATTTCACTACTGCTACAAGGGCAATCCTTTGATGTTTGTGAGGTACTCATATATTTTGGTAAAGAGCAACACAGAAAAGCCATTATATAAAATATGATACACTACTCTAAAATGCATGTATTACAAAAACACTGCTCACACTAGCTTGATTTTAGTAAGGCTAGCAAGAGATGCAACAGTTAAAATATTACACAAACCCAGGCACCACACCAACACTATAATGTAATCTTTTACTCACTTGGATGTTGATCCAGTAAGCTGCATGCCTCTGTCCAGTAAAGCATTAGCTGAGAGACCCTGCTTAACAATCTAAAAATAGAGCAAAACTATTACTACTTCTTTGAGTCTATAAATCACTATATACTTGAATACCATAACGTCAAGAGAAGATTCCCATTATAGTATTCTACCGCCTGTCTTCCCCAAGAATGGCCCTCCAACAATATTTTTAGTTTTTTAACATACTGAACATGAATTCCATCATTAAAAGCTGCATTTTTAAACCATTTAAATATCAGATCCTGAAATTCTCACATGAAAATTAATTTAATGAATAAACTTTGAAAAAAAAATTTTACACAATTGTCCAGGAAAGGTAATGTATGAAAAACTAATATTAATATTCATAGTGTTGCTTTGACTCTATAAGGACAGGTAAAATTAGCTTTCATTGTGTTAACTACTTAAATTTCTATAAAATCATTTTAATAATTTTTCATATGACATGAAAATTGCTAATTTAATACAGTAAACATAAGACAGGACCCAATGGAAGAATAACTTCACACTTGTACATGTGATGATATTCAATTTCATATTGGCATCAAATTAAAAAGAGGGGACGAAGTAGGGCATTCTGAAATCAGTACACACTGGAATATTTGCACCCAATCATACCGCTGCACAAATTAAAACTGGAAACATTTTGTTGTAAGGGAGATGTTGCTTTTCTGTGTGGCATACTAATATGCAAATAAACCTAGTAAACAAATTCAGAGCACTGGGTGACGCCTTTGAGTATTCACTACGTCGAACTATTCTATAGTCTTTGTTTTATTGATAGGTAATTTGAACACTTTCTAAGGATTTTGAAGTGATGAAATAAATACTTTTTCTTGGTAAACAATTACTGAAGTGTTGTTGTACTTTATATTTGTATATTCAGTTTTGATCAGATTTCACTGCTCACAAAACAGTCTAACACTGTACTCAAAGACCAAGTTTCTAGACGAGACACACTTTGAGACTGCTAACATGCACATAAGAATAAACTAAAATAAATGTTCATCTGTAGACATATATGAAATATAACAAACAGACTGTTCACTAAGTGCAGTTTTAAATCTATGCGTTTTCTGTATGATTCTCAAGTTTCAAGACATTTATCTCTCTTGGTTTATTATGTTCTCAGGTTTCCTGATGAAGCATTTGCAAAAAGTAATTACTTATACAAATTATGCAGAAGTAACTGCTGAAAGGATGCTGATCCTGAAGTTAACACAGGCTACCCCAAAACTAGAAAGAAATGTTACGTACAACCAGACTGAGGGGACAAAATCTTCCCAACCCTTATTTATCTTTTAATGTATTTTTAGTTTTCTTGTAACCAACTCTGTCCCCAAACACAAACTTTTTGGCCTCATGGATCCTAAGATTTCATATATTAACATATCACTGAAATGTCTTATTTAGATTTTAGTAGCTCCTTCCCCAAACATATATCTTCACACAGAAGATCAGCACCTCAATGTCTAAATCTGCTGATTTGTTACTTTGACAAAGTTACTTTGATGTAAAGCTGTTTACAGCCTATGTGACACAGTACTGTTAACCACAGCTAACTAAAGTATTAAGTTTTTGTGGGGTGTGGCAAATGGCCGGCTTCTCCCTAGTGGGTCTTGCACTTTTGCCTCTCGCATGGGCCAGTGTGTCGCTGGCAACCCCGTCTTCCCAGGGAGGGGGGTAGGGACCCGGGCCCGCCCACTCCTACGGGTCCCAGCCCAGGGGCCCTCCGAGCAGCAGCTCTGTGCTGCTGGCACCTTACTTGCAGCTGCAGGCTTTTCCCCTGGGCCACTCTCCCCCCTTTGTCTTCCTGGCTTCTTGAGCCCAGTACCTGCTTCAGGGCTCCACCTCTCTCCCACACACCGCTGCACTCCGTTCTGTTCTCCTCCACTTCTTCACACACCACCGTGCTCTGTTCTGTTCTTCTCTACTTCACACACTCCTCTGCTCACCACACACCTATTCCTTCTACTCCACACTGTCTCTCAGGAGTAGAGGGTTTTTATAGGCACCTGGGTGGGGCCTTAATTGGTGTCAGCTGACACTAATTACCTTTTATGGACTCTGGCTAGTCTATAGGTTATAAAGCCAGGATCATTCTAGCACTTATAAAGCGCCTTTCTAGAACTTTCCTACTGTCCTCTGTCCTTGCTATACCACAGGGGGAATTAATCAAGTATACTGTAAGTACATCATTTTGTATGAAAATACACTGCAAATCACATCCTACTTTATGTCATTCAAAAGCATTTCTGAGTACAATAATGAGTTTACAAAACTCAATAATTTGAACACGCTTTCATTCACAAACGCTAACATTTTTCTCTACCTCACAAACCCTTCCTGCTTCTAAATCCTAAGGATTTAATATCAGAGATTACATCTCCTAGTAACCAATTGCCTAGTAACCAATGGCAAACAGGTTTAAAATTTCCTTTGACCTAGTTAGTAGGAATTCATAAACATAACACATTCTAGCCTTTCTAAACTACTTGTTTCCTTCTTCACTTTTCCCCCCCATACCTTAAAAGTTGGAACAGAAAGATGTTCAAATGAGGAGGAGCTTTCTTCACTAGTTGGGGTATCAAGGTCTAAAGGCCGATGTAAAGAAGATTTAGAGGTTCTTTTGTTTGTTGGATGCTTTACTGACCAGTTGACCACCTGGAACTGGGTGAGGTAACTTTGGTAACAGGTCACTATAGGCTGTTGGGAAGTTATTTGATCACTCTCTGCAGCCTTCTCAGCGTCTATGATATACATGTGCTCAACAAGCTCATCTTCTCCTCCTAGCGCTGAAACAAATGAAGCCTGTGAAGCATGAGTCTTGATTGACAAAGTCTTTGGATCTTGACTGGTTTCTCCATGGACTGCACTAGTTAAAGGTCCTTCTATACTGTGATAGATAGACCCTCTATTATACTCAATTTTCTGGGCTTGCTTTTTTCTCTTTTTTCTCCCTGGATAGGTTCCTGGACCTTCATCACTGCTTATTAGCTCAAACTCTTCAGCTGCTGAAAAATAGGCTTCACTATCAGCCATCGACATGCTAGAGTCCATTGAGCGATACTGGTGAAAGGAGTTTGAATCTGCAGATGGCGTGTAAGGAAAAGAACCAAAGCTTCTCCTCTGCTTTGGAGAGTCCAGGACATTCTCATCACTGCGAGACACATCACTACTGAACTGAACACCAACTGGAACAGGCTGCTTGTCCCCATAGAAGGCTGCAGTAAGACTCTTGGTGCTCCCAAGTCGGGTAGAACACACCGATGCTTGCCGCTTCAAAGGAGATCTGAGGGGAGACTGACCTACAGACCTTTCCTGGTTGTTGGGAGACACAGGACTGCTTCCTGAAACTTCTGCTGGAGTACTAGAAACAGAAAAAGAACTATCAGTTTTTCGGTTTAATATGCTGCAAAACTTACAGTGCACAACCTTGAGAATTATTAATATAACTTTAAAGAAACAGTTCTGTGCACTTTTCATCAACACAACTGAGAAAATTATAACTGTGAAAGAAAACATCTATTCATATGAGAAAATATTTTCACAATATAGATCACGCATACTAAGGCATATTAAGATCTTGTAGTAACTGAAGCCGTCTTCTAACTGATCAAAGCACAAATGAAGCACATCTAGGCAAATGTTATTGTTACGCATGTTAGATTTTATATCAAGATAAAAAATCCAATACTAATGAGTTAACTTTTGTATTCAAAGTAGTAAATTAATTTCAGGAGTACTGTTAGAAATCATCAGTTGTGTCTGAATTTGGCATTGGTTTACTCAGCCTTATTGTTAATCCTAAAAGCATGAATACATTTCTACCCTGGGTAGAGTACTAACCTTCCATGACCATCCTCTCTTTTTGCACCAGACAAGAACTCCTTTGGTCCCACGTGATCTTCAGTAGCAGAAGAAGGGCTTTCCTTCTCACCTGCAAGCAAGGGAAGCGCAGCACTGGAACTGCTGTTTTCCTCTGAAGATGAGGAGGAGCTATGGGATCGCAATGGTACTTGCAGACTCAGGTGCTGGGCCTTTCTCTCTATTTCTATACCCACAGATCTGCAATCCCAATCTTTTCTTTTTGCACCATTTGTCTTTCCTGAGTACAAAAGAGATATATATCAATTAAAAATGTGAACATTTTGTGGCACCAAGTATTAAGAACTACAATGGTTTCTTCTCCCCCCTCCCCCTTAAAAAAAGTAACAACATTCAAATTCATACAAAATGTGTAAAGATGTGGAAAGACAGCTAGAAGTGTTAAAAGGCAAAACAGCACACACCCCCATTGATTGATGCCCAATTTAGATAATTAACTACAAGTAGATATTACATCCCCAAACTCCATTTTACTTAGAAAGCAGCTCTAGACCCCTCTGTACAGATTGTGGGTATTAGCATCCACTGTGTTCCAGTACTCACACTTCATTTTCACAGGTTTATCAGATCATGTTTTATTATATGATTTGTAGTAGGAGAATTACATTTCCAGTATTTAGTAATAACTTTCTGTTCATTTACCAAGAATCAGACTTTAGAAAGTATGTTGTGCAGTTAAAAAAAATCTACACTTCTCAGTAAGTTGGACAAAGCTACGTACTAAGTAATACACATTTTATTTTTACCATCTATAATTTTGGGAATCTCCTTGGTAATAATCCATTCTCCTGGCTGCAATAAAGACTGCCCATAAAACATATCAGATTCTGCACTTGTACTTGAAAAAGCAGAACTGCTTGAAGGCGTCATCTCTTCAAGCTTGAAGAAATCTAGTCCTGTTACTGTGCCACCAAAGAATCGGCAGCCACCAAGACAGCCACACTTGTTCTTGCTTCTCTTGTTCTTCACGTTATCATCTGGCCACAAAAACCATAACCTATGCAAAGGAAAACAAAAAACAAGAACCAATAATGCACTACTAAGTTTAGGTAATTTAAACTCACACTGTGAAACCAAGATTCAAAATGTCTCTTTCTTTTACATACCAACTCCCATTTTATTGATTCATTTATACAATTGAATAAAACTCTGTACACATCTAATAAATACAGACAAGGCAGTATATAAATTGTGCAAACATACAAAGACCTTAAGTATCCTCCAGCTTAGTTTCCAATATGTGTTACGATAATCTTTCCAAAGATCAGAAACACTTCCACAAAGTAGGAAGGAGGAGTCTTAGTGTAAAGAGTTCATGGTTTTGCAAAGTGTACAAACTGTTTCAGAAGTATCTACCAATATGTATCATATAGGAAATGTGCATTTTAAAGACAGCTATCATAAAGGTAAGCTTTAATATCATTCTTGTCAACTTGTATTCCAGAGCCCATTTTTGAAACTGTATTTTTATATCACTTGTAGATAGTAACCACATGATCTGATCATGGAAATGTCATCTCCATTGTCATACAAGTCTCTTCTAGTCCCAGTCTCTTCACTGCAGGATTGATACCTAAAATTGATTCCTAGAGATTCTAGATTTCAAAATATTAACTGATGGCAATTCCAGCAATCCTATTTATTAGCTAACTTTTCTCTAGTTTCAGTTTTTCCTTAATGTTATCCTAAATTTTCTCTATTGCAGTGTAAACCCATAATTTCTTGCTCAGTCTTAAACATGGCCTAATGGCCACGGTCTTAGATAACCTTAAACAAATTAATAGCATTTGTCAGCTGCCTGCATTCATCCAAAGAAGATGTTAACTCGAAAACCTAGCTGTGACACTTTGAGGAACAGAGTTTTTAAAAGTAACTTTATGTATAAAATGGTCTATGACTGCTTACAAACATCTAGTAACTGAAAACAAAAATGGCTACCCAAAGGGCAAAAATAGCACTGACCTGCATCATTTTTCTCTCTCCCTAATTATTGCTGTAGGGCAGATTACAGGTTTAGTTATCGTCATATTTTACATTAATTTTCATATAACTATATACTTATCAGTGGGAGATCCAATGTGGACTGCGGCATATGACTGTAGCTTAGGCCAACAATTAAAGATTTATTTGCTTCTCTTTATTCTCACATCACTGCTCTACACATTGCCAAAAATACAAAAATCATTCAGTCCTGTGTTATCCAAGGATTTGATAACCAAATCCTTGATCTCATCCCAACACCTTACATACTATATAGTTGGTTCTCAGCAACCACTTTATAAAGTGAATACAGTCTATTTAAGCAAATGTCTGAGTCAAGTTAATAATATACAATCATGAATAAATAAACGTATCAGCTAAAAAGATATGAAACATGATGATCTCACCTTCTCCAATAATTTCACTTACCTCTTAATTCTGCTATCATGTGTTTCTAAGAAATGTCTCTGCACTTCATGTTTAGAATGATGATCCACAGCTAACGCAATATCAGCAGTGATGAGCCCCAAATTGACAGACCCAGCTTCCAGCCAGTATGCCCTCCGCAATATTGCAGGCTGAAGACCAACTCTGCAGTTATTCACTTGCTCAATGTACTGTCTCAGCTGAAAGTCTTGGATAGCAGCACTTATACCCTCTCCAACAAACTGGTTGTGGAGGTTACAGTTTGCAACACGTACAGCACCCATCTGAAAATATAATTTAAAAGACTATCTGAATAGATAAAGATTAGTTGTCTGGTTATACCGAAAGATGGACAGGAGACCTATGATATGGTTTTAATCAAGCCACAACTTTATTATTAGGTGTCTGGGACTACCCACCCGGCAGATAAAATTGTACAGTACAGGTAACCTCATGTTCATTAAATAATTACCACGGAGGCTTATGCCAGCTCCCTTCTTTTTCCATCTAGGTCCCCCAGCCTATCCATTGCTGGGACCTTACAATCCCCCTCTCCCTCATAGGAGGGTTAAAGTGGGCTGTAAGAAAGGGGGGTTGGCTCCCTGCCACACCATTCAAAGGAGCCCCCAACTCACGCACAGATTCCATTCCTTTAATGAACACATCCTTCTTAAGTCCTTTTCCAAACCATTTAACCAGTCACTGTATACCTTTCCTATGCACTGGACAAAGCTTTGTTGATACAGCGACAAAGCTTTGTTGATACTGCAACAAAGTCGCATGGTTGAGTCTGACCCTAAAACCTGAGCCCATAGAGCTAGCTCAATATTTTATTTTACTTAGCAGTAACGCAAGGAACCTATAGGCCTGTATCCTGTAAGACATTGGCTTAAGCAAGTTAGCATAAGTAAAGTATGCCTATGACCCTTACATACATAAAATTACCCAAAAGCTACCATAAATTTTGGGGAACTGGGAACAGCTTGCTCAAGAGTACATAAAGATACCTGAAAACCACAGAACACTGAACTGATACTGGGTTTGGATGTTTAGAATAGAATTGTTGGCAGATGTTTAACCATAAACTTGCTTTAGCAAAGGATGACATACATGATAATGAGCGAAAAGGCATTAAAGTTAACCTATAGGAAAAGGGCACCCCAACATTATGAGAGTGGAGAAGTAAGATTTGGATGTGGGAGGCTAGGCATCTGAAAGAATATTTATGATAGTACCCAGGCCTTATAACCATATGGCTGGCTAGCTTTCCATCACTGAACCTTCAGCTCTTCACGGTTATCTACCACCAACCTTTGGAAGTTGGGGGTCGAGATCATTGGACTCATTTGGCATGCTAAGGACAGGAATCCTCTGTCTCTCACCACCACTACAAAGTATATGAACACCACCACTCACTAATTATATGAACACATGAAGGGGATGACACCAACAATATCCCTAATACTACTATTTGTTTTGGAGGTTTGAAGCTTTCTTGTCCCTACTGATTGTTTCAATAAAAGTGACTAAAACTTTGTTTTGCCTTCAGTGTGAGTGTCTTTGCCACACACTCCCAGGTTCTCCACAACATATTGAATTTGTTAGTTTTAGTTCTGTGGTCTCTGAAAGGTCTCTGTGTTCAAAGACACATTGTCGTGGCTTGAAGGCAGCATCACTGGTGCAGCTGAACCGGTGCTGGACTTCTTAATTGATGATAGCCCGTTGGGAGAGATGACTACCAAGAGATGGGAAATGCTCCACGTACTCCAGCGCCTCCCCACCTACATGGGTGACACGAGGGACGTTCAGCTGGCCTGGGGGAGGTTGGTGGAGCACCTTCATCTCGGTGACGTTCAAAGACAGGCCAAGTCTCTTGTACAAAGCATTAAAGAGATCTAGAGTTGCTTACACATCCTGCGCAGAATGAGCCTCCACGCAGCAGTCATCCGCAAACTGAAGGTCGTGGATATCTTGTTGGTGAGTTTCGTTTTGCCCGGAAGCAACCAAGATTGAAAAGCTTCCTGTCCAGTCAATACTGAATACTGTGGTGTATACGGGTGGTAGTTCAGGAATGTCCAACCTTTTAGCATGAGGGGCCACATTGTAACTTTTTCTCATTCAGGGGGCCGGTGACTAAATTTCAGATGTGGGAGAGGGGTGCTGTTGCTGCACCCAGTTGGCTGGCACAGGACTGCAAGGGAAAGGGGGTACAAGTGCCAACTTTTATTTTTTGCTGGTGGGTGCTGGCAAGAGGGGGAGGAATTTTGGAGGAGGGGTAGGAGGAGGACATGTAACTGCTCATGTGACTCGTGTCTCCTCTTGCTCAAGGCCACCGACTTCCCACTCCGTCCCACTTACTGGGGAGGGTTGGCTCTATCCTCCCGCTGCGCTCCCCACCCCTGGCATACTGTTCTCCCTGACAGCTGGGAGAGCGGGTGGGGAGCAACCTCCACACCTACTTTCTGACTCAAGTCCTTCCTGGCTGGTGCACACAGTGCAATAGTGTGCATGGGTTGGAAGAGAGGGGAGGGGCTGCTCCTCAGTTCTGGCTGGATGTAACGGGGGCTGCTGCTGCACCCCACCCTTCCCTGGCCAACTTGGGGCTCCTGCTTATGCCCCGGCAGGCCGGATAACAGCCTTTGGCAGGCTGGATTCTGGTCCACAGGCTGTGGGTTGGACAACCCAGTGGTAGATCATCTCAGATGAGGTGAATGATGACGGTCAAGTAGATGGTGAACAAGGTGGGGGTGATCACACAATCTTGTTTGACCCCAAGTCCAGATGCGAAAGGCATTGGTTTTAGATCTTCCACTCAGGACGGTGGCAGTTATATCATTATGCAGGAGTCTCAGCATGGTGACAAACTTCAATGCTTTGGTTGCCTGCTGGAGGATGATCTACAGAGCTTCACGATTAAAGTCTGTATCACGGCAGGACTGACAAACAGGGTGCATGCTCACCTGTCTCGTGGTTCACATGTAAGTTGAGCGTTGGAAGCCAACACAACCATTTACATATGAAATCAGCAGAGGGATGTCAGCAGAGGAACAGGGGCGAGGAAGGGGGTTGTCCTATCTCTAGGGAAATAATTAATTTCAAGCAACCTAAGAAGGCAAAAACCACTTCTTTATCCTGTACCTAGGAAAGTATTTTGGTAGTGCGACTACATTCATGAGAACAGGATGACAACCAGCCCTCACTGAAATGCTTCAGAGGTCATTTGAGGTGAGAAAAATTTCTTTAGATAGTAGACTAACCTCTGAAATTAAATTTAATCTCCAGAAAGCAGGTTATACTTTTGTGTTATATGTAACCTGTTTCTATTTTCCTTACTCACCACTCTTAAATATCCATCTTTGACAATAAACTTATTGTTTTCACTGTAAATATGTATCTTATGTGTATCAAGTGCTGATCCTGAGTTGAACCTAGCTAGCTGGTGTGTACATTGTCTCCTTGCAGACTGGTGTTTCTGTGAATATTCACTGTAGAAAGGTCTGGACAGGGGAATTCTTCAAGGGTCTCAGGTACACCTATTTCTAATCTGCAAGGCCAAATTAGGGCTGAAATAGTCCAGAGGAGATTGCTTGGGTGGCTAACAGACTGGAGGTGCCATGGAACTGACACCCAGTGAAGCACTAGGAAGTCTCTCTCACGGGAGAGAGAGGAAACAAGGTGACTCTCCATCCTGGGCATCTCGAGAACTGTCACACTGAGTACTCAAATGCAGAGCCTCAACTGTGACCCCTTGAACTTGTATGTCTTACAATACAGTCTTTACATAATCACACACTATTTCTCTGACGAGGCATAAATCTAGCAGTTCTGCAAAAATGCACAGGAGGGAGCCCCTCTTCTCCACAAAACAAAACAAAGGCTGATGCCTTTGCTTTAAAGCCTATAAGCACCTAACTCCTGCATTCAGGCCCAGCTACCTATCAGGCCAATGCAAAGCTAATTTAGCTGCACGTGCATGCACTGCCTGCCCATCTTTCCTTAGATGCTCAGGTTAATAAGATTAGCCATAACACTTATTGTACATGTTCAAAATCCAATTTTCAAACACTCATAAACCAAAGAAAACCAAAATAAATTTCCTCAAGTATATGGCTATACCCTCTTCCACTCCAAAGAGCCACAATGCCAAATTTCAAAACCACACTTCTCAATTTTGAAGAGGAAAATATTTGTATTCCTCACATATTTTTGGGGACAGGAAACATTTGGGGGGAAACTGGAAAAAATATTGAAAATAGGACTAATGTACTTTCGAAACTCTGACCAGAGGTTTATAACATTAGAAGTGCCAACTCTGGCACAAACTTATTATGGGACACTGGAAATGGACTGCTGGTAAAATTTTCTAAATTGCCTAAGTGACTTAGGAGCCTAAAAAGTCACTTTTGAAAATGGGAATTAGGCAAGTGAAAAACTTCAAGCCTCCAATGACTATTTTTAAAAGAAATACCAATTTTTTAAATATATTTTTAATCTTCTAGTTTTCAAAATAAACACTGCTGCAGAACAAACATTCCAGACAATAAATTCAGTTATTTAGTCTGTGTAAAATATAGAAAGTGCATCCTCTATTGGCAGACAGAATAAGAAAATTCTCACAATGATCATAGAAAGAAAAATACTATATTTTTACCTTTATATTGGTGGCACAGCCATGCTCTACAACATACAGATCTGCTCCATCTATGGCAAGGCGTGTCATAGTGTACTTCAAATCATCAGATGTTGGACATGGCCCAGGAACACAGTTCATCTAGATTTGATATTTAAACAATGCACTCAATTTTGTTAGGGTTTTAATTTCATATTAAGCTTTTCTTTATCACACATCAATTTCTTATTCAATATCAGACAAATTAGACCAAAAAGAATGATCACTTGCCCTATAGTAACTGATTCGTTGAGATGTATTGTCCACATGGGATTCTGCTCTTAGTGCATATGCACCTTGTGCACATGAGATTGGATTCTTTTGACCAGCAGCGCCCATGGGGCCCTGTCTGTACCTTAGATATTCTTGTACACCCTCCCCCCCAAGGGAATAAAGAGTGGAGCAGGACCATCCACCCCTCTGTTTCTTCACCAATAGAGAATCCTAGTGTAAGACTTTTTAATGACAGGAGAGGAGAGCAGACCATGGAATCCCTGTGGACAACTTATCTCGTAGACTCAGACTTTAAAGCCAAAAGGGACCATCACGATCATCCCGAGGGTTCTCAAACTAGGGGTTGTGACCCCTCAGGGGGCTGCGAGCTCTCAGTCCCCCGTGCATGCCAGTAAGGATGGCATGGCATTGGGGGGGGAGTGGAGGGTGGGGAGGTTGCCAGAGCCTGAAAGATTTTCAAAGGGGGTCCCAGCAAAAAAAATGTTTGAGAACTCTTGCCTGACTTCCTGCCCTTACTATAAGGTAAGTAGCCATTCTTTATTCAAGCGATAGTCCACATGGATTCCACTCTTGGTGAGTAACAACCAATTGTCGGTTTGCTTGGAAATAGGTTGGAAGGAGTTTTAAATAATGACTACAGATCAGCCCTATCAAACTGTGCATGGGTTCAGGAAGCCTAAACCAAAGAGCAGTGTCTTGTAAAGGTGTGGACAGAACTCCACGTAGGGGTGCCCTGCAAGTTTCAGAAACATGGACATTTTTCAAACGGAATGAGTCCTACTGTGATTAGGCAGATATAACCTGGCTAACTCATAATATATCTGTACAGAGATTGTTTAAGAGGGTTTCTGAAGATATTGCCTGACCCTTAAACTTATCAGCGAAGGCCACAACCAGTTTAGGTGTATTCTTGTTAAGGTATATGTCAACGCCTTTAATACGTCAAGTGTATGAAGTTCAGCTTCCCTTGGGTTTGATTGAGTCTGAGGCTGGGTCCACACTGACGGCAGCATATTCGCTGCCGTCACATCGATTGCTCTGGATCGACTGAGTGGTCTGTACAGACACGCTCAGTCGATCCAGGAAGCGACGCAGGAAAACCACCCTGGTAAGTGGGACGCAGCGCAGTGTGGACAGCACGCAGAGGAGATGCTACAAAGTCGACGGGAGATACACAAGTGATTTGCGTCACTTGCGTATCTCCTGTTGACTGCCGCCGAATCGCAAAGGTAAGTGTGGCATGTAAGGTCTTAGGCATGAAACTGGGCCCTGAACAAATTGGTTCAGATAGAACTTTGAAACCACTTTTGGGCAGGAACTTGGGAGGAGACCGGAGCATTATCATGTCCTTATAACATATTGTATAAGGGGACCCATAATGAGGGCCTGAATCCCCACAACCCTTTCAGCTGACATAATGGTAAAAAGAGGACCCTTCAATTCTGCTATTACTATACTGAGGTCCCAAAACGGAGGGGTTTTCTGAAATGGGGATAAGTAATCTATCCACGGTAGGGTGGGAAAAAACACAGCATGGCTGTGGATAGGAGGAGGCTGTACAGATACTGCTGCTAGACGGACCCCTCTGGAGCTGTTTCAGAGCTAGCAAATAGTCCAGTCCTGCTGAATGATGATGCCAAGGAAGACTGCTGGTGCTGAGATGCCCAAATAGAAATCCTCCTCCATTTAATTTTTTTAAGTCAGGCTTTCCTGCTTCGCAGTATTGTACTGTGAATCTCAGCTACAAAGTTTCATTCGGTGGATGTGAGACAGCCAGCATGCAGGCTATCGTATGTACTGAAGTTGCATCCAGGTGTAGGATCTAACCCATGTGAGATCATGTTGGGCTGGGCTGGCAGAGTGATGAGAAGATCATCGGATCTGAATACCAGAATTGCCTGGCCCAAGTTGGGCTATCAATCATCAGCAGTCCCAAATTTGCCTCATTTTCCTCAGAACTACCAACTTACGTGGGGTCAGCAAAATGGTCCTAATAACCAAGGAATGAGAAAAGCATCTGCTAGGGAGCTTAGGCTCGAACCCCCTCTAGGGCAAGACTTCAGACACTTGTGGTTGAGGTCTTTGGCAAGGAGATCTATTTCTAGGAATCCCCACTTGCGAAAGGTGTTCTGCAGATCTGAGTCCTGATAGATCAGATCACTCATGGTTGCTTGAGAGCTGCTTGCTGAGTTGATCTGCCACGGTGTTCTGAAGGCTGGGAAGATGCAGAGCCACTGGTGTGATTGATTCAGAACGCACCAAGTCCAGAGCACCATGAGCTTCTGACAAAACGGAGATGATCTTGCTTCCCCTTGTCTGCTGACATAAGGCATAATTGCAGTGTGGTCTATCAGCACTAGGATAGGATATCTGGTGGTAGGAATGCATTGCATGCCAGGTGGACGCTTCAAGTTTTAGGATGAGTTTCCTGAAGGGCCCATATTCCCTGACTTTCAAGTTGATCTACATTGGCTCCTCATCCCTGAATAGAGGTGCAAAGAAAACTACTCCCTTGAACACTTGAACTGGGGTCTTTCCACCAGTTTCATGAGAAGAGGACTTCATGGGGTTCAGGACCAACATATCCACAAAGCATCTGCTAGGTGGATACACTGATTTCAACCACCCTTACAAGAAGTGTAGGCAAAGTCTAGCAAACACCATCTCTCAGGTGTATTAGGCCAGTGTCCCAGAAGTCTGAGTCATGCTCTTAGTGTTCTTATAGGTTGAGCTTGATGTTAGTTAATGAGGTTCATTATTGTTTGGAATCTTTCCCATAGAAGATAATCTCTCATTGACCTTGAACCTAACACTCCTCATTGAGAGAAGATGAAGCGATCACAACCAAAATAAGTTGTTCTTCATTACTTTTGTTATCCTGCTTCTAGGACCTGAGGCTGCACTAACTAAGCTCACTATGTTGGTTTATATGGTCTCTTTGGGGAAGGGGATCTAAAATTAGAAGCATCAGAAGATGCAGGCTTGTGTGAACACAGCTGCACGCTCCCAGGGTGTCCTGTAGAGCCAGGGCTGACAAGTGGGGGTGGTGGATATTCTAGGAGGATACCAGAAAGGATGTTTCCTAAGTGCCCTAGGTAATTTCCTGTTGAACATTACAGATTCCTCTGCAGAGTCTCTTCCTGACTTCTACTGCACTACCCAAGGAGGATGTGTACAGGAGGAGTATCTACTATGCCCTGATGGAGTTAAGAAAAGGAGGGGCCATTCCGTCAGGAATACCCTGGATCTGTTGTGTCCTCCAAAACTGGGTAGAGGATAAAGCTGGTAACAGATGTGCTTCTATTGCTGTACTGACAGTTCAGCACCTGGTGGCACAGTTATCACCACCCTTGACCTCTTAAGGAGAGGCTATTCCAAAACAGGGCCCACAGATAAATCACTCACTACTGTACATGCCCTGCTTACCAACACACTGGTGCTGATGCACTGGACATGACTGCCATGTTGTCTGTACAGAAGCGCTAGGTACCAAGGCACTGGGTGCTGAAAGCTCAGTACTAACATATGGCAGTCTACAGATTTAGCGGTACCATCGGCATTCTCTTAATTAGTAGCAAGGTGCCAGAGGGGCCTGCCTTGGCCCACTGTCTGTCCCAACTGAGTGCAAGATGACTCAGATTTAGGAGACTTGTGTCTTGAATCAATGGGCATCAAAGAGGGCAACCTATATCTTAGTTGTACTCTGAAGCAGTGCTCCTTCCTACCCTATCAGAGTGCAAAGCCAAAACAGAGGTGAATTACTGAGGCCTCTTGCTCAAGATAGGCCAGAGATCACAGAGTAGACTCTGTACTCACCCAAACACTTATCAAGAGAAGAAGACTGAAGCAGAAGACGGAAGTTTAAATACATTCTTCTTTTGGAGTTCAAGGAAGCATGCACAGGAGCATTCCAGGAGGAAAATTTCAGGTAGACTTTTCTAGTTTTTGAGTTCACTTAGAGTAAGAGCAACATATTATACCTATATCATTCTCTTTAAAAAAATAGGTACCTAGAGCGCTCATCAGATGTCACTGAGTTCTCTCACTGGGGACAGGAGATTTGTTTCAGCTCTTTTGCTGGAGTCCCTCTATAAGGGGTAGAACTTGGGGTATTCTAATCTGAAAACAAGAATCCAAGTAAAATAAGGAATGTTTGTGTGTGTTGCCAACAGGCCACAAGGCTACCCACTATACAGTGCACAGAGAACTAGGTGGGTATGAAAGGTATTCTTTCTTGTGGTCACAAGTGGTCAGAAGGAATTGAAAGATGGTTGAGCCAGCCTCCCTCTCTTAAAGCTCTGTGGTGAGATGAGTAAAGACATCTAAGGTGCAGGCAGGGCCACAACAGACTGATGCCAAAGGAATCTGATCTTATGCATATAGAGTGTGCGTGTACCTAGTGTGGATTCCATGTGGACTATCACACAGACATATAAATTACCTCCTTTAGCAAATTATGACTAATGAAAATACCTATATGCTCCAAACTACATTTATAGCTTTGTTCTACTTTTGGATAGTTTAAAGTTATATTCAAATACTATGGCAAAATACCACTGCACATATACCAAGATGTGAACTCAAAATTGAAGAAAGCTTTACCTTAGATTCACAAAACCGACGATCAATTCCATGCTGACACATTATTACAGATTTTGGCCTTTCCAGTTCAAACTCTCGACACATTACATGAAACACAAATGTCTGTCCCCATTCCAGCAGACATGCAAGCTGTAAGCAAATAGTAACAGGTTCACAACACAGTAATTATTTCAAAATAAGCTATCAGAGTTCAAAGAAAGAATATTAGAAAAGCCTGAGAAAGAAAAAAAAAATCAGGAACTTTATTTCTGCTGCTAGATAATCTACTTGTAATTAACTAGTACTGTAATTTTTCTGATTTGACATTTGTAAGTTTCTGCACTTTTTCTTTCACAAATGGTGAAGTGTGCTGTCAAAAATCAAAACTCATCTCTATTTGAAACCAATATATATTAGCCACTTCTAAAGCAATGAACCCCCTGTTAGGGACACATCTTGAATGCTAATTTTTCAAAATGTATTTTACCCTGGGGCTTGTCTACATAGTGGGATAATGCACTCAGCAGAGGTATGACTTTTTAAAGCTCAGTAACATGTGCGTTTATTGATCTATGTAGACACTGCTGGTGCACACTAAGGGCTCCCTAGTGCACTTTAACATAGTATTCGAAATACTCTAAGTACCAATGATATCAAACTGCCTCTCATGTGACGACTCATCAAAATGGGACATTTCAGCTGTCTATCCCAGAGAGTTTGGAAGTAAAGGAAGAGGACTTATATCTCTGAAATGTATTACCATGAGATGTAGTGTGAACTTGGCCTCTTTCAAAACATGATGTAAAATGAATCCTTTTATATAGGATTTTTATTAATTGCAATTCTCTGGCATTTAGCCTACTTACTATGTTTTCCTGTCTCTTGTCATACATGCTTGTTCAGTGCTACATAGGGTAACAATATACATCCCTATTTGCAGGGAAAAGATTCATGCCATCTAAACCAATTTGAATATCATGGTTATGGATTTTTTTTAATATGCATTACAATATTTACTTGCAAGACTATTCAGTACAAATCAGTACAACTTCAGGACATTAAGACAGATGGCTCCTACACTTGAAATTACAAGCAGTGCTAGTCTGTGAGCTCGGTTGTGTTTTTACCTTCACAAACATCTAGACTACAGGTCATTCCTAGATTTCACATGGAGAGTCTTTCAAATCAATCAAAACAGCTAGATTTTCAAGTCCCATAACTTGAAATTATCTTAGTCACAGCTCAATCAACTGGGCTAAGCCCAGGTCCCTTCAAAAACCTGGTCCCTTCAAAAGAGACCACATTACATTGGCATCACAGCAAAGGAATGTGTATACATAAAAAGCCATGTACTAAACATGTTATCTAGTGTTTCTAGAACATACCTGAGGTGCTGTAACCTTAGCTGTAAGGCATCCAGCTTGCACATCGATCAGCCATGCATATTCTAAAGTATCACTTCCCACAGGCAGACCTTCCGCTGAAAACATAGCATGAGCTCGTAGCTGCAGACCTGAGAGACTGATATGACCCTCTCTAAGTAATTCATCCACAGAGGGTCGCTGTTGAGGAGAGGTAAATTAAAGACTACTATTCACACAGAATGACTACACAGGGCTTTGTACTTTTTAATTATCAAAGGATACTTTTTTGTACACATTAATTCTGACCTATACAATCCCACTATTGTCTATACAATGTAAAATAAAAAACAACAAAATAGGATTTCAGCTAACAAGTGGAAGTAAAACGAGTAAGAGTTTATATGAAGTCATGTGCAACGGGCCATGCTATAATTTTATCATGATAAGGTAAAGATATCAAAGATAAAACATTGGAAGCTCACTGGGGCATTGCATAGTCCAAAAGACATCAGCAGATATTGGAAGTGTTAATACTGGGTGCAGAAGGCAGTCTTCCGCTCATCAGAACCAGGTTTAGGTACCATAGAGATCTAAGTTTGGTAAAGACTCTGGTGGAGTGAAGCTTCTCAAAAAAAAGAGTTAGTTGATAAGCAACAGGGGGTACTATTTCTGGAGGTTACTTTAGTCAATGCTCAGTAATTCACAGAGGTGCACAGAAAGCCATCCTTTTTGTCCACAAAATACAAAAACAAAAAACCAGGGTCCCAGACATTAATATTTTTTCCAAATTCTCTTGGAGATAGTTTCCAAGCACCTGTATTTCTGGTTCACAGGAAGAGTGTATACACCTGAAGAAAACCTCAGCTCTAGGCTGAAGGTCTATAGGACAACCATACTGCCAATGAGGGAGCAAGACATTAGCTTTCTTGTAAAAAACTTGGCCGGTATCCCTAGGCTGCTAGGGAGGCAGTTGGGACCAGTAGGGACCACTTCAAGATGATTGCCACTGTTCCAAAGTCGGGGGCGGGCACAGCCTTGCTTTGTGCTGTAATAGGGACAGACTCTACCCTGCAAGTGGGCTCAGGAAAGCAGGATCGCTGGCAACACGAGAAATGAAAATGGACCTTGTTTGAACCTGAAAGGATGTGGGGGTCATGCATAACAAGCCACATGATGTCAAGAATGACCAGCAAGCACAGAGAATGGACCGGACCAAAACCAACTAGAGGGACTCACAATGACCCTGAAGGGCAGTGACCTCCAAGGTAGGTTTCTTGTGTGACTGAGGCTGAAGACCGGGGAGAACCATTGATGCCTTCTATTAGATCAGGCATGATCTTACGCTGTGTCAGGATCTTATGTTTTAGGTTAAATTTCATGTCCATAAAGTTACTGGAGACACTGGACTCCAGCTATGCTTCCTAACTGACATCTGTCATCAGGCCATTTTTTAGACAGAACAGGAGCCTAAGGTGTGTTGGCACTGATGAGATGTCATCAAGGTACCACAGGACAAATAGGTGCTGCGGATGGAAGTGGGGAGGGACCAGGTTGGAGGTTCCAGTTCTGCCTGGACCCCTCTATCAGGGCTGGAACCTCGCATTTTCTTGACCAACAAGCAGATCAACCCTTTGCTGGACAATTCAAGGCAAAATGTTCCAGACCTTTGCATAAAGGAATAGACCTGATGCTGGTGTTGATCTTTCTCTGCATTGGATAGATGAGATCAGGCTGTGTGCAAGCTGCAAGGGCTCAGGCAAAATTCTCAAGTTGGCCCAGAGGAGGGCTGGATTTCTCCAGCAGTGGAAAGGCTCAGGCCAGCTCTTCCCTGGTCAGGAACTGATAATGAGGCCCACCCTGACCAGTCCATGGGATAAGTGTGCAGGCATAACAGGAACAGGTGACAACATTGGTTCAGAAAGCCAGGGAACTTTCCACAGCCCTAACTGAACTTGCTTAGTAAACGAACCTTCAGTTCTCCACAGATCTGGGGCAGGCTTGACTCTGGAAGTTGGCATTTACACCTGCAGGGCATTAATCTGCATTTGTAAATTCTGCAATGCATCTACCAACCCAAACAAGGGGATGTTAGCTTTCATAGGTGCCATCATGGAGGAGGAAGCTACCCCTTTTTATTTTGAGCTGCTCAAACTGTCACAGACCAGGACATGAGTAGTCACGCCTAGTGGTCACAGCTGGAGTCAGGACCCATGAGTCAGAGCCAAGAGTCAAGGCCAGAGTCAGGAACTGAGCAGGGAAGCAAGGCAGTGAACAAGGTAGGCACAGGAACAATCACAATTGCTGGCATAAGTGTTGGCCAGCTGCCGGCCAAATGCTGCTGCTGGGCTTTAGAGCACGTCTGTTGGTTCCCCCAGCCAATTGGTCAGGCTGCCCAATCAGGTGATTCAGCTGGAAGCCAATTGTGATTCAGCTGCAAGTCCTCCATTGCTCACTAGGGAGATAGAAGTAGCTGGTACCAGGTTCAGCTGCTAGACCAAATTCCAGACATCTACAGCATCCCTTCTCAACAGTTTAGTGCAACACTAACAAGACAAAGATCCTTTTCTCTTGTGCATGAACTACAATGAAGGCTGAACAGAGAAAAGCAGAATGCATGACACCAGCAGACTTACTTCATCCCCAAAACGTGTGTGTGAGTGAGTGAGAGAAGCTCAAGTCAAAACATGATTCAGTTTTAGTTTCATGGTTAAAGTCAGCATTCCTCCAAACACAAAAGTATGCTCATATTACCTGATAGCTGTCATTCAAGAATACATTCAATGGGGATAGTACAAGTTGCAGCATGGTCTCCCGAAATCCTTTTTTCATCTCAAAACACAATCTTTCCAAGAAAGCAGTAGGGCATTCAGGACCATCCGTGCTGCAGTGCTAAAATTAATCAACATATCCTGTTGTGAGAAGTCGCAGATACACAGAACCACTGAGATTGTCAGATTATGAAAAACCCCCGCAGAATGTGACAATTTTCCTGCAGTGCTTGAAGAAAAAGACTGCTACTTCAAAATCCATTTAATATTAATTTACATACGCTGTTCTAATCTACAGTTTGATATGTGCACCCTTATATATACACACACTCCCCTTAAAATTAATGGGGCTCCATAAGGGTCTGCCTGCACATATCAGATTGCAGAGTTAGTGACATGGCCCTGTTGATTTAGAGTAATCATTATGGTTGATTAAAAATAATGACTATCAACTACATGGAATAGTAGTTACTCTTCATTAAATATAAAATGGATTTACACACAAGAATTTTCTAATTCGGACTCAATCAGCAAAATCCTCCAAGTATCATTCTGCATTCCTGTATTCATTTACCCATTACATTATGGAGATAATATACATAATTTGACACAAAAATCCACCAATGATAAGACAAAACTTAAGAGTTTCATGAAGCACATGGTTTCACACGTACTGCCGTATAGCTTATAATTTTTAAATGCATATCAGTTTTATTATACTTCATTGATTTTAAATAAATTAAGAAGTACTTGGTTTCACATGATGACGAAGGCTCCTAAGAGCTTACCACAGGTAGTCGTCCATGTACTTTGTACAAATTAACAAGTACGGTAATGTCCCAAGGGCGCAAGGTTAGGGGATGAACTGGTTTGGCAGAACTCTCACTTCCCTTTTTGTCATTCTCCAATCCAACTGCTGTCCATCCAGAGCTTGAAGATGTTGACATTGACAGGACAGGGCTTGAAATTACTTCTTCAAAATCTGTGTACATGTCATCTTCCCCAAAGTAATTTTCCTGGGAAAGTGAATTATTGCAGTCATCATGAAAGAAGACAAACTACAAGTGTCATTAGCAGTATCATGCAACATAAATCAGTGTTTATTTTATACCCTAGTCCTAACCCCCTAATAAGCACTAAGGGTTTAATTCTACAAAACACTGAAGCCTGGGTGTAACTCTTCTCATACAAGTAGTCCCATTAATTACAATAAGATCACTCCATTGAGCAAAGTTAAGCACTTACTAATGTGCTTTGTAGGAGCAGAGCCTTATAGCATTGTCTTGGAAAGCAACCTCAATCTAGCTATACAAAATTTTACTTTCAGTACAGTGACACAAACAAGTGGTCAGAAGTAGACCTCTGCAGCAGGATTGGGATCCTGCGAGTTCACAGGACCCGCTGCTATAATAGCAGGAGCAGGATAAAAATTCAAGCAACAGTGTGGGAATGGATGGGAGTGGATATTGTGGGGCAGGACGGGAGTGGGATTAAGAAAAACAGTCCTCCCATACCGCAACAACATCAGCACCCCAGCAACCAGCTGTTGCCATGTCCAGATTTGAAGTCAGCACTGCAGAAGCACAAACCCCATAATAAACAAGAGACATTTCCTACATTTTATTTACTGTGTCACAACCAGACTTAAAAGGTGCATGTGAGTGGTTTTGGGTTCTTTTGTTTTGTTTTTTTGGGGGGGAGGAAGGAGGAAAGGGGGAGAGTCCTAGAAAAAGTTAAGAAATACCATAAAGAAGTAAAATAAATTAACCAATTAGATAAGAAGGGATTTTGGATAACAAAAATTTACTACTAAATGACATTTTCATATTAAGTACTTTGGGACGAGGTGATGAATTGAGCACCCTGAGGAGTAAAGTCCTCTCTTCAGCCACAGAACAGTCACAACACATGCATTAATTATGCTACCTCACTCTCTCTGGAAGAGACCACTCTAGAGATAACAGTAATTCAATCTCCATGCATAGCCAGTCTCTGATCCCCAACACTGTCAAGAATACGCCAGTTAATGTCAACTGTGATGGTGGTTTTTGTGCGGTAGACTTTTGTCCATTGATAACTAGATTGAGTCTAATCTGATTTCACACATTTTGAATCACAAAACATACAATCGATGTATGTTTGATGTTTAATTATTCAATCAAACAATTTGATTTTTAAATAAACTAAAGTCAGAATTTTTTTTAATGAAGCAATTAATTTCCCCCATTTAAATAAATTTTTGGGGGGAGCAATTTAAATGGCTAAGATTTACCTCCATCCTATAAGAAGCAAGCCAATGAATGATCAGGTTGAGGGACAATGATAAGTGACAATTTAGAACTTTTTAAAACTCAATTGTGTACACTAAAGTTTTATTTATTTAATTGTATCCCTTTCCTCACCCTTCATGTCTCTTGCCTTCCAAGACACTAATCCCATAGATGTTTAAGCATGTGAGTCAATGTCAAGTAAATCGTACAGAGGCACTATCTAGTATAAAGAAGGAAAGGAAACTCATATCCCTCAAACTCTTGAAAAAGCCCTACAGAAAACACAGACAAATTCCATGGCACAGTGTGGGACACACAATATAGTAATTGAATTATAGTAGTTCTTTTTGAAGTGGTTTAAGCATTAATGCTAAACAAATGCTAAGTATTATTTGGCATTCAAAGCAAGAGGCTTTCACGTCAGAAGCTCCACAATCCAGCTTTAAAAAAAAAAAAAAAAAAAAGAAGTCACTTAAACATTTCCCTTATTTCAAAGGAAATTTCTCTGCAGCAGCTGAATGCTGTGACAGACAGAACTGGCCAAAGGACCAGTAGAGGGTATCATAATACTGATAACTTGCTGCTAGAGCCTCTCAGAGGATACAAAGGCTGCAACCATCCATTCCAAACTGGTGAACTGAAGAAACAAAATGTTCCACATTAAAGGGCTCCACAGCTAGACGAACTGAAAGTCATATTAAACTTTGCAAAAATACGTATGCATGTGAAACCTCCCACACATAGAATCAGAAGCACAAACTGAAAACTAAAACATATCACACAACAGCCATTAAGAAGAAGCAAGTACAAGTAAAAAAAGAGGACGGTATGTTGCCAACAAAGCTGGACAAAAACAACTTAAGCACAAACGACAAAAATATTAGAAAGTACACAAATGGAAACACTTGGAAAGAAAGTCATTCATTTAAATCTTCAAACTGCATTTTAGCAGTTTTTTAAGATAGTAGGTAAGCAGCCTTTCACAAACACAAACAGTTTTATCCCAAGAATTAAAATCCCATGGTATCAAATGTTACATCATCGTATCTCTTATAAACACCACCAGAGCTCAACCTCAGGTCAAAAGCTCTGTAAAAGTAACAGAGGTCAGAAGGAAAACGTTCAATCATGCCAATCCTTAAAAAGGTGCTACAGCATAAATATACCACGGGATGAAGAAGGTTTTGCAAAAGCACTTTGTATTAGTCTAATTCATCTCTGACCGTATTCAATGGTAAACTCCCGCTGACTTAAATGAGAGAATAACTCAGACAATGGTAAGCGCTTTTGATAGTCCACCTAAAATTCATAATTTACACACACACACAATTTTCTTCCGGTCTATAAAAGTGTCTCAAAACAGCCAAGAAAATTGATAACTTAAAGGAAGGGTCTTACAATTTATCCCTAGCCCAGAAAACTCCCCATCACCTGCCCTGCAATGAAAGCCTCCGAAATGAACTGATCATAGAGCCGATATGCTTTACTCCAAACAGGTTTCTGAGCAAATCAACATTTACTAGTCAATCAAGTGAGATTCACAAGTTCACTTCCTTCCCTTTTGCACCAAAAAGACACAACAATGCTCCCTCCACCCCCATTTCCCCTAGAAGAAGGCACAGCCAGAAAGAAGAGGGAGGAAACGGAAGCATTTTAAAATGCAAAAGTTAAAAATCAAGAATATAAATGTAAAATATTCTATTTACACACACACACACACACCCCTTGGGGGGCCATGTCTTTAA
Organism: Mesoclemmys tuberculata; assembly: GCA_007922155.1. Taxonomy (NCBI): domain Eukaryota; kingdom Metazoa; phylum Chordata; order Testudines; family Chelidae; genus Mesoclemmys; species Mesoclemmys tuberculata. The sequence continues at coordinate 267,812 of ML675624.1, read as the reverse complement.
AATGTTAACTTACTCTAATATTTTACCACCTACTACAGGCATTTACCACTACAGACATTTCAAACAATTCAGTATACTGCAGAAATCGAGTCTCTAAAGAAATGCTGGCCCTAAGCAAAGCCCTGTGCAAGCTGGCCCAAACTCTCCAAAGATGTCTAACTTAACATCCTTACATTTTTTTAGGTGTCTGTTTATAGTGTAATCTGGCAAGTCAGTTTGAATTTTTACCACCAAAAACCAACATCAAATATCTCATTACATTAACAGTTAAGGATGAAATGCTCCTTTCATGCTCCCTGTTGTGCCCACATATAGCTGCTTCCAGTAGATATTAATCATGCCCTGTTCACTAAGTTGCCAGTTTTTATTCTGGAGACAGAACACTCCACGGTTTTTATTTGTTTAAAAGCACTAAAAAGATTCTGCATGGGACTTCTCTTATTTTAAAGAAGCTGTATTTTATCTGATTAAACTTGACCACGTGTAAGTACAGTTAACGTCAATTAAATGCAAAAAAGGTTTGCTCCTGTTTTAGAAAAACAAAGTTCTCAGCAACTCGTGAGAAGACCTTGTTACAAGCAAATGCCACAATGCCAAAAAATTAAGCTTGTTCTCTTATGGGGTATTTGCTGCTATATAAAATCTGAGTGGTTTGAACTTCTAACAATGTTAAATATTTCTTTCCTACTTGTTGAAATCATGTGCTCTCCTTTTATTCGTACCTTTACAGACAGAAAGGCGTTTAACAGAGGTCCATAGAGGGTTATCTGAGAATCCGGGGAGAGTTCTAGTTCCACATGTAGCTTATCAGGTGGGAGTTCCGAGGGATCGACAGGAAGGCGAGTTGAAGCTGTGGGAGATGAAATGATTCTATCGGCAGTCTTCTGTGATGGCCTTAGTACAGACAACATACTTTCTTCCATTTCTGACACTTCAGAATAAACAAAAAAGTAAATATTTTTTGGCAACTAGTTATGTTTCTGACTTGCGAATTTCTGCAAATGAACATTCATTAAGTTAGGACACATTTATATTTTCCAGTGTGTTTGGCTATCAATCAACTGATACTTATAATAATGTAGAATAAATATATTTCTAAACAAGCAAACATAATGGAAAAATCAAATAATTTTAACAGAGTATGAAATGTTTTATTCAGCAGATACTGTGCACAAGAGATGATACATCTTTAATTCAAGTTATGGAAAAAACTATGTTTCTATTCTTCTTTTCTCTCACTTTTAAAGTGAAATTGTTGCGACTTTCAGTTTTATGGGTGTTCCTTTTTCCACAGCCATGCAGCCATTGCAGAAGAACAGGAGGAAAAAAAGACAGGTATATTGCAGAAGAACATATTACAAATAGAGATCTATATTATGACATTGTGGGCCCAAACTTGCTCCCATGGAACAACCTAAATATTGTGATAACAAAAGATGGGCAATGTATACAGTTTATTTCCCACCACTTCTTTTTAATTCAGAAGATGGTGTGGTTGGGGTTGTTTTATGGTTTAGATGTTGGGGAAAAAAGAAAAGTCAGAAACTTTTGGACTTGTAAGGTTTTGCCCTGGAGATAAAGTTTTTGCTGGGAAAGTTTATAAATTCTTTGCTCCAAAAGAAATAAGCTTGGAGCTCTCCCACTGCAGTTTGTAAGGCTCAGTGTGCACTGAACTATCTTAATTATGCACATTTATCCAGTGCATCTTTTAAGGACACACCTTTGAATTCAACTTGATTTTCTACTGTGAATACTAAGAACTTAATTTTAAAACTGCCACTATTCGATTATGTCATGGTGAGAAAACAGATTACATAGAAGTTGCATCTCTTCTTACTCAACAGATTTATTCTCTGTATTTATTTATAATCTTAATTGATTTGTCAGAAAATAGAAATTTACGATTTTTTATTCCTATTAGCAGTATAAACCTAGTATAGCAATAGGCAAGTGATCTGGATTCTCTTCTCACTTATGCTTCATCAGTACAATTGTTAACCAAGTTTCAACTGCTGTATCTGATGTGCAAACTTGTAGATCCAGATTTAATTGCAGGGCTGGGAGTCAGAAAACACTGACTTATAAATGGAGCAAATTTGGTATAGAAGTCACTGACAAACTTGGAACCCACAGCTCCAAGGTGAATCTTCATCCTGTTACCTCTTGAGAAATCTCTCGGAGATCTGGTCTTTTATTTTACATCTGCACTTCTAAAACTCATATGGAGGGATTTATCTCAATCTTGTAACTTCTTAGCCTTACTTCTAAGGCAATTTACAACTTGCCCCATCCCTGATTATCATTTTCTTTTGGAGTTTATTGTGTGCCCCCTCAAACCAATAATGCCAACTTTCACTGTCCATTTATCTCCACTTCTCTCACAAGCACCTTCGCAGTTTCGTACTTGCCTACACTTATACATGAAATACCTTCCCCTAATCAATCCTCATGGCTCTCTTCTACTGCAAGATCTATGGTAAATTATTGTCAGTTGAAAACGGCAATATTGGAAGCCAGAACATTCCTGGTTTTAAACCTAATTTCCATTTCTATCTATAAAGGCAACATACTGTAAAAACTGACTAATATTATAAAATTACCTAAAGAATAGAAAGACCACTTAGAAAAACAACTACTGGGTAAAATTAACTTGCCCCATAATACTGTCTTCCAAAAAACAAGATAGGGAGAATTCTGTGGCACCTTAAAGACTAGCAAATTATTTGGGCATAAGCTTTTGTGGGCAGAAACCCACTGCTGACAAAGTGGGTTTCTGGCCATGAAAACTTATGCCCAAATAAATCTGTTAGTCTTTAAGGTGCCACAGAATTCTCGCTGTTTTGCTAAATACAGACTAACACGGCTACCCCTCTAGAACCCACAAAACAAGCAATTTTTGGATTTGTGCAATGACTCATTTAGCCACTGCTTTATTTGTTAGGTAAAGAGCAAGGTTACATTAACTATTTTGGACAAGTCTAATGCAACATTACCTGTTTTTCACTTAGAGAAATGATGCCTCTTAAAATTTGAAATTGAAAACCATACTTTTGATGAAAACTGATACAATTCAAAGATTCATGTTATCCCACTTGACAAGAACCGATAATCTGTGTAAACCACAAGCTTAATACTGTAGCATTTTACTATTTCTCCTTGGAAAGGGGAGAGAAACAGTGAGGAGGAAATATGGATATTAGATGGATACTCTATCTATGCACATGAGCAGAGCAGGGCAATTACTTTAGTTCGAAGGATCCAGAAACTTTGAGACCAGGTGTAGGAGTTACCCAACATGCTCTGCACATGCTCTGAGGTTGTATTTGAAGTTTTCATTGTGGGCAACCCACTTGGCAGGTCCAACACTCTAGTCATCTTCTAGAGCTGAGCCATAGTGCCGGGGGCAGGAGGGGCTTTACATACAGCAGTTAAAGATGGGTGGAGAGTGTTGATTGACACAAAACCAAGAATTGTCTACTGTGATGGCTGGGTCCTGATCCCTCTACTACTTTGGATTCAGGTCAGTACCATTCTAGCTTTACTTATTAGGAACCTATCCAGTAGGATAATGTTTGGTTCACCACAATGTGGTGACCTAGAGGAAGGGCTTGGTCAAAGGAAAGCATTTGTCACAAGAAGAGCTTTACATTTTGCTATCAGCTAACTGCTCTAAACTGGGATTCAGTCAGAGAGAGAATGGGGCAGCACCTAGTCATATGAGTGTTTGTACATTCTTCCCTGACTTGGCTGGACTTATGGGGAGAAGATGGTGTCCTACAGGGAGATAGCCTTATAGAGATTCAGGGAATTGATATTTTATATGCTCATTCCAATCCCTGCAACACTTTGGATACAGATTGCAGACTTCTGTTTCACCAGCAATTGTGAGGACCACTCAGCGATTGACCCAAGAACTGGAATGCCGTTAACTGTGGAAATCCCCAGACTGTTCATTTTGCTGATTGGGCTCTGAGATGTTTGAAATGACTGAGAGGCTGCCATACCAGGGCCACATTATAAAGGATGAGAAATCATCTCAGAGAAGACCAGAGGGTAATGTGTTTGATGTGTGTGTTGAAGTATAGAAAAATCATATGTTAAAACCTTATATTTGAATGTTTGTGACCAAAGAAAAAGGGGGAAGTTTGTATAAGAAACACCAGTAGATTTACTGTCTAATAGCTTTTGTTTAAATTATTTGTAGTATTCCAAATACTATTTACAATGCTTTTTTTTTTTTGAGCATTAGATATTTGTTTTGCTCTCTTTGAAAACTGATGAATTATTAACATCAATTTTTTCATGATTTACGCATAAATAACCCTGAGGTCTAATTCTGTGTAATGTTTTTTGACAAGTCCTAAAAGACAGAACTCCACTCTGGTGCTTTGCGAAAAGTTATACTGAGGTCCAGAAAGAAGGGGTGTGTGAAGTTATTCATAATATTGGCTGATCATCCCCATGTCCCCATTACATCTGAATGCTAACAATTTGGTGTAAACAACCATTTTAAAACAAAATGATCATACTAAGCCACAGCTTTTTTTCCCCAATCACTCTTAAAATACAACAGAAATGAAGTGACACTTACATGATTGCTTCAACTGTTCATCTGCTTTCTGTGGATAAATTGGATGCCAAGTGTAATCAATTGTGAATGTAACACTTGGTACAGTCCAGCATTCAACCCATCCAGCCCTATCCAAAGGAAAGATGTTTTAAAGTACCCATTGTTTCGTTATTTACTGTTGCATACAGAAACACATCAGCACTTACAGTATTCTCCTCCAACACAAATATACAAGGAATTACTATATATTTCATAAAGTAACAGAACTCACTCTTCTTGAGTAATATTCCTCCATTTGGGCTTGCCTGTTTTTTGACCACTTTGACATTCAGCCGAAATACATGATTCAGGACTTATTTTATTAGGATGACAATCTTTCACCAACATAAAGAGAGAATATTTACTAGGATGGCAATCTGGTAGAAATAAATGAAGATCAACATCTTCTCCCTACAAATGAAATATTAACAATATTCATAAAATGAACTCAAAGTACTGTTTGAATAATTCTATGCATCAATATACCCACTTCATAGACAGATGAACTGCATTTTGCAAGGAAAGGCAAAGTCCTGGTTTTCAGACGTGCTGAATAAGCACAGCTCCCACTGATTTCAACAGAAGTCAAAAGTGCTCAGAACTTCTGAAAAAAAATCTTGTCCCAAGTGATTTGTTCATGGCCACATAGCACAGCCAGGAACAGAACACAGGAGTCATAATTTCTAGTCACATGTTCTGATCTGACCCATAGAGCACAGTGACACATTAACATTCTTTTCATCCTAAAACCTCAAAAATGTAATATTTGGTTCAAGTTCTCAAAATCCTAGAATCTGAAGATTTCAAATGGTAATTACCACTACTATTACTAATAATAATTCACACTTACAGCACCGTTTGTAAAAAGTTTCCAAGTATTTTTTTAACATTAATCAAACTTCAAAACATTCCTGTGAGGTGGTTAAGCATTATCTCTATTCTACATATGCAAGGTTTAGAGACATATAAGTAACTTGACCAGGGCCACTCAAACTATTACTGACCGAGTCAAAGAAAAATCCATGAGTTTTAAATACAGTTCTTTATTAGACTTTATCAGACAGAGATATTTTAACTAGACAACTTCTGAACACCATGAAAATTAAGCATACGCATAAGTTTTTGCAAGATATGGGCATAAGGACTAATCTTGCAAACAGTATAGCCTCCCAAACAAAAAACCACTTCCCATTATCACTGAAAAATATTGATAAGATTCATCTTTACTCATGTACTTGGATTTTTTGTATTAAAAATTTTTCATATCAGGAAAACTAGCTTCCATAAAAAACAAATGTTCAAACAATACAATACATCCATAAATACAAAATACAACATCTGAAATCAAGAAAATAGAACAGCAAGATTATTTTGAGCTGGCTAAAGCAATATGGTCTGCCATGGTGAGATGCACTCTTCTCGGGGACTAAAAGTATGCAACAGCTATGCCGCTAAAATACTACATTTAGTTTCCAGGGAGGAGGGAGTTACAACCCTGTAAGTGGCCTTCTGATTGCCAATATATATAATAAATTTGCAGAAAGTTTCTTAAGATATACATTAAGTCTCAGATGGAACCTGTTCATTAAGGGGTAATGATGCTAAGCTCTACCAGTAATGCCACAATTGTGTACTGTGGCCGATTTACTACAAGGCGTAAAATCAATGGCTGCCATTGGGAATATTCCAAACTCTGGAGTCTGTGGTACACCATACATCCTGCTGGTCCTGCAGCACATGCAAACAGCAATAAAAAGGAAGCATGAAACAGATAATAGGAACTTCTGTGGGGCTACTTCAAATCACCTACACATGCTCTGTGCTCTTCCAAACCCAGAAACAAGTTGGGAGGTTTCTAAAGTAGGTTAAGAGATTCCTGATGGTGGGGTGTAAAGTAAAAGAGAGAAAGTTTCTGAGCTGTGAAGAGGTTAGGTAGGAAGGAAAAGGGGAGTTTCTCAGATCGGTGTGGAGTATTTCTGAACAAGTGGGGTTTAAATTGGAACAAGATGAGGTTTTGACTTTGAGTCAGAATGATGGTGGATTGAACAGGGTTAAGTTCAGGGGAGCACATCCATTAGTGGATGAAATTGCAGGGGCAGGGGCAGAGGGAACTAGGAGAAAACAATAAAAGGGTGACAGCTATATAAAGACTGTTTTCCCACCCTTTCCTTTATTATCAGAATATCAGAGCTTTTCATTTCATTTCCAGGGAAAGAGGCACCCCTTTACCCCCTACTTCCCCCAGGCGACTCTTTCCCCCTCTCCTCCTTGCTCTCCTATTTTGAAAATATAGTCAACCTGAAGAGGGTAGGGGAGATTGCTATCTGCACCCTCAACTATTTTGTCATCAGACCCTGTAAATGTTTAAAAGAAAAATATGGATGGAAATAAGATTCTGGAAATAAGATTCTAAAAATCAGGATGGAAATAATATGGATGGAAACAGAATAAAATAATATAATAGAATAAATAGAATAAAATAAATAATAAATAAATATAATATTTGTTATATATTTATTATATAATATATTATATAAATTTTTATAAATAAATAAATATTAAATTATTAAATTAAAATATAATAAATTAATAAATTTATTCTTTATTATATAAATATAATAAAATAATAATATGGATGGAAATAAGATTCTAAAAATCAAGTTTAACCCTAGAATTCACACGATAACAGGAATTAAGGAAGATGAGAAATAGGACAAATCAACAAGGTGCAGATTTTATCAATGAATTGTTGATCAGTTTTTCCCCCTAATTCAATCAGCTAAAGTTCAAAGAACTTCACATTTTAATTAGCTTAACTGGGGCAAAACCATTACTTTCTTAGAAGAGCTTTGTGGCAGGAATTAAAAATAAAATTATTAACAATTACCTCATATAACTCCTAGTTAAGAGAGTTCAAACAGCGTAGAAAAATACTTTTTGAACATCACAGAAACCAAAATGGCTGCATAAAATCAGCACTGATTTCCAATGAATGCTTTACTTAGTTTAATGACATTCTATCAGATTGTGCTGTAAAAGTATTTACACATTCTTTATATAAAAAAACTAGGGCAAGCTTAAACAGGAGACAATAAACTTGGGGTACATTTTCAACACATTATATGTGGATTTAACCAAATTACTTGCATTAATACTAATGGACAGTGCCTAGATAATCCATCATTAATCCTAGACATAGAAAAAACCCACCCAACATATTACAGAATTTAAAAAATTGTTTAAAAAAATCAAGGTTGCAAAGTGTAGCACTCAAAAATTAGGAAATATCAGAATTAAGGTTCCTCATGCGACATTTATTCAGCCCCTTTGTACACATGCATTATAAGAGTCTGGAATTACATGATCATGCTATTTTTCACAAAAGAACTTCTGCATCATCCAATATTTCTTTTAGTATTCCACATTTTATATCATGTTCAAACTCTGCACTGAATACAAAACTGTTAATTTCCTCATGGGTGTTTTTATGTTGTTCCACAAACTTTAATGAATTTATCTTTTCAACACCCCTGTGAGATTAGGACACATTCATATTTCTGTTTTATAACTAGGAAACTGAAGAACACAGTAAGTCCAAAATTGTCCATTCATTCTGAGTGCCCAATTTTAGACATTTATGGCCTGTTTTTTCAGAGTACCTAGCATTATAATAGCAGGTATGTTCAAAGAACAGCTCCAATCAACTTCAGTTGCAGTTGTGAGCACTCAGCACATCTACACAGCTGGCAACAGCTCTCACATTGTTTATTCCTCATTTCCTGGGTGCCTAATTAGTGGCCAACTGTGAAAACTTTGGTTTAAGTTACTTCCATCACAGAGGAACATGGTGAGAGAGGCGGGGTAGAATTAAATTCAACATTCAACTTCCAGTGCATTTAACTGCCTTAGACATAAAGCCATCCTCTGGCCTACAATCCTAGTCTCATTTGTCACATACTTAGTAGCTTCTGTAACAAATACGTCAAAAGGTCTTACAGACAATGGCCGCATTTACTACACTGCCCTGATTCACTCTCATAGCACCAACCATCCTGTACGCTGAAAAAGGCAGCAGTCTTGTGAAAAGAAAAAAAAGTGATCATGTAATTAAAGACGGTATCATAATGTACACACACAAGAGGGAAGCAAAATAGTGTGCAAAGGGTTTTTCCAAATTTTGATATATTTTCATAGGGAAGGAAAAAGGCTCATCCCTGACACAAGTACAACCTCCCAGCTAAATTTTAAGTTCATGCTCCAAAGAATGGAAACGTTAGAGCTTCTCAACAAAAATTATTAAAGAAATGTTTAACAAGGGCAAAATAATGCATCTTTTACCAAGTTCCCTTTCTCAGAAATGACTGATTCAGTTCAGCTGAAATTTTCCAAAATATTCAGCCTGAGGCAGACAACCAGCATAGAAAATTTCAGCCCAAATGGTTATAGTTCGACAAACTTATAAGCAATTGAAAACTGGGTTTTATATGTAAAGTTACTAACACCTCCCATTATAGGCAGCTCTACCAGGCCCACTTAAATTAATTTAGAATGGAATTGAAGTAGCAGTGCCCTTTCCCTAGTTAAGGCTGAAGTCAGTGGCCCACTATTAAAAAAAACCTCATTTTCAAATCCCAGCTCTAATTTCCACAAAAAGAAATCAACCCCACTTAATTTTCCAATGACAGTGTCATCCCAGAATAACATTTTCTAGGAAGTTAGGATGTGGGAGGGAAGGAGAAGGAATCCAAATAAGTTTTAAAGTTATATTTGTTAAAAATATCTGTTGACTTCTCAAACAGTTTTTAATTTTAGGGGCTCTCATCTCCAAAGTAAGTTGACCTACAAATTCCAAATTTTGTATTGTTGGCCTTGCTGGGGACAGGTTCCTTTGAGGGTGCATGTGCCTTTTCATGGGGGCAGGATGGTGGCGTTGGGGAGTGGAAAAATATAAACTAACAAAGGGTTAAAAAAACATGAACTAGAAAGTGCTTGAGATGGGATGTACTAATGTATGCAAGGAAGAAATTAACTGTCAACTCATTAAAACACAGTTATTAGACTAAGCAGCAAAAGAGAACATTCTTTCTTCCCTTTTTCTCTCAGTCAAGGAGAAAACAGGGTTCTGAAAATTCCCTTGCCCAAGCCTAAGATGAGGCGTAGACAAAGAAGCAAGAAGTTACTGCGCAATTGATTAACTTGTGTATGAAGAAATACTATGCTGCTTACAGTAGTAATTCATGCATATAAAATTTTACTTACCCTTAAAGAGAACCTAGTATTGCATGTGGTTGGAACAAAGTCAGTGAAAGGCAGAGAGAAAATAATGTTTAAAGTTTCTCCACAGGCTGCCAGATAAACTACAAGAGAAGAGAAAAGAAAAATAAATTCAAATAAAAATCAGGTTTTTATTAAATTAAATGCTTTTCTATTATAAGCAATACTAATGAGTCCTATCTATTTTGAGTTAGTTCTCCTGAATGAGAGCACCTCCTGTATTAGACAAGTTTTCTTGCAACTGTATGGGTGAGAATTAAGGAAAGCTGATCTAGAATCCATACTATGAAGGAAATGGCAATTTTAAACTTTCATGCATTTAAACTGTGAACCTTCTCATTTTTGGAAGCTTGTACATTGTTGTGTTTACAGGAGACCATTACAGTTACTTAAGCAAAATTATCCTTCAAGAATGACTCATCACATGAATGATCCAAAATGTCACAATTACTGCCTCATGGCTTTCTGGTTTTATATGCCACCAAAATCTTTCTGCTAATGCTCAAAAACATGTGTCAGGCCCTTCAGATAAGTAATCCACTTCCTTGTAACCCATCCAGTGAGTTCTTCACTTTTTTTTTTGGGAGGCATTCAGTCTTCACCCCAGAGGATGAGAGAGAGATTCCCACACAAGCCATTCTTTTTAGGTGACAAATCTGAGGAACTGTCTAGATTGAGGTGTCAATAGAGAAGGCTTTAGAGTAAACTGACAAGCTAAACAGTAATAAATCACCAGGACCAGATGATCTTCACCCAAGAGTTCTGAAGGAACTCAAATATGAAATTGCGGAACTACAGTACTAGCAGTGGTATGTAACCTATCATTTAAATCAGCTTCTGTACCAGATGACTGGGAGATAGCTAATGTTACCATCAATTTTTTAAAACGTTCCAGAGGTAATCCTGACAATTACAGACTGGAAAGCCTAACTTCAGTACCAGCAAATTGACTGAAACTATAGTGAAGGACAGAATTATCAGAGATGAACACGATTTGTTGGGGGAAGAGTCAACACAGCTTTTGTAAAGGGAAATCACATCTCACAAATTTAGTAAATCTTCTTTATTGAGGGGGAGGAGTCAATAAACATGCGGATATGGGTAAGCCAATGGATACAGTAGTGTATGGGGACTTTTGGAACACTTCTGGCAAGGTCCCTCACCAAGGACTCCTAGGCAAACTATACAGCCATGAGATAAGAGAAAATGCTTTCTGGATCAGAAATTGGTTAAAAGACGGGAAACAAAGAGTAGGAATAAATGGTTAGTTTTCAGAATGGAAAGACATGAATAGTAATATCCCCCTGTAATCTGTACTAGGACCAGTGATGTTCAACTTATTCATAAATGACCTGGAAAGAAAGGGATAAACAGTGAGATGGCAAAATTTGCAGATGATACAAAATTACTTAAGTTAAATCCAAAACAGACCATGAAGAGTTACAAAGAGATCTCACAAAACTGGGTGACCAGGCAACAAAATGAGAGAGGAAACTCAACACGGATAAATGCAAAGTAATGAACATTAGAAAACATAATCCCAACTATACATACAAAATGATGGGGTCTAAATTAATTGTTACCACTCAAGTCCCACTTGGAGTCATTGTAGATAGTTCTCTGAAAACATCCATTCAGTGAGCAGCAGTAGTCAAAAAAAGCTAATGGAAAGTTAGGAACCATTAGGAAAGGGATAGTTAATAAACTAGAAAATATCATAATGCCACTATATAAATCCATGGTACGCCCAAACCTTGAGCACTGTGTGCAGTTCTGGTCACCATCTCAAAAGAGATGCATTAATAAGGGAAAAGGTACAAAGAAGGACAACAAATATGATTAACGGTATGGAACAGCTTTCACATGAGGAGAGATTAAAAAGACTGGGATTTCTCAGCTCGGAAAAGAGATGACCAAAAAGATAGGATACAGCTCTGTGAAATCATGACTCATGTGGAGAAAATGAACAAGAAAGTGTCATTTACTCCTTCACATAACACAAGAAGCAGGAGCCACCCAATGAAATTAATAGGCAGCAGGTTTAAAACAAACAAAAGGACTTCTTCACACAACACATAGTCAACCTGTAAAACCCATTGCCAGGGGATGTGGTGAAGGCCAAAACTATAGCAGGGTTCAAAAAAGGATTAGATAAGTTCAGAGAGGTCAGTTCCATCAGTGGCTATTAGCCAGCATGGGCAGGGATGCAATCCGATGCTCTGGGTTTCCTTAGCCTCTGATTGCCAGAAGCTGGGAGTAGACCACAGGGAATGGATCACTCAATGGTTGCCTTTTCTATTCTTTCCCTCTTAAGCACCTGACATTGGCCAATATCAGAAGAGAGGTTATTGGGCTAGACTGACCATAGATTTGACCCAATATGGCCGTTCTTATTTACTTATATTCTCTACAATTACATGGTGTCCTTTCACCAGCAATTCCCCTTTCACACTGAAGTAATGCAACATTAGTAAAGTGCTCATTAATGTAGCATCTAGGAGCCAAGAGCTTTATGCTAAAAAGCTTTGGCGTTCCAAAAAGTACTTTTTACAGCTGTTTAATATTAGAATTGTGGTCTCTCTCTCTAATTTTGATTAAAGTAGGATGTAGAAATTTCTAACACAAGGTTTAAAAAATAAAACCTCTGAAAATCTCTATTTGTGAGTGTACATTTAAAGTAAGTTAACTGAAAATCAATGAAGACTTGATGGCTGCAGTGAGCAGTAGTACAGTAAACTGTGATACAATTAAAGTCATCTATTACCTTGTCAGATATTCAAGAGCCTTCAAAAATAAAAATAAAATAGGAACTGAAGAGGTTCCTCAGCGATTTGCATAAAATGGTTACTAAACTTTCTAAAACTGTTCTTCTTTGCGATGTGTTTCACAAGTCTATTCCACTTCAGGTGCCTGTGCATGCCAGTGCACAGTTGTCAGAGAATTTTTTCCCTTAATGGCATCCATCAGGGCAGCAAGAGTGCCCCTCAGCTGCCTTACACACCATGGGCAGGCATAAAGGGCCAAGCTGACTCCAACACCCCTTCAGTTTCTTCCTACCAGAAAGGCTCAGAGGGAAAGGAGGGAGGACTGTGGAATTGATATTTGCAATAGATCTTGAATAACTACAGTTATAGGAAGGTTAGGGACCATTTTTTCTTCAAGTGATTGCACATGTCCATTCCCCTGTAGATGACTCATAAGCAGTCCCAACTGCAGGTGGGTTTGGAATCTATTTGAACAAGGACAAGCGGATCATTTGTCCAAATTTGCATAGTCTCTAGATTGTTGAGAGATAGTGAAGTGAGAGGCAAAAGCTGCCACTTTGCAAATGTCTAATATGGGCACATTAGCCGGAAAGGCTGCAGAGGTCGCTTCAAATCTGCTTGAATAATGCAATACTTTATCTGGCAGCTTCATGTTGGCCAACTGTTAACACAAACAAATACAACTGGATATCCATGAAAAAATCCTTTGCATGGAAACAGAACCACCATTCATTCTTCCCACAGAGCATGCAGCCTCTCCCCTCCCCTCCCCTCACAGCATGAGGCTTTGGGAAGACAGACAGTAAGAAAATTGCTTGGTTAAAATGAAAACTTGGAATGAAGGGGGATGAAGGTAGACTGTGTAAAAAAAACAAAAACAACATATATGCAGGATCTGATACTAGCACCCTCACCTTTCATGCTCCTGTCCGATACAATGGCTACTAAAAACACCTCCTTCGTTGAAAGATGCAAAAGAGCAGTTGCTAGAGACTCAAATGGGAGACCCTTCAGCTTTGTTAAGACTAGATTCAGGCTGCATGGTGGAAAAGGAGTCTTTATGTGTAGAAACAGCCTGTCGAAACCCTTTAAAAATCTTATGGCTATTCAGTTGGAAAAAAGGGAGCGGTTACCCACAAGAGGGCAAAAAGCCAACATAGTCAGTAGGCGTACCCCAACGGAGCTCATTGTCAATCTTTGATATTTCAGATACAGACGATAGTCCAGCATGTGCTAAATAGAATCAAGAACGGAGGAGCCATTCAGCCTTGACCCGATAGAAAACCAGTTCCATTTAGCGAGGTGAGTTGTCCATCTAGATGATGGTTTTCTACTATTCAGTATCACTCCCCAAACCTCTCTAGAGCAGATCTCCTCCAATGATGTTAACCAGGAAGCCTCCAAGCCATCAGGTGAATGGCATGAAGGCTGAAGTGAAGGAGGCAGACACGATTCTGTGAAATTAGGTCTATGTAAAGCAGGACTGACAGTGGGGGACTTACTGAGAGGTCCAAGGGCTGTGAAAGCCAGTGTTGACAGGACCATGACAGAGCAACCAATCTAAAACACGTCCTGTCTTGCTTGACCTTACACAGAACTCTCGAGGAGAAGAGGGATGGTGGGAAAAACATACATCAGACCCTCTGACCATATCAGTAAAAAAGCATCAGTTGATGAACCCATGCTGAGTCCTGCTCTGGAGTAGAACTAGTGGTTGCCTTCATTGCAAACAGATCCACTTGGGAAGTTCCCCAGAGCTGGAAAATGGACTTTGCTATGTATGGACAAAGGGACACCCTTGGAGATTGATAAACAACCTCCTCAGGAGATCTGGCTGCCCCAGGAAACAGGCTGCTTTCAGAAATACAGAGCTGTTGATACAGAAGTCCCAGAGCAGTATTGCTCCCTGACAGAGTAGTGAGGGGCAGGCTCCCCCCATTTATTTACATAAAACATGTTGGTCATATTGTCAGTCAACACCAATATGCTCTTTCCTCTGCTGTAAGAGAAGGATGCCTGCAATCTAATCAGATAGTCTACACATAAGCATCAGGGAGGTACAGGCTGAGTTCCTGGTGAGATCAGAGACCTCGTGTCTACAGGGATCCCGGATGAGCCCCTTAACCCAAGTCTGAGGCATACATGACTAAGGTAAGAGATTTCTGAGATAGGGCAAAAGGAATTCTCTTGCAGACATTCAACAGAGCTATCCACCAAACTAGGGAGAATAAGATATACTAATATGTTTCTATGGTGCCTTCTTGGATAAGCCTTTAAATCCAGAATGAGGCTTTGCATTGCATGAAACCTTGCCTGTGGTTGTAAGGGCCTGGCCATTGTTGAGTCCAGGACCGCTCCAATACATTCTGTTTTCTGTACAGAGACAGGACTGGCTTGTCTGTGTTGATCTACTGAGCACATTGAGGAGGCTCAGATTATGCTTACACTGGACACCACCTGCAACCTGGATCAACTTCTTATCAGCCAGTCTTCCAGATAAGGGACTTCTGACCTCAAGAGGGTCACTGATACTACTGCTGTGCATGTTGTAAAAACAAACAGGGCAGATAACAGACCAAAGGGGAGCACTGTGAACTGAGAATAGTGACCACTGACATTTTCTGTGGCTCTCATGAATCACCAAGTGAAAGTAGGCGTCCTTTAAGTCAAGAGCAGCATATCAGTCTCCAGCTCCAAATAAGAAATAATGGAAGCTAGAGTGATCATCTGGAATTTCAATTTTTTCAGGAACTTGTTTAACTGTGTTAGGTCTAAAATAGGCTTAAGACCTACTTTTGCCTTTGAGATCAGGAAATATCGGGAGTAAAATCCCTTTCCCCTGAACGAAGGAGAGACACCTTCTGCACCTCTTACAAGGAGGAGCAATTGTATCTCTTGTACTAACACTGCCTTGTGAGAAAGATCCCTGAAAAGTGATGGGAGGGAGGAATAGAAATAAATCTCCCTAGCTTACAGGATTTTTCCTGGACCTCTTCTGAATGGATGTCCAGGGTCATGGCCATCTTCCTCAACAACTCATCAAGAATCTTAAAATCACCACAAAATGAAGAAATCATCTCTGCCACAACTGCCTCATCAGGAAATGAGGAAGAGGATGCCAATAGTAACAGTGGCTGGGTCCAGATGTTGCTCCTCTTGCAGCTGCTTGTGAGACAGCTCTCACATTTTTTCTGTGCCAGCCTCAGGACCGACATGAGTGTTTGCGGTGCTGATGACCCTGACAACAAGTAAATGGGGCTAGCTGAGCAGGTATGTTCTCTATTGAGGGGGTTATCCCCATGGATTCCAAAAGGGCCACTGGTATGGCCCTAGTCCCCAACTATGCATAGCCCAAGGGTCCCTTCTATAAGTCCCTTGCTGGCGCTGAGGCTGAAATCAGAGTGAACAGGTGACATACTCCTGATGATGGGACTGGCTAGGCTGGGACACACAGGAATCCCACTTCAGAGTCTTCCAAAGACGACACCTTTTCTTGTGACCATGGTGGTGCCGTACCCATCGGTACCCGTGAAGAAGGATCAGACTCTGATGAAAAGGCACCTGGGGAGATCATCTGTGGCTTTCCCCAGTATGGCACCACCTTAGTCGATACCCTGATGGCCCCCCTGTGCAGAAGAGAAGGCACTCACACTGGAACCTTGGGCGCCAGTGCCAAATGAGTCTCTTGAACAGCCAGCGACAGCAACACCGGGAAGTTTAACAACTCTCTTGCAGCCTATAGCACCTCAAGAATCGATTGCACCAGGAAGACACTGCAACGTTTTGCACCACTGCAGGATTCAAAGCGATGCCAAAGTAGGTGCTTTGATAGCTGGTCTCGACAGGCCCATCCTGGGATCTGGAGTCAATAAACTCTGTTTAAAATACTGCTCTGGAGAGTGCCTCCTCTTTGACTGTCCTCCCGAGTCTTTAGAAAAGCTTGACCTCTGTCTCTTTCAACAATCCTAGTACCAAGTCCAATTTCTGATGCCTCTTCTTCGGTAGTGGCAATACCAATTTGCCTTTCAACACAACTAGCACCGGAGATGCTCAGCACCTGGACTGAGATAGTCAGCTCAGATGGAAGGTGTAACACCAATCCTGGAAGCAGATATTTCAACGTAAAACACAGTTACTTCCCAGTAACTGTTGTTCTTCGAGTGATTGCTCATATCCATTCCACTTAGGTGTGTGCACGCCCTCGTGCACGGTCTTCCGGAGAACTTTTTCCCTAGCAGCCCCTGTAGGGATGGGGCTCATTACATTTCAGCGAATGTGATCTCCTCACCTCCTCCCCGCCATGTGGTTTGGAAAAAACATGGGGAGGAAATTTATCTTGATTACAACGAAAGATAGGAACCCATCCTGGGTAAAGAAGCCAGATGTTGGCGAAGTTGGACCTTGTCCTTATAGACTACTGTATAGGGAGGCTCCAAGGTCCCAGCCTTAGCACCGGAGAAGCTTCTTGCCGAAATGGTAGCCCCCCGGGAGGGGGACTTCCTTCTGTGAAAGCATGGGCCAGGGCATAGAGACGTGAGTTCAAAAGGGGGCCCCGAGCATGTCGAGAAGGCCCGGTCGAGATCCTGACAAGGCACCGGGTCGCGTGCCTGCAGATAAAACTCACTGCCCTGGTGAGGCAAGTAGCTGATCTGGGGGAGCCAGAACAGGGACATCTCTTCGAGTAGCTGAAGGGAGGCCAAGACACGCGACAGGTGAATCTTCAATGAGGCCAGGACTAGGCCTTGGGCTTTAGCTGGAGCAGATACTCCAGGATTGCCTGTGCCAGAAAGAGTCTTGGCAGGCTGCCCCAGAACTCTGTCCACAAGGTGGACCGTATTTACTTAACCCGATACGCAACCTGTGTGGAGGGTTCCTGCTGCCAAGCAGGGCTCGCTGGGCCTGCACCAAGCAGGCCCTCCCTCCTTCTGCCAGCAGGTCCGGGTGCAGCAGGTACCCCAGGTCCTGGGGGAGTTACCTGTCGGGGCGACCGGATGGTCCAGCAACATGCTGAACCAGTCCCGTATTGATTAGGCTGGAGCAATCAGTAAGACGTCCCCCCCCGACTTACCTTATCTGCACAGACGGACACCGGGTCAGGTCAGAATGGGAGGAGACGCGTACCTGAGAGTACCCATTTAGTCGATGAGGGGTGTTTTGGAATCGACCCAGCCTCGCTACCCTGGGGCGAGCAGAACCTTGGACACTGTGTGTCCCAGACCAACGCGACAAGGCCCAGTTGGAAAATACCCCACTTGGAGAGAAACACAGGCATGACCTACGGATGTCAGGGCCCGTCACAGCGGGAAAAGACAACCTGCTGAAGAAATCCACCTTGTCGCTCCTGTCCCCTGGGAGGTGAGAGGCAGTTAAGCGGAGAACATGCCTCGCCGTGAAAACCAACAGACAGGGGGCTTTCTTGCAGAGGATTGGGGAGTGTGCTCCTCCCCTCCTTTGCGCTGATGTGCCAGCGCCTGTACCTTGACCGACGGAACCAGTCCCTGAACAGGATGCCACGCAAGACCTTCACCAGTGCAGGGAGGCTCGCACGGGTAGGGAATCCATTGGGTGGCTGTTCGGTGCCTATAACGAGGCCACCTACCCCTGAAGCAATCTGTGTCCCTGGCAGCCCAGTGTTGCTACACATGTGCAAGCCACCATGTGACCTAATAACTGCAGGCAGTGTCCTAGATGCTGTCATGGACATTGTTGCAGCTGGGAGACGGTATGGGCCATAGCCTCGAAACTCGGCTGGGGTGGGAAGGCTCTGGCCTGGGAAGCGCTCGCCAATGAGTAATGCAGCCTGCTGCACGTGAAGCAGGAGGAAGAGCGGGGCCCACGGTCTCCCACACTCAGGACCGGGATCTGTCCCAGGACATCAAGACAATTCGGCAAGGGAATATCGGCATACGCTATGGCTCAGGTGGGCGGCCACCATGACTCTGCGTCTGCTGGTCACAGGTAGATATGAACTAGGAGCAGCCAGAAGCCCCCATTCCTGTCCCTACGTGCAAAGGATTAGAAGGCCTTGGCATGTGGAGCCTCAGAGAGCCAAGTACGGTCCCAAAGTCCCTCAGATCATGGAGCTTCACAGTGGTCCGATCAGAAGAAAGACCAATCCATCGTAGGGGAAGCCCTGAACGATCACTGCCTCTCCTGGGACAGGCCCAAGGATTGCAGCCAGGAACGCCTTGTCGTGGCAATGGCGGAGGCTATGATCTTAGCTGCTAAACCAGCAGTATTTCTGAGCATCTAGGGTGCTGCTCCAGCACCACGATTCTCCCATCCAGGACAGTGGTGGGTCTTAGCAGGCCGCCTGAGGTCATTTTACAGTGAAATTCGTATCCACCCCAGAGGGCTGATGGTTGGCAAACCTGACCTACAGGGCTGTCACGGACAATGAGCTGGGACACAGCACCCTGAATCCAAGGGCCGGGTCTTGAGTAATCAATAGCTCGGGCCTTTTGGCCGGAGGATAACACTTTCCCCCCTGCCATCTTTGACGTAGAGGCGACGAATGGGGGGAGGGGTGTTCCATAGGGCCTCTTCGCCTCAAGAGTCCAATCGTGGACCCGTAGGGCCACCCACACTAGAGCTGCCCCCGCCAGCCCACTGAAGCAGGCAACCTTGGCCTCCAGTGAGAGGTCACCTTCCTGAGCAGCTCCCAGTGCACCTGAAACCTTCCGGTGGCGCCACGGAACCCCAGAAGACTGCCCCTCCTGGGCAGGATGAAGGGAACTGCCACAGCACATCCCACGGGTGCTCACACCAAAGGAGTGCACCACAGTGGGTCGCTCCATGGGATCTGACTCCCTAGCCAAGGAGCAGAGACCCTGCCCCGACCTGTGCCAGGAGCGCAGACCACACCCCCGCTGCACGAGACGGGCAGCCCCAGTCCCAACTGGATGGCCATGGGGGCCAACAAGGCTGCCATTGCCCCTAGGGCCAATGCAGGCCGACTGTGCCCCCCCACTGTGGGAACCCGAGCCACCACCTGTGGGCCCTGGCTGTCCTGCATCGCGGGTGCCGTGCCTTGCCAGGGACTGTTCCCCCGCCTCCCACGGTGTGGAGGACAATGAGAACCGCCTCCCCGGCCCCAAGCAGTGTGGATGGGAGACGTGTTTTGGGGAGCTCCTGGCACTGATGTGCCTTGGCACCGAGGGCTCCGCAGTGTCGCCCACCCCCTGGTGATTGGGTCTGGTGCCGCCCCGATCCCCGCAGTGCTGAGCCTGCCACGAGCACCCTTGGCTGTGGTCTCTGCCTAGCAAACGGGGTCCACACCCCCTCTGTGCGGGTGGACCCCACTTTGCTGAGGCGGGACCCCCCCCAGCGCCCGCAGACCCCACGCCCGCCCCAGAGCAGGGGTGGGGTGGGGGTGGGAAGACGCTTCTGCGCTGAGCCCTGCAGAGGCACAGGCATCTCCTGTTTTTTTTTTTTGTTTTTTTTTTTTTGCTTGCAGCTGCTGCTGCCGGCTTCTCTCTCTCACTCTTTTCTCTTTCGAGCTGTCACTCGGCAGCGGGAGGAGGGGACCCGCAGCCCCACCTTCAGCGGAGTGGCACCGGGACCGGGACCCGCACCGCACCTGGAGGACGGGGGCGGGGGGGGGGAAGGAGGGAGGGGAGAGACACCCGACCCTCCTGCGGCACCGGGTCTCGCTCCACACTCAGAGAGGGGCGGACTCCCTAGCTTCGAGCGCTGCGGCGGCTCCTGCCCCGCTGCTGCCTCCCTGTGCCAGGGAAGGGGACCCTGCAGCGCAGCACCCAGTGGGACGGCACCGGGTCCCGCGCTGTGCCCCAGAGTGGAGGCGGCCCCCCCTGGGGCTGAGAACTCTGGCGGCACTGGGTGTCGCCCCGCGGTGCCAGGAGGGAACCCCAGAGTGCTGCCTCTGGTGCATCGGCACCGGGACCCGTGCCGGGTCTCGGTGCTGGGGGAGGGATGACCCTCCAAGACCTCTAGCTGCACCGGGTCCCACGCCTCGCCCCAGAGCAGGGGCGGACCCTTCAGCAGGAGTCCAGCAGCAGCACCGGGACCCACGCCGGGTCTCGGTGCCTGAGGAGGGGCGACCCTGCTGCTCCACGTCCTGCAGCTGCACCGGGTCCCGCACCGTGCCTCGAGAAGGGGCGAACCCTTCGATGCCAAGACCAGCACGGCACCGAGTCTCGCGCTGCGTCTCGGAGCAGAGGCGGATCCTCCAGAGCTAAGCCCTGCAGGCACCAGGTCCCATGCTGCGCCTCGGTGCCGGGAGGGGGGGAGGGAGGGGGCATGGCACCGGGTCCTGCCGGGGCCGACCCTTCGGTGCCGATACCAGCAACGGCACCGGGTCTCGCGCTGCGCCTCGGGGCGGGCGCCTCAGTGCCGGGAGGGGGGGGAGGGGGCACAGCACCAGGTCCTGCCGGGGCCGACCCTTCGGTGCCGGGACCAGCAACGGCACTGGGTCTCGCACTGCGCCTCGGTGCCGGGAGAGGAGGGGGGGCACGGCACCGGGTCCTGCCAGGGCCGACCCTTCGGTGCCGAGACCTTTCAACGGCAACTGGGAGTCCCCCCGGTGGCCGAGACCTCTCCTCAGTGCCAAGCACTTTCCCTCGGCTCCGGGTCTCCACAGCAAGTGAGGTCCTGCTGGCGACCACTCGGTGTCGGGTCCGTCCTGGGGGAGCGTCCTGCTCACCCCCATTGCTGTCCAGCGGGAGATTGCTTCCCCGTACCAGGGGTCTCCACCGCTCTTCGGGGGGACCCAACGCGGGCTTGCCCTGGGGCACCATCCCCTTCTCCCTCGGCAGAGGGGGGGGAGACGGAGGGGGCGTAAGCAGGCCGACAAGGCTCTGCTGCCACAGAGCCTCCAGCGCCGACGGCATTGGCAGGGGCACTCTCCCACTCCAGGAGTCGGGATTGGCACCCTGCACGGTGATGCAGGCTCTGGAGAGGGCTCGACAGGCTGTGGCTGGTGCATCCCTGCCCTCGACCCTGCCCGTGCCCACAGTGCAGGCGAGTGTCCGCGCTCCATGCGCTGCTCCTCTTCGGCACCAGGGGTGCTGCTCGGTGCCGAGTCAGCTTGGCACCAGCAGGGAACGGCTCGAAGGCACCGCTTCCCCTTCCACCCCCACGATCCCGATGGAGGGGGGGGAGGGGTGTGTCCTAAACCCAGGTGGCCTGCAGCCAGCACAGGGTTTGAATCCCAGCGAGCCCGGCATAGCCGCGTCGCCTACAGCCCAAAGGCTCTCCTATCTAACTGAAAACCTTAACTAACTATAAACTAACTCAGTTCAGGGTGAACTGCTATCTAACTACTCACTTTTACAGGAAAGAAAAGCCTGTGAAGAGCAGGGGTTGCTCTCAACCGGCCGTCACGGGCGGAAAGAAGGAACTGAGGAGGGGAGGGGCCAGCAGCGCCCTATGTACCACCGCATGAGGCTGGCACTCCAGGGGGCGCCGAGACCGGCCCCTACAGGGGGCTGCTAGGGAAAAAGTTCTCCGGAAGACCGTGCACAAGGGCGTGCACACACCTAAGTGGAATGCATATTAGCAATCACTCGAAGGAGAACTGCCCTGTCTTTCTAAGAGTGGGGCTTGAAGCCCTTACAAATGCCACATTTGTCGCTCATGTGAGCCTTCCCTCAAGCACTTAAGAAAGCTGGGGTGAGGGTCACTATTAAGGCACTGTTTTACCACAAGAGTGGCAGAGCTTGAAACCCAAAGTGTGCAGCATATCTCTGATACTGGGGCCTGCGCATGAAGCAGCAGATGGCATTTGTGCCACCCCAGCGGGTAATGCTGAGGGAAAAATTTCTGAACACTGTGCAATGGCGCACACAGATCTACATAGTTTGCAATCATTTGAAGAAGAATGGTGTTATTTCAGAGTGTGTGAAGTTTTTCAGTGGTGAGCATGTGAAAACCCTTATATTGCTTGGCAAAAACTAAGAGTTTTTATTACCTCTCAGATACCTACACATCATATAAAACAGGTATTGTGATTTTTTTTAATGTTATATAAAATGATTTCTTCAGAACAGAATAGTTCTTACCGTTTTCCTGCTGTTTGGTGGAACAGTCAATCCAGTTGTGTTGATTTGCTGCCCAAATCATTTCAAATTGATGAAACATGACTTTAAAATTCCAAATATAGGGAACAAATGAGAAAATATCAGGAGCACTGTCACTGGACCAGTCTTGAATCAAATCTAAAATAATATAAAATAAAAAAGACAAATTATTAGCAATTTATCAGTTGACAATTGATCCTCTCACCATTTATTGCTTTTCACACAACTTAGAAATATAAATCTGTAGTAAATCATTTGTAGGAAATGTTTATAGGAAAAAACTATATTGCAATAAAAGGGAAAAAAAAAACAAAAAATGTCTAATAGCAGTTTTTCAGTCATATTCCACAACTATTTATAGTAAATGGATCTCCCATTCTCTGCTTCTTTCTAAACAGAAATAAATGTTTTTCTTTGCAGTAATGAAGAGAAACTTGGAGAGGGAAAGTCAAGGGAGTGTAATAAATGACATAAGAATATTGCATTATGAAATTAATCAGAACCAGAAAAAGGAATGTTTTTTAGAAAAAGTAAAAGTGAAACAAAAAAGAAGAGTAACAATGAAACTAAATATTTTGGAGAAGATTTTTTAGAAGTAGTTGGATCAAATCTTCGGTTGTAGATTATTTTATCTCTATTGACTTCAAAGAGGTAGGCCAATTTACCTCATCTTAGAACTGAACCACTAAATTTAAGCAATCCTTTACTGTTCTAGTCAAAGGAGAGTTACCTTGGTCTATGAAAATGATTAAAAAGATATACCAGTTAATTTTTGTTTTACACAAATAAAAAATGAAATTTGATTGCTTACGGATATGCAAACATTAAAATCAAATTCATGCATAAATGTAAATGCAATTTAATAGTTAACTGCAATAACTGCCTAGGATAAGACGGAAAGTGTGATTTCAAACTAACATTGAGCATTAAGCTCAAACCTTCAGATAAGGTTAAGTGCACCTATTACGTGACAGAACAGCAAGTACATAAAATTAAAAGTTTTTTTAAAAAAATCAACGGTAACAGATAAAGAAAAACGGAAATCTAAAGGACATCATTAAAAATGTCAAAGTTAATAATCAGAAATCAGATTGACTTAAGTGTTTTGAATTTTTTCCTTAATTTATTAGAAGAAAAAAGTTAACAAGTTGCCATGATTTTCTTTATCAGTCCTGATTCTGTTTTAACTATGAGAGAATTACATCAGGAACCCGAATCCCTCTAAAGGAGTTTACAGTAAACCAGAAATACAGAATTGGAGTGTTCCTTTGAATCAGTGGCTTCCTATTTAGTAAAATAGCCTAGTATATAGACTATTACAGTTTCCCCTTCACGAGGACCATAAATTACAGTCAAAACCCTAGGGAGGAGATTATTTTCTGACAAGCCTGGTCAGCCACCTGGAGATCACAGAAAACCCATGAAGCTGAAGTTAATTAGCCAAAAATTTCTTCATGCACCATATTAACTGGACAACTCATCTCTTAGGCCAGCAATATTAAACTAATTAATATCTCAAAAGTTATGATGAACATAGATCAATATATTTTGTGCTTTTGCCAAAGAAGATATTTCTTCACTGTGGCTGGTCAACCATACAAAGACAATGTAATTCACACATGATTAAGGGAAATAAAACATTAGGATTTTTCACACCCCAAGGTTATTCCCCATTTTAGACAAATGTAACCACATGGACTTTAAGGCCATCTGCTATTGCATAAAGCCACATTACCATCCACTCTAAAATGGGTTGGAAAATAAGTCAAAGAAAAAATATTTTTCCAGATATACTTATGTTCCACAAATTAAATATTTAGATACTAATGAAATAAGGAAGTTACCTGTAAAGAAGTTTTTTTGAGCAAAGATAAAGTGATAGGTTGCTTTATAAACCTCAACTTCACACTGCCATGTCTGTGGCATGTTCCATATCCGGGGATAGTTGGCATTAATGTGAAACTGTGAACAAAACACTAAAGCATCAATATTAGTTTAAAACATGACAATGTGTGAACAATGCTGAGATAAGGGTCAACCATGTACACTTGGGTGAATAATTAAACCATTTTCCTGCTGGGGTGAACAGAAGGCCTATCCAATTTCTTAATCATGTAATCTCTTTCTATCTGCCTGAAGGTCAATTTCACTTTATTAATTTCTTTGAAAACTTCTATTATGATTTTCTCATATTGTACCACAGATTTGCCATCTGCCGTTGTGGCAGTTATTCTGAGCACTTTATAATATAACAACCTTTCATATCAAAACCCCACCTTCCTCAGCCTACTACAAGATATCGTCTAAATAAAAAAATTTTAAAAAACAAGATAATCTATATACTGTGGCTAAGTGTCTATTTCTATTTAAGATCATTCACTTAAAGAAAGGAAAGTAGCGTTTTCAAAACTGGTGCATATGCCATTAACTAGAATTGAACTAGAAGTCAACTGCTCAATTTTATGAAGTACTACTCTAAATAAACAAATAAAAAAGGTAATTGTCCTAAAATCTGCCATACTTAAGTCATTTAGTTCTAAGTACTTAAAACACTTCACAGGGTACTACCAAATGTACAGTAATATCTCTGAAGGAGAAATGTCGTCTTAGCAATGCAAGGCCTCATTACACCACTCTATAAATCAATCTTGGCTGAGCACCTGGAAGAGATTCTTTATAAATTATGTTATGCCTGTAAATTAGGTGAGATTAGCAAACTCAAGTCTTTGCAGAATGCATCTTAAATTAATGTTTAACTTTACACGCTTGAGTAGCTCTACAGACTTCAGCGTGGGTTACTCAAAATGCATAAAGCTACTTGTGCATAATTCTTTGAAGATTGAGCTCTTGTGAAGTATCTGCAAATGGCCCAATCTTTGCACTGTTTTTTTTTTAAATATATATTTGCACAACATTTATACCATCCATATAAAAATATTTATATTAAACCAAATGTCCATCAGACATCTTTGCAACCTGGTGCTTAATGATGCTTTGTTACTGTAGACTTACAGCTAGCATTTCTGCTTCTAGAAGAGTTCGGTATTGCATACTGCTGGTGGCATCAATGTGTAAAAGCTGTCCTTTAATTGTAGGGGAGTAGCCTAGCAGACAAAACAAATGATGTTTACAGCATGGTATCTCTTCTGTGACAAGATTATTTGTGAATTACAATAAAGAAGCAATAGTTCCACAGAAATTTAAATCCTACATAAACATAGTGAGGTGCAAAACACGTCATGAAGAGAATCAGCAGTATGAAGCTCCAGTTCAGTCCTTTAGTAGTTGGATGGCAAAGGCTTAGAACAATGCAGTTGTAGAATCTGGCTGGTCCAGAAAAGGCTATTCTGGGGCTCTGGAGCTCAGGGTTCAATTTGCAACTTGGTCGCAGAATGTATGTGAGGCCTTGGGCAAGTCACTTAGCATCTCTGTGTCTCAGTTATCATCTGTAAAATGGGGATAGCCGTACTTCCTTCCCTCGCAGAGGTGTTTGTGAGGATACATGCATTGAAGACTGCAAGGTGCTCAGATACTATGGTGATAGGGATCATACATATGTACTATAGGAAAAGCAATGATGGCCTTCAGAAGGAAGCGCCATCTAGCACCCTTTATATGTAGGGTAAAGATAAGACACACGTGCAAAAGCAAGCCAGGAGAATTTCAGAATATTAAATGTAGGGCTTCAACGCTTGCCAACAGGGAAGAAAAGCCCTAAGCTCTTTCTCCCTCCACCTCTAGCTTTATCTTTATTTTGACTTTATATGGTATTTCAATGACTAAATTAATATTCCATCGAAATATTACTCAATATGTTTCTGAAGACCTGTGAAAAATGGGACTTGCCTTTGTACTGATAATATTTTAGCACATTTCATAAATTGTAACATTAGATTAAATAAGAGCCTTGTTTTCACTAATTAGGGACAGTTACTGCAATATTTTACTGATGTCAATAAAGGCTTCACAAGAGCTAAACCTGTATTTCTGAAGTGCTTTGTGATCCTCTAATGACAGACACTATTAAAGTATAAGTGATTATTGCTCCTTTACATAGAGATGTAGGTCCTTTGTAGCCATAAGGGAAAAACTGCTTAGGATATCCACAAGCCTATGAATTAATAAAAGTTTTCTCCTATGCACTACCTTTAGAATGTAAAATGAACAGCCTCATCAACTTACCATTTTCACTGACTGTCATGGGAATATTTATTTCCAAATATGAGCCTGCTCCAACATTTACATGTACAGCATTGGTTTCCTATCCCAGCCAAGGGCGGGGGGGAAGAGGGGAGGGGCGGGGAAATAAAAAAAAACATTATTTCTGCCCCTAATCTTCAACCAGTGTATGTCATGCCTCTGGCCACCATTATTCATGTTTAAATTGTCAAGATTAAAAAAACATCTAGTTGACTATAATCTTTCTTGGACTAAAAACATGTTAAATATTAAATCAGGTATCTACACGCAATGTTGTTAAAGGAAAATATTTACAATTTCTAAGGTATAACAAGTACTGATTTTGGGCCATGAGAAGATAGCATAGGATATCTTGATCTTATAAGTAATAAGACAGAAGAATGGGCTGTGTTCCTGTAATTATCGCACTTTTCCAGTTGTGAAAGCCCCTCTGAAGGGTTCAGGATATGCATATGGAAGAGAGTGGGCAAGTGATGTCCATGAAGACAACACTGCCACTCACTAGACCCAGTGATTAGCATTCAGTTACCCATCTTTCCTATCAATGCTCTCCTTCATGGGAAACTCCATTCTAACCTAATTACAATGGCTGGCAAGATTCAGATATTTTAAGAGTTTATTTCTAGCCACCTTGTCATTATTTACCCTGTTTTTGGTAAAGAGCAAATCAATAGTGGCATCTGCAATTATATTCATCCGCAACTCAAAAGCAAGGATCTGTCTTGGCTTCCCAGGCTGTGCAATTTCTGAGACTTTCATAACCTGGTAATCCGGTGGGAAAAAAAACTTCCACAAACAGTCCCTAGAAAACAAGAAGAGAAATATAGTTACTCCTATGGAAAGTAACGCTTTGTTCATCTACAAATTTCTTTGCCACCAGTCCATGTAATTGAATTAGGTCCTTGGATAGCCAACACATAGGGAAAGTGAATGAAGAAATAACATTTGTGTAAAGTTGCAAGACACTGAAATCTTCAAACCTAATCAATGGAGAAACTTCCGCCTCATTAGTGAACTCAAACTCAAAATAAACTAGATATTCAAACTGCTAGGAAATAAACTTTTGGGGGGAATGCTTGTGGTGGAGAGGCATGTTATGAGAGGATGAGAGAAAGGAAAAACATAACAATCCCAGAAAGCACATACAAGTAATTTACATTTTTTCTTCTATTTCATCTATCCACCACAATATACTTTAGAAACATAATAGGGACTAATTGCCTTGTTTGGGGGATTAGGATAAGAAAGATGACAAGGTCACTTTTTGACTGTATATAAATGGCATGAAGCCAAGAACCATACAAATCACAAATTGTCTATGAAATTAGAATGTGTGGGATCAGAATGTAGTCCGAATTTCTGCAATTTGAACTACACATATAGCCACAAGAAAGGACACAGAGAATGATAAAAGCATGGACAGCCTGATATATGTGGTTCAAATAAGGAGTCCATCAGTGAACAAAGGTCAAATTCCACAGAATGGTTTTAAAACTGCAGCCATGTGAGAAATACTTTCTTGGAAAAACTAAAAGTATTTGAATGAGAATGGTCTTTTTTCAGTGCACTCCAGACTTGATTGCTATAATAGCTGAGAAATGATCATTCTTTCACAATTACTCTATGCAGGTGCGTTAATTCCAGCCTGAAGAAAGTGAAAGATTCTTGAATCAGACTTCAGAGGTTAAAGGGTAGGATTTTCAAAAGCACTTAAGTGAATTAGGACAGCAATAGCATTGCCTTTCATTAGGATACATGCTCCTAAATCACTTCAGCACTTTTGAAAACTCCACCCTAATTTTTTTTTTTTAATCTTCAATGAAAAAGTTATGCCCAAGATATAAAGCATTCCTTGATAAGACCCACCACTTTGGATCCTTTATATGATTAAAGGGCATATATTCACTTCAACAACCATGCCCTCATCACTGAGCAATTAAAATATGAAAAGTGTGCTATAAGAGAGCAGATGTATTTGGTGGTACTAAAAATCAGGGGTTTCATGTTCCCAGCAATGTACTATGCTGTACACAGAAGTTCTTTCCTTTAGGTACTTCAAGATACTGTTTACTATCTAAACTCCTTATGATCTGCTCATTCTCATACCTCCTGTGAAGTAGTCAATCACAACAATTTCACAGCTGGGTAACAGCATGCATCCAAGAGGGATATCAAGTATGTGATTCTTCAACTTTTTTTTTTTTTTTTTTTTTAAACTGGCCCAATTTTGTAACCTTTATTCAACTTGTTAACAGTCCCACTGACTTCAGTGGACTCACTCAAAAGAGTAAAGCACTATCCAAGGTGAGGAAGGGTGATAGAATCTGGGTTTGTTATTTAGGGCTAAAGGCCAAAATAGTAAGTATTCTTTGGAATTCCATCAAGCACGTGCCTGTCCCCACCAATAATTCCAGTTTACAGAACAATCTTTTCCTCCTTATTAGTTCCCTACCCTAATCTGAGGGGAAAAATTCATGAAGAGTTTACAATATGCCTCACCTTCAATTCTCCACAAAGAAATCATTACAGTTTTATTACATAAGAAAATGGCATAACTGCAGAGTTTTAAAAAAAGTAACAAGTGTAAATTTGCTACAGATATACAAATTTGACAACAGCAGAACTACTAAATTTAATTGAATTCCTATTTAATGATTTAAAAAAATATCAAAATGTTTTACTCATATCTTTGTGAAGAATGGTCCTTAAATTCTGGAGGACATGCATAGCAACTAATACTGAGCCTATCATCAGGCCTAAACTACCAGACAGAAGTCCTTTAATTTCAGAGTGTGATTGTGACTGTTATATATTTAGTAGTCTACCATGTACAATAAACAGCATGAACAGCAATATCAATGGAGACTTCATTAATATTTCCAAATAGGAAGGGGTATTCAAGATTAAAAATACAAATCTGTTTAATACCTCTGCCTGTCAGCCCATGGTCCATAATTGAAATCTGTTCCTTTCCCACAAACAATGTCTAATCCCCAACAAGGAGGCAGGTCTTGCAGTTTACTGTCTTCATTGCTTGTTTCTCCATCATTATTTTCCTCTGTCTCCTCTGGTACAAGACCTGTTGTGTGTAATACAATAAGTATAACTAAAGAAAGTTGCTTCCAATCATCAAGAAGAATTTTTGCAAAATACTACACAATTCAAGTGTGTAGGTATCAGTTTCATTCAAGATCACTGCAGCATATAAGAGACAAACCATCCTTCATGTGGATTAAAGAGAAAGGAAGAGAAGGATATAAATGAAAGCAAGAGTCCTTGAGATTTTCCAAAGTACTCAGTGACAGCCTAGCTCTGTTCCATTGAAGTCAATAAAGTCAACTGTACCTACACGACAAAGTTTTAGAGGTAAAACCTGCCTCTGTCAGCACAGCTTTGCATGTGGCACAGCTTTTTCAGTCCTGCTGACAAAACCTTGACTGCTGGTCAAGTTAAATTATCTTCCTGAGCAGCATAAATCCTCTACTGGCACTCTTACACTGGTTCAATGACTGTGTGGATACTGTATTACCTGCACCAGTAAAAGCAGCCTTTCAGCAACAATGCTATGACGACAATGTTTCGGTGACTACTCTGGTCAAATTTTTAACTCCTCTGCTTGGTGGTCATTATGACCCCCTTTAAAATATAATTCAGTCCATTCAAAAATTCAGAAGAAATACATGCAATGCAATACCTGAACATTCAAATTAAATACACTGAAAATACAGAATAATGCTTGCAAACAATCCAGTAATTGAGCACTAAGATGACATGATTTTGCAGAAATATCATTGTACACTTATTAGATACAGATTTTCTAGTCCAAACACACAATATTTTGTGTTTCAAGCCCAGAAGACAAATTCAGGAAACAGATTCAGGAAAGAGAGAACTGCTGCTGGCTCAGGGGGCTTGGCCTGAACTGGCTCACACAACTAGCTGGCTACCACAAGTCTTCTCCAGTTGCAGAGCTTCTGGTTCCAGACTTTTTTTTAATCCATAGCACAATTTCACTGAAATTTTCAAGCAAATATTGTTTTGTCTGTGCCTGCACATTTCTAAGCCTTGTTTCTTCTGCCACGGTAATGCACCTGGCTGCACCTCTCTGCAATAAGCTCCATGGGTACCAACACTATGAAGAGGCCAGCTATATGGACCTGGCTAACCTTGAACCATCTCAGGCAGTTGCCTTCTCCGGGTCTTTGGCACCAGCATGAACAGTATAGGACACCAGGACTGCCACTAATAGGCTTTGCAGTGCTTACTACATCATTGCTAAGCTTATTCAGAATCTCCATACTCAGTTCCCACCCCTAAGGCCTCACAGCTAGAAAGCTTGAAAAGTACCCCCCATACTCATCGTGGTGTGTTGTTGCAAAGTCCTGAAGCAAGCAGTAGTGACTGTTACCCTGTTCCTATTTTTATGCAAATCCAGATATGGAACATTTTAGGGAGTTGTCACATTTACTTTGATGTCTGCTAACCCTTTAAATCTAACAACAGCTATCTAGTTGTTTATCCCTGACCTCGACTGGGGTATCCTTTAGGGCCTCCTCCACCACCCTTGTTGAAAGACTGACCAGGATACAAGGAAGAAAGAGAAACCGACAAAATAGCCATGTTCTCAGAGCTGTTGCACAGTTCTGAGTCTAGAACCACTACAGCAAGGACTGGAGCAAAGGCAGCAAGACATGATGAAGACCCTTAAACAACAAGCCCAGATGCTCCAGAGTATTATGGAGTAAAACATCCAAACCACCTTGACACGCCAGTAGCCAATACACTGCATGGACAATTGTCTCTCACTGGGCCAGAGACATATCACCTTCTCCCCATCTCAAGGCACCAGCATGCCCTGAAACAGTATCTCTTCCAGTCTATCCCACGTGGATACTAAGAACACACTATGGCGCACAGTTCCAGGAACGCTGCCTTCCACGTACGAAACTTCTGCAGGCACTGTTGATCATGCAGATTTACATTACAAGCCAATCCCACCATTCAATATTTGTTTCATAGGCCCAGAACTGCTGCTCCATAGCGTGCAGCTAGTCGAGGAATCTGCAGCACCTAGTGACTTTCATTCACTTTTCCCAATATCCATGCCTCTCCAGTTTTCTCATTTTCTCTACTGCAGACCCAGCTGTGATGATAGTTGTAGTTCCTTAAGTACAGAAGAATCAGCTGCCCTGTCTCTTAAAACAGACAAGCCAGCTCTGCTGATCTGTTCCACATCCATGACTCTGACAGCAAGTCAAATGAGATAGAAAACAAGCACGAGCAAGAGATTATGGGATGGAACTGTGGGAATCTGATTCCCAACTTGCACAATTCCCTGAGAAGGGCATTGGCATCCCACAATACACTGATAAAAGATTTCTTAGAAAGAAATGCACCAGCCAATGGCCCTGGGGACACAAGGATGGCTAGTCATTATGCCGCCCTTCCTCTGCCTTCCTTGGTCACTGTGAGGAAGGGCTGTGCCAGCAAACAAGTCAAATGTGAATACAATCTAGTGAAAGCAAGGTCAGCAGCTGTATGCTGGTAGAAATTTTACTGTTAAAACCTTTTAATGTAGAGATGGTTGGATTTTTACCATATCCTTCTATGTGAGCATAGTTAGGCCAACACTGAGTAATTTTAAAAATCCCTTGTGTTCAGGAACTTAGTTAAAGTTTTCTAATCTGTGTACTTAAAATTAAGATCATACAGCTATATTAAGGACTTGTCTACATGGGGGGAAAATGACCTATCATTCAGGTCTACTTATAAACCCCTTCCCAAGCAACAAAAGCTATACCCAAAACAAGTCACTGTAACAGAATGAGAGCATCTACACAGGAGGATATGCTGATACTATATTAGTTTAAATTCACACCTTTGGTTATACTGAGAAAACTTCCCTGTATACACAAGAACTTATATGTCAACACAATGGACGGATAGATTTTCAAAGCTGATCAACACCTTCCATTCCCACTGATTTCAGCTGGAGCTAGGTTTGCTTAGCACGTATTTAGAATCCGATTATTTCTATTTGGATGCTTAAATATTGTTTTAAGAAGCTTAGTTTTAGGCACTTGAAAACTTAGCTTGGAGGTTGATATTTTCAAAAATGCATGAAGAGAGTTAGGCACCAAACTCCCATTGACATCATTCTGAAAATCCCACCTCCGGGTGCCTATGGAGAGAAGCCTGGAAGTTGGGGTCACCTAAATGTTGACAATATTCATTATGAAGCTCAACAACTAAAATATATGGTTAAAATCTTCATTTCTACTCAAAATATAAAACAGTATCCTTTCTCATTTATTTCAATGGAACCTGCCTACCTGTTCATTTCAATTATAACAATGTGAAAATTTATTAGATAACACTAGAGAGGGTCAGGGACATTCCACAGTCTCTCTTGCAACATCTTTACTGTCTCAGATCCTGTACTAACTCTTCCAAGCTGGAGACCAAAAAAATTCTTTCAGCATTCCAGAAAGACTATACTAAGACACTAACACTTATGGTATAGTAAGTCCTGATGAATAAACAGTATACAAACTATGTACATAACATTATTAATCAACAGAAGATACCTGGTTCATCCATGTAGTAGTAGATGTCAACATCATTGGACTGCATTACCACAAAGCCTTCTCCCATTAACCTTGGTGGTCTGTTGTGAGGGGAAAAAAGAAGGTTGAGGGAAATAATGACAGATATTCTAGAATAAATTAACTGTTACAAATTTAATAAAGCTAAATTTGAATTTTTGGTTAACCTGAAAAAGAAAGTAGATCATGCTCAGCTGTAAGTTCAGAAGTAACTTAAGTACTTATACAACCTTCGAATCATTTGATAAACTTGTCATAATTAGTAACTAAACCACTCCTAAAAAGGCATTTGAACAGAAAAAAAAATGTTTGACTGCCAGTGGCCTAATGAAAAATACTAAAAAATATTCTCCAGGCTGCCCACATCTGAGGAAAGCCTCAGGTTGCACACTAATCAGCTCCTCTCAGAACCTCCAATATTGTAGGTGTGGTGCTACAGATTCATTTACTAACCACTCTCCTAACGCAGGGTAATTCTAATAAATATTTTGTGGTTCCATAATGCCTTCCATCTCACTATCTCAAAGCATTTTATTAATGAATTAAAACTCAAAATCATTCTATAAAGCAGATGAGTATCCTACTATATAGGTGGGCAAATTCAGAAACCAGGGAAGTTAAATAACTTGCTCAAAGCCACACACAGTCTATGGCAGAAACAAAGAGCACAGTGGTTAGATTCTGTGCTGTACCTCTAAGAACTCTCAGCCCCTAGCAAATCGGGGCTATGGTAGTTTTAAGCTATCTATGCAATCTCCCAATCCTGGGCTACTCCAGAGGCTACATAGGCCCCTATCATAACTTAGACAGGCTCTTACGAGATGCAGTGTTGTCCGGAATCGCTGCATGTGCGCCATCAACATAGCACCCACATCCTCATCGTGCCCCCTTCACCTGGTCTTACAAGGAGGTCATCAGGAAGCGCCTCATGGCTGTCTTTTGCAGCAAGAGAATCCTTCCCTGACTGAACACGGGTCTTTTAGGGCTCTTTTATGTTGCTCTGGCCCTTTTTCCCCAGCCAGAAGGGGCTGGATTAGGGGAAGGGATTTCACCCTAGACCTTGATTTCCAGTCTAGGATTTTAACCATGAGATCATCATAATACTGTTGCACTTGCAGTTTAAACCTGCCCTTAGTACAGTATTCAGAAAGTTCACGAATAAGAGCATTTCTTAGCACACATAAAGCATAAGCGATTTCTGAAAATCTAATTTTTGGTATTTCAGTCTTTCATTGGCCATTACTGTTTTTTCTGAACAAGGATATCAGTGACAGTTATGTATAACAACATAATATCTGACTCTAAACTAGTATAGTAATAAAGTGTTAACAGAAAAATAGTTATGTGCTTTGTTACAATACAAAAATATAACTGTGTAAATAACCTACGCCATTTTAAAATTGTTAATAAAAAAAACATCCTACATTCTTTTTTCCATAATCTTTTAAATCTGTAGTAGATCTGCAGTAGGTTAGTTAAAATAGTGTTAAAGAAAGCAATTTCAAGGATGATTTAATTCAATATATTGAAAGATTGGTTACTTATTCTCACACAAAGAGAGACTTGTATGTTACCTTATTCCATAATCAACTACCAAAGCCCTACTTTTAATTTTAATTTACTTTGTTAACAAGTTGCTTTCTCCTTGTCCTACATTCAATTATTTGTTAATTATTTTCCTACAAAAATAGCATTCAGGACCACAGGGACAGATCATCCTCAGTAATTAGACCATTGGTATAATATTATATATCGAAATCTTCCTGTAACCATATACCAGGAGCTATGAAGTAAGATTATCTGATGAAACAATGTTACCTTGACACAGCTGTACTATATGCCCTTTCTAAAAGGACATAAATGAAACATAGGAAAATTAATACTTTCATAAAAATCTGGTGACAAGAAAACACGTATACCTAGTTTTCCAACTGCTTTCTTAATCCCATACATCTTTAGAACATGAGAATTCCTATAGTTAATTACAGCCTTGTACTATGCCTCTTCTGCTAGGAATACACAGCTCTATTTAACAAAAACCATTTCAGATGCATGATACCCTGGCCATTTACATCCTATAGGAGGAAATATGAAATAAATTTTAATCATCATAAACAGAATCCACCGGAGTTACAGATGCATTTGAGTTTCTATTCATTTATAATTCCAGAGTTTTCACTTTTCAAAGCTAAAATTCTCCTGAATTGGCCTTTGCCTCTAGATGACTTTAAAATAAAAAAAAAAAATCAAATTTTGAACAAAAACTGTTCTGCTGTTCATAAGTGAGAGGAAAGGGGGAGGAGGAAACTTTACTTTTCATCAAAATACTATTGTGATCTTTCCTTGAGCAGCCCACAAATGAGGTGGTCTGGGATAGAATGGTTAAATCAGGCACTGAAATAGCCTTAATGGAAGACAGTACCTTTGCACATTCTGATTAAAATTAGTTTAGTTTTCACTGAATTATAACACTTTGAAAATGGCACATAACACACATGTACAAAGATTTTTTTTTAAAAAAGCAGGCAGCTAAGATGACTACACTCACTTTGCCACACACTGACAAATGTAGTAGATATGGCTTCCTGCTTAAGGTGCACACAAGCTTGAAACTAGAATGCTTCACCTCCCCTTTAGGACTGCTAAAGGAGATCCATGGAGGAGGAGATCAGCTACAGCGAACTTTCTAAAGTGCAGAGATAAAAACTCCCCTTTTCAGATCTGCAGTAGAGAAGCTCTGTAACAAATCACTTAGGATCAAAAAGTGCACACATGTGACACAGGCTTCATTAGATTAGATACAAGGAATGATGTTAACTGTGAAGGTCATTTATCTGCAGACATAGATGGCCAATATATGTCAGCAATTTTTCCATTATTTCTCGGTGTTTATTTAATCTGAATTATTTTCTGTAAGTATAGTTTACCATGTCTTTTTCACGTAAATGGAACTCCTAGATTCATATCTGGCACACATAGTAGTGCAAAAGTGTACCTAAGGCTATAAAAAATTGTGTTTGAGAAAACTATGTTCATGTAATCAGAACCACTATAATGCATATACACATAAGGGGGGCATGCATGTTAATGAAAGCTGTAATAAAGTATTTGGTTTTATAAAATGAAAAAAGGGCATTAGGACAGGCCCTAAAGATAAGGCCATTCTCATTTTCAAGACTGCCTGGTCACTCTAGGTGAACTTTACATTGAACATGATCACATGTTCTCTGCATACACTCTCCCAATCCAGGATGAGGAGTTCCTGGGGAAGCAAAAGGAATAAAGGAAGATCCTTAGTGGAGGCTGGGGAACAAGCTAATAACTTCAGTATGTTAATCCTATTTTGCATTAATCTTGTTAATTTGTTTTCTGTACTAGCTGAAAAAAGTTCCTTTGTTATTTTCCAAGAGACTCTGAAGTTAGCTACACTCTATTTATTCTCCCTCTCAGAGAAATTTCTCAGCCTTCCCCTAGCCTTAGAAGCTGCAAGGCTGAATGTGTGTGCTTCAGAGCCACACACAGGAATATTTTATAAACCAAAAGATATATTATACTCATATAACGCAGACAGATACTTCATTCTTGGAGTCAGGGTTGTAAATACATACAAGGACAAAAAGCCAAATATTTCAAAGTTAAAGCTACACAAACACCGGAACATTTGAAAGTACAGAAATGTTGAATTATTGTTGTCAGTTACCTTATAACTCTGCCCTAGTGCCCTACCACAATATGAACCATCCTCAAAACAAAACATCTATCGTACAATTAGTATTTCAAGAAATTAAGACAGAAACTTAACCAGAATCTCTGAAAGTTGTGACATTCTTTTTCATGAGTCTAGGCTAAAGTGAAATAGAAAATTTTCAGCTTTAAAAAAAATAAAAATAAATCCCTCTCCAAGTAGGCTGGGACCTACATAGGACAAGCCAAAAAATGAGAATTCTTCCCTGATAATTATGTTCACAGTGCTGCAATGAGCACTTATTAAAAGAATCACAAGTTGAGCATCAGTCCAATAAGAGGAGGCTAACAGGCACTAGTTTAAGGATTTTTAATACTCTTACATTTAGAACTATTAGCCTTTCAGCTTCAGTGAGGGTACCTAACCAGATCAGGATATCCATCTGTAGTTACATAGGCTGCAGTACGGATCTGGAAGGATACTAAAGGAATGTTTAAAGGACTCCATCTTTAAAGGCTTTTGGAGAAAAACACAGTTTTCAAACATATTCCCATGATAAGAATTAGGATTAGTTTAATTGAAAATTTAGGATAGAGTTAGCTATAAAAAAGGCATATTTCCATATCCTGCGACAATTAGAGTCCTTGTCTGACCATCTGTCTTTTTAGGAATCAAAATGAGACACAAAAAGGAAACCATTTTTACAGAATGGTGATGCTGTGACTGTGAAGCTAAGCAGCGCAAAACTCAGGAAGGAGTTCCTGCCAACATTCTCTAGTTTCGGATGGCTCAGCAACAAAATAAAAAAACAAAAACCACCTAAATAATCACATTAAGCTGGACTGTTGGTGGTTCCAGTTCCAGGGTACTGAAGGATAAAACTGTCAAACACTTCTTTTTTTAATTTTTTATTAAAAGGACTTTTTATATTTTATCTTCAAAAGTTAAAAAGACAAACTTATTTCTGACCTATGTAAAATTTTAAACTCAACTTACCCTGCCTCAACTAAGCACAGCTCATTGAAATTCAAAATTTATTCCTCAGTTCAATGAGGCATCCTCCAGAAACTGTTGGTAGGTGTGTGTATGTATGTATGTATGACTAATCATATACAGAATAAGACCAGACATACAGACACTATTTTCCAGGGATATTACATGAAATTTACCTTCTGTTGAGCAAACAACATTTTTAAGACCTGAAAATGAAACAGCTTTGCCCTGAAGGGTCTGTTTGTACATTAAATATTATAAGGATTGCTGGAGAAATTCTGCTCAAGGACACTTGTCACGGTAGACAGGCACAAAATTCTGTCTACATGTTCATACTCTTTCACTGCACATTACGCTGTATCCACCAAAGCACATACACTGCTTATTGCCATAGTATCCAGACACCTTACACAATTTGCACTTTCCTTCCTTCACCTGTCATCGCTGTTCAGAATTTTTTGAGAATTGTGTTTTATTGTCCAGTCAAGGAGCAGGACATGCAGAAGTGTAAGAATGGACAACCTGCATTACACATGTTCACACTGTACTTGGATTTACCATGGTATCACAAGTCAGGTAACCATTTTTCTCATCTTAAAAGCAGTCAGATCACACTTCTCATTTTAAATTTAAGGAAGTTCAGTAACTAAATCAGATAACCTCTTCCAGTAAACAGAATTGCAATAAAACTTTAAAAGGAGTTTAGCTTGGGGTGTGACAATCTTGAGGTCACGTTCCTCAAAACTTCTTTACTTCCTGCTATATTTAACTTTGTGCAGCTTTTTATATAATTTCACATTTTTCACTATTTTCAATAGCTATAATTGTATCTACCATGACTATATGCAAGTCAACATCTCAGCCAGTATTTGTCTTAAAACTTACAGCTGCAGACATAGGCTTTAGCAGCAAACAGCCTGTAACAGAACTTGACTGAAACAACATGAGTGTATTTAATTAATGTGAGATATGAATCAATCATAGCAAAGAGTACACAGAAGAGTTCTTAAGGTCATAGCAAAACAGCAGTGATTCTTGCGCTTCTCTCTATAATTACTACTCCATTAAAGGTCTCATGTCCAAAGTCTCACCAGAGGCAAAAGCGTTAACCAGAAAAATGACATGAGGAAAAGACCATAGTAATAGAAATAAGAGGCAGTCTTTAAAAAAAAAAAAAAAAACAGATAATCTACAATAAAAACAAAAGAACAAGATAAAATATTAAATTACAACTCGACGCTTAAAAATAAAATTTCTTACTCATCATTTTGAAGACCAACATATCTTGGACTGGGAACTAACATGACTCTGACATTTTCTAGTTTTCCTTTCACGATGTGCATAAACTGGTCAAGGTGACTTGAAGGTGGTTTCGTAGTGTATGTTAAGAAAGCATCATCAAAGTTAATGCAGAGTGTTTGTGGCTGATAATGATTCCCAAATGCCAAACGACCCTAAATCAAAAGAGAGATCAATTACTTTTTGATTTTCTATTGCCCCCCTCCCCTTTTTTTTTTTTACACTCTTTACACAGATAACTAACCAGGCTACTATGCAAGTAAAGACTATGAGTGAAATCTTAGTCACAGTGAAGTCAGTGGCAAAACTTCCACAGACTTTAGTGGGTATGTCTGCAATAAAAGATCTGTGGCATGGCTGAAGCTAGCCCAGGTCAGCCGACTCAGGCACGCAGGGCTAAAAATGGCAGTGCAACCATTCAGGCTTGGGCTGGAGCCTGGGCTCGGAGATCCTCCACTCTTGTGGAATTTTGGAGCCTGAACATCTACACTGCAATTTTTGTCCCCATGAACTCAAGCCTTAGTCAACTGACCAAGACTGAGATTCAGTGCTACAGGTTTTATTGCAGTGTAGACGTACCCAACGGTGCCAGGATTTTACCATGCAACCCTGACTCATGTGACTCCTTGAAGGAGTATGAACATACTACAAACATGCTGAATTATATTCAAGCAACAGCACCACAAAAAATGTTTGACCACCACTGTATAACAATAGGTAGTCAAGTATTTCAGATTCTGTGATAATTTACCATATACTATAACATAATGGAAGCTGTTGAGCACTATTCTGAATTCACTTAGCACCAGAAAATCCACTGCTCTTGTGAGGTAGTTATTTTAACCTTAAAAAATAAAATAAAAAAGATCTTAATACCTATATTAAAAGTGGCATGGAAATAAAGAATTTCAGTATAATGAGCCACCTAGTTAATTTGTTAGTCACCCCCGAAAAAAAAAAACATACAAAAAAATCTAGGTTGCTATAGTTGAAAATCCAAAGTAAATTTATGCTGAAAAAAAATAAAGCCATTTGAAACGACCTTCATGATTCAAATAAAAGCATGTAATAATGGTGATAATGAAGTCACAACTATAAGAGTGAATTTTCAAGTTTCCACAACTTAAAGGCATTTATTTATTTACAGACCAAACTGGGAATATTTAACTTACTGTGCTAATATTGACTTTGATTACAGGAATAAGGGATCTCCATGAAGAAGAAGGATCTTGAGATTCTGTTTTCACTTTTACACTAAAAAAAATACATATGTTCATATATATGTAATGAATATAAACAAGAAAAATCAGAACTAAAAAGCTTTCATGACTAAGTCTTGGTTTTGCTCCACAGGTGTTCATCACCAGATCTCTCATTAAAAGCTGCTAAGATTTCACAACTATGTGCAGTAATCAATTTTACAAGACATGCAACAATAACCACCCATATATCTCAAATAAAGATCAAACCCATGAAATCTGTTTTTAACTATTACAGACAATTGTGGAGACAGTCTTCACAGCAAGCAACTCATTACTTCTAGAACTGCACTCATTGTACTGGATATTGTGATGCATTGTCGGTCAGATTTTTCACTTAAGGAATAATGACCTCAGCAGAGCACTGCCTGGGGAGAAGTGACTGACTGGGAAAAGTTAATGGCCTCTTCAGAGCCTCATGCAGTACTTATAGCTCTTCTAAACTGAAAGAAAAAACCAAAAGATTCCTTTGTTTTTGTCTTAAAACATGCTCTTTTCTAGAGAATTAGTGTCCTATATATTACCCAGATTGTTTGAGTCATCTCAGCATTCCATTACTAATTCTCATTTCCCACTCTGCCTTTTAATGATGCAAATCTTAAGTGGGATAATTTTACAATTTTTAAGACCATGAGTGCTGAACAGAAAAATTCAGGCACCTAAGACCCCTTATATGCAAAGTGTGTTATACTTAATATATGGCCCTACTTTGTCAACAGGTCCAGAGCCTGGAAATGACTTTTAGGTAGTCTACCCTCTACCTCCCATGCAGAAATAGGACTCAGCTGCCTCCAATTACATGGTCTTATTCCTGGAGTTCAGCAAGATGTGTGGTCTGTTCCTGTGGCCTATTCTAAGAGGTAGGAGGGCAAATACTGCCATCCTGGTATCCCAACACAACAGAACAACTGGACAGAAATCTGCACCCAAAATAAAAAATGCACTACATCACAACTGACGATGTCCTATGGAAAAAGTAGTATGTAATCATGTAATTAAAGCAAGCAGCATAATTCATACGTAACAATTGGGCGAATTAAGGTTGTAAAGGAAACCTTGATTCTAGTATTTCCTAATTTTTGACTGTTTGACTTTGGAGTCTTAAAAACGTTCTCTCACTCTCTCACACACATACGCACGCATATGCACACAAAAATCAATATATTTTCCCCAACCCTATTATCAAAAAATGACTGAATCACTTTAGCTGAAACTTATTTTAAAAAGCTCAGCCTAAGGCAGGCATGTCCAAAGTACGGCCTGCGGGCCATATACGGCCCTTCATGCTTCTTAATCCGGCCCGCCGAACAGGTCCCAGGGTTCTTAAAATCGGGCCAGGCAGTCTGCACATTCAACCGGTTCGCGCGAACCGGTTCTTAAAATGGTATCGTGCCTGCCAGTCTGCAGCTCCGCCGCGGAATTTGACAGCGGACAGTGAGTTTCACTGTGATGTGAGCCCCACTCTCCAGCTCCGCCGCCGAAATTGACAAGGGCGAGTCAATTTCACGGCGTGAGACTGTACCCTGCAATTCCAGCTCCGCCGCCGAAATTGACAAGGGCGAGTCAATTTCAGGCGGACAGTGGTCTGAAGTGCTGGCTGCTGGGGTGCAGTGTGTTGGGTGCTGTGTACATAAATGTGTATTTAATACACTCCATCCATCTGATCCTTGCCCAGCCCCTCTGTCAAATTTTTGAATGCATTGTGGCCCATGAGCCTAAAAGTTTGGATACCCCTGGCCTAAGGCAAATATGGAAAATATCAGCCCAAACTATTAAAATTTGGCAAAGTTATAAAAAACCAAAACCAGGGTCTTATAATGGGACCTATCAGACAAACTTAATAAAATCTTAATAAAAGGTGGTGCAACCAGCCCCGTCTCTAATTATTGGTTGGAACTATATTTTAGTTGCACATAAATGAAATTATATGATTTCTTGTACCTATTAATCCATCAATGTTTAGTTCAGTGATTAGTTCATCTTTACCCATCAGAAAAGGGTCTAATATAAAAATAGAGCTGAAAAATTCATAGATTCTAAGGCCATAAGAGACCACTGTGACCAATCTGACCTAT
The DNA here is from genome assembly GCA_007922155.1 of Mesoclemmys tuberculata. Taxonomy (NCBI): domain Eukaryota; kingdom Metazoa; phylum Chordata; order Testudines; family Chelidae; genus Mesoclemmys; species Mesoclemmys tuberculata. Next base: position 225,011 of record ML675624.1, on the reverse strand, counting down.
GGCCTGCATTAAACAAGAGAACTTCCCTGAAAGAATTCCTATCTGGAGACATGGGTGCGTCATTATTCCATGTAGTCAATTCTGCCAATATGTGATTGTTCCTGGCATTTTATTTGCTATTCTATGTAGTGCATTGAGATATTGGTGGGTTTACATGACTTCCCCTGAGAGACTATTCCACAGAATCTATTTCCCTAAATTCTGAAAAATATTTAGGCAGAATAATAATCGGTTTCTATAATTTTATCCCATTGCTTCAAATAATACCTTTTGCACCCATGCACCCATCACAAGAAGAAACAGGACTTTTTTTGGGGGGGGGGGATTTTTTTCTTGCCCACACACACCCCCTTACATTTCCACTGCTGCCCTCTTCCAAGTAAACGGTGCTGATCTGAAACTCAAAAGGTATGCCAGAATTTGGACATAGACTAAAATTCACTAAATACTGAAAAGGAGATATAATATTTTACCTTTCAATATTGGAGTGTGTTGTGTCTCTTCCATTTTCCTGTGCTTTTTCATCCTCTTTCTTTGGTGGAATTATTGTTGGATCAAGACCAAATAATTCCTGAAGTTGTCCATAAAGATCAGAGCGGTTGTAGACATGAAATTCAAAATCATTCACCATGATATACAGTCTAGTTTCTGACTTTGGATCTAAGTAGTACAAGAAGAAAAGGAAAATACTTCTGATTCTATTCAGTAGTCTCCATAATTAAATAAGATCTCCAAATGTGCATATGTATTTTGGAAAATGAACTGTACACTGCAGAGAACAGTTATTGAAGTACATATTAAACTGAAGTAAAAGATAAATCCAGAGAATGCACAGCAAAAAATTCTTCACAAAATGTTGAATATGCAGAAACACCCTTGATTTAGTTTTCAAACAGTGACAGTATTTTGACATTTGCCAAGTGATTATAGGAAAAAATAAAGAATTTACATTACACAAAGTTGTTTATGGAGGTTACTAAATTAATCATTACAAAGTGGAACACATAAAACGCAAATTTCCAGTATTAAACATGCACATTTTAATCTTAATTCAGTGTATTAAAATTTCAGCGGTGATGCTTCCCCGAACTGCAGAGTCAAGTGTGCAATCCTCAATAAGCAAATTAAATTTAGTATTGCCATTACGTGTGATTTTTTTCAATACTAAGGATACTTCAGAGTTTCATTTCTCTACTCAACTTTTTGGCTCAGATGTGGGACAGCAAGGATACAAAATTATTACTGTTTTCAGTGGCTTACAGGAAATAAATGTACAGCCTAACTCCAGTTCCTGCTGTATATGAAAAAAATCAACACCCAAATGGCTTCATCATTGGCTGTTCCAATAGATACAAAGACATTCAGAGAGAACGATCTTCTTAGTACAGATTTTCAATGTATACTGCTGAGGATTGAGATTTGGCAGTATCACTGCCCACACGTCACTCTTTCTATGGTGAAACAGACTGCTCCAGACTCAAAGGCTTTTAGACAATCATGCTCTTATCACATGCTTCCAATACAAAGAAACTTAAACTGATTTATTTTCATGGGATCTAACTCTTTAAAAGTATTAAGCTGAAAAGATAGCAGGTTGGTATGAGAATAAATGCTCATGTATACAAACAAGATGGACAGTTATTTGCAGATCACATGCCACTTATTTCAAGTGATGTGGAACGTTTGGGGTTTTTTGGTAAACTTGTGCTGTTAGTGTGCATTATGTGTCTCCTTTATTCTCCTCCCTGGATACATTGGGGGTAATATACTAGCTTTTTCCTCCCTTAAAATTTCCCAGTACTGCCACCACAGAGGAAGTGTTTGCACACTGGTGTTTTAATCGGAGTATTCTAATCTGCTCACAGAAGCTTCAGGCAACATGTTGGTTAAAACGGCAGTAGATGACTGTGCATTATCTGCACAGGAACTCTTACTGTCGGTACCATTGGTGGAGCCATGTAATGACCGTATCAGAGAAATTTTAGGAAAGTTTGTTTCTTTCAGACAAGACCTTAACAGGGCAAGCCCAATCTTAACAAAGAGAATTTTAACTATGTATTTATTTAGGAAATTCTAACAGGTTTACAAATCCTTGCCTGTAAATATCAGAGACTATTCAATAATAATGACAACAGTGAGCTTTTGTTCTGAGAAACATAATATAGCGATATAAACAGAGATCTGATTTTAACAGGGCATTATGCTGTTACAGAGTGAGCATCTTTATAACTCTCTGTGATATGCCGTTTCTAGTGATTTTACTAAATTGAGAGAAATTGCCAGAGAACTTTTTGTTAATCAAGTGACTTGGCCAGCAACATGGTAGAGTATTTTTCTCCTTTCTATTCATTAAGTTGTGCTGGTTTACAGTTTATAAGATTAAGAAACAACTGTGTAAAGGCTTGGAACTTCTCAATTTAATAAAAAAAGATATATAACTCTTTAGAAATCTAACTTCTAACAAACAGAACAAAGGGAAACAATGAAATTGGAAACAATAACAACAGATAAGAAAAAATATTTGAACCCAGTTTTGGAATTTATCTTTAATAAACGGGGCGGGGGACATTGTAATGGACAAGCAGAAAAATAATACTTGAAAATTTAAGATTAGCTGAAGTTCCTAAAATGTTAAAAATATGATTTCAAATGCTTTCTAGGTAATACTTTATATCTGTATTGTCTTCACCCAAAGATTTTCAAAGCATTTTACAAACACTAATTAAGCATACACCCACTGTAAGAAAGGGAAATATTAGATGGTTCAAAAAGCACACAGAGCATCTGACTTGCCCAAGGTCATACAGTAAGCCAGTGGAAAACCAGGAACAAAACCTGACTTCCAGACCATCATCCTGTTGTTAGAACACCCACAATGATCTGTTACCATGTGAAATGCAATGGCCATAAAACCTCTTTTTTAAAGAGATATGAATCTAGAATTTTACCCAATTACACACAAAATTAGTTCTTGATTATGTAAAAACAGGTGTACTTTAAGCAATTAGTTAGTATGCCTAAGCATTGGCACATGCCAGTCAAAGTTAAGTGGCCACTTTTGTAAACAAATTTAATAATAATCATTGAGACACTCTTAATTATATGCCACTAAAGCTGTTAACTTGTATTCTAGCCAACCAGGTTGGGTGGTGGGGTTGGGTTGTGTGCTTTTTTTTGGGGGGGGGGTTTGAGGGTTTTTTTTGTTTGTTTGTTTTTTTAAGAATTTGTAACTTTGCCATATGAAAATAAAACAAACCTGACACATGACAGACAAGATCTTTGTACGAAACTTCGAGAACATTTCACTCATAGGTTACAATCCAAGGGTGAATTGAGGCAAGAACAACCAAAAGTGATTATTAAGCTCATTGCTGCTCAAGGGACATAAGTAAGAAAATGTCATGGTCTCAGTATAACTCCCTGTGCACACATCGCCACAATGGAGTTTAAATGGCACCGTCAATGGCATTTTCAGCAGACACATCACGGACTACATCAGCCACGAAAACTGAACTGTGTTCTGCCTTCTGAAAGTCGTTCTTCCAGGTAAGCATTCACATAGAATAGGCTTCACACAGAACAAAGCTTGCAGTGCCACTATGTTTTTGTACCTCTTCTGCAGATAAACAGAAAAATTCAACCTCTAGAACTGGCTAACAGTTACACTTTATGAAGTACAATTCTGTAGAACATGCCATTTTATTTCTTCATCTTTGTATAATAAAAAGATATTGAACCATTAAATGTGCATGCCTAAACCACTTTATTATTTGCTGTAACCTTCTTTCTTCATCCAATCCCACCCTCCTTGTCACCCTCACTCAGATCTAAAGTGTGGACTGTAAGCTTCTTGTGACAGGAACCATATCTTTCTAAGTCTTCTGTAAAACACCAAAATGTTTTTAGGTATCACTTTAAGTAGTATATTCACATATTACATTTTAAATGATCAAACTCACAAATATCTGGACATTTGCGCACACTGAAAAACTGAAGAACATTAGTCTGTAATATGGAACTGACTGATCGTTAAAAAAACAGGAACATTAAATTATATGACTGCATATAGAACATTTTAGTGGCATGCCTTGACTTACTTCTGCCACACATAGCATGACCTAACTATGTAACAGCATGATCTAATTACATAAAAAAAACACACAATTTCCCCATAATTACCTAGTTGCCTCCCCCCCAAACGCCCACCTGTCTCAAGTACATATTTACTCAAGAGATCTGAGCTGCTCTGAAATACTTATTGTCTAAATTATGGACTGAGGAAACAGATGCAATTTAATCTGTGTTAAATTGGTTTTGTTCTCCATCCATTATTTCCAGTCACAAGAGTTACATAGTTATCTACAAATAAAAGCTAACAATCCATCTTTTATCCTGCCTGCCGAATTTTCCACCATACCTCCATAACTTAATTGAGTTAATTACCCAATGCTTTTTCAACATTATTTTAAGAAGTACAGGGTTATTGTACTGCCTTGATTTTCCAGGAAAAAGTATAAATAAAGTGTGTTTCATAGGAAGTTTAATTAATTAGCAGCACTAAATCACAGAGGTTCAGATAAATTATGCACAAAAAAAATTGGAGTAGACAATAGCTCACTTGGGAGATCTTCAGATAACCTCTACATTATCAAGAATATACAAAAGTTAATTTTATTAGTAATACATTCCTTGAGGCAGCCATTAAACTTCATTAATTTAATGAATTGAATTATAATTCCTTTATGATAACAGAGAGGAGCTTAAAATAGTTAACTATTTTTATAGGCATTTGTTTTGTTTTTTTCAAGTTGAAGGAAGAAGTTTTGTCCTCTTTTCCACCATCACTCTTCCCTCCGAAGTATATTTAGACAAAACAAGGAACTAACTAAGAAATGCAAAACATTTTTGAATACCATATTCTTAAAGAGGAATAAATTCTACATCACACCCTTCTAAGTAATGTTACCAACTTTAATTGAAAGTAAGATGAATAAAAAAGGTTCTGGCTTCCTCAAAGCTTAATCAAAATAAATTAGTTCTTTTTATGTAGCTAACGTTTGCTATTAACAGTCATAGCACTACAACTATTCAGATGATACAAGATTAACAGTCCCTCAAAATTTAGCAATACATCAATAGCCAGTTAAAGGAGAGATATTCCTCATGTTTAAAATGAAGAATGATAATTAATAATAGTTTAATATCTATTCCCAATCACCATTATCTTTTCTGTAATTGAGAAAGTTAGCAAATGTCTTAACTGAAGGGGGGAGGGGCAGGAGGAGGTGTGTTTAAGAGATCCTAGTTCAGGACACAAAGGAACACTTTAATTTTCTGGGATTGGATGTGACTAGACCTTTTTCATAGTGGTAGACTCACCTACTACTACCTCCAATATGAGTGGGAATTGTACCTGTGTCTGGCAACCAAGAATTTATGATGAAACATTTGTAGCTCCTGAGAACATTCAGGAGGTAGGGTTGATGAACAAAAAAAGTGCTTCCCCCAAAAATAAAGAGATGCCCCTGGTATAAGATTTGTTAATCAGAAAGCTGGTAATTATGTTCCAAGACTCAAAGATTTGGTGTATATCCCACTTAAGATATATTCCTCCACCTTCTGATTCTCTAACCACTATATTAGGAACTTCAAGACCCATACACCCACATCCCAACCCAATCACACACTGGACTGGATGTTTTGTCAGAGTATAGACAGAAATGCAGTAACTACTCCTGCATGGCAATACCAACACAAAATAATCATCTATCACAGCACTCAAGATATCATTAAAAGCCTCTTGGCTTTGTCTCAGAAATTCATTCAACACTGGTTTGCTTTATACACTACCATCATGACAAATGAATTGTACTAGGCCCATCATAGCAAAAGGGTTTTAAAAACTCACAAACCTGAACATGTCTACAATAAAATCTCAAAGTTAAATATCCAATAGTTGTACCCTTGAAAATTATAGCAAGCCTTTCCTTTTGCAAGTAACAGATTGAAAGACTTAATGTTCCCTCCTAGAAGTAGTGATAGGAAAAAGTTTATTTGGGGGAGAAGGGAAAAGAAGTTTTAGTAGATTATGTTATTAATATATTACTTCCATTAAAGCATCATATTTTATATAGCACTTTATAAAACACAGACATAGACCCTACCACAAATTTTACTTTAGTCCCAAATGGCTTACTAAACCCTTTAGATATACATTTAGGTAAATTACGTAACAATTTCAGTAGGTTTAAAAAAAGATACTAAGTTACAGCTGACCACACAATAGTATGTTATAATGAATTGTTTTCTTTATTGCTCTAGCCTTATATAATGTTTCATATTATGTTTTTCCATGTTCTTATGCATGTTAGGAAAAGTGAAAATTAAAAAAAAGTTCCAAAGAAGATGTTCATTGGCACCTATCATAATTTTATCACAGCACTTGATAGTTAGGATTTTTAAGTAACAGAGATATAATTATTCCTTAAACCCTTGACCCCAACAGCCCATTTTAGTGGTTTGCCACTACCACTCCAATAGAATATATGCAATGCTCACATCGCTCTGTTGATCCAAACTGCTCCTTTCATTAGCCATTTCCTCCCACCCAGTCCATATATTGTATTTCACATATGTATTATTCAGCAAACCATACAATTGACTTACTGTTGCACTCAGCCCCCCCTAACCACAAATCCAGCTCTTTCCACATTCCATTTTGCACCTCCCACTAGTGGTGGCTTGAGTGTCTAACTTATTTTTTCCATACTGTCAAGTATTTGGTTTTTATTTTATTTTTTTTAAACGACAACATTCTTGTAAAGTCCACTGCCAATCCCAAAACACAAACACAGTATGGTTCTGAGGTAGCAAAACAAAGTCGTAGCCTTATCTCTGTTTTATCCAAGTTTGTCTGGAAATCTCCTAACCATAAACCCCCCATATATTTTAATATTCATGACAGGCAGGCAACAAGGAACAGGATACCTTGTACGGCCCATGCACAGTGCTGAAAGCCAGGCAGAAGGAAACGCTCTGTTGCAGTGGTTCTCAGCCTGTACCCCACAGTCCACATGCAGCCCTATTAGCACACAGCTGCAGCCCATGTGACATCCTAAGGGTCATACATGTAGTATTGGATGCAGCCCGTAATGGTAAACAGGTTGCGAACCACTGCGCTATTGAGTATCGCTTGGCTGACAACTCCTTCGCCAAGCTGTATAAATCTACTCTGTTCCCCAGCCTGCCCCTGCTGCCACAAGCTCCTCCACATTTGCTTCCCTATATATATATATTTTTTTTTTTTGAAGTCCACGGTCTTGTGACAGACCTTAGTAGGTCAGCAGAAACCATGGGCTTAATGCAGACTCTAAGGTATGCAGCTTATCAAAAAGAAGGTCGAGAGGTGACTGGATCACTACCTCTAGGTATTGTGGCAAATGGCCAGCTGCTCCCTAGTGGGTCTCACACTTTTGCCTCTCGTAGTGGGCCAGGGCATCGCCGGTAACCCCGTCATCCCAAGGAGGGGGGTAGGGACCCGGGCCCACCCGCTCCTCTGGGTCCCAGCCCAGAGGTCCTCTGAGTAGCAGCTATGTGCTGCTGGCACCTTTCTTGCAGTTGCAGGCTTTTCCCCTGGGCCACTCTCCCCCTCTGTCCTTCTGGCTTCTTGAGCCCACTACCTTCTTCAGGACTCCACCTCTCTCCCACACACTGCTGTACTCCGTTCTGTTCTCCACTACGACTCCACCCACCACCATACTCCGTTCTGTTCTCCTCCACAACTTCACACACTCCTCTGCTCATCACACCTATTCCTTCCACTCCACACTGTCTCTCAGGAGTAGAGGGTTTTTATAGGCACCTGGGTGGGGCCTTAATTGGTGTCAGCTGACACTAATTACCTTCAATTGACTCTGGCTAGTCTATAGGGAATAAAGCCCAGATCATTCTGGCACTTACATAATGCCCTTCCAGAACTTTCCTACTGCCCTCTGCCCTTGCTATACCACAGTACTTGAACATGGAAAAGATATCTAACTGTGGGGAGAGATGGGTTTTTCAGACTTGCTGACAAAAGGCATAAGAAGATCCAACAGCTAGAAGTTGGGAGTTACACAAATTCAGCCTTGAAATAAGATGCAATTTCCAAGAAATCAGGGTAATTAAACATTGTAACAGTTTAACAGGGGAAGTGCTGGACTCACCATTACTTGGAGTTTTTAAGGTTTGATTCAATATCTTTCTAAAAGATACTTTAATCTAGCTTCTTCAAGAAATTCTACAGTTTGGGAGGAGGGGAGGGGTCAGGCTGGATAGGAGTGGCAATCCCTTCTGGCCTTGGAATCTGTGAATCCCCTTGTTAATCTCCTTCCTTTGCAGGTCATGGGGAAAACAGGATTGCCTGTTCTACCCTTAACATGCTCAGAACACTTGCAGCTCTGCAGTAAGACAACGCCTATAATCAAATCTCATGCATCAGAGCTTCAGTTGCCTGCAAGAGTCCAGAAGGAATTTTTCCCCCCAGTGCACAACTGGCAAAACATTCGGGGGGTGGAGGAGGAGGAAGGAGGATTCACCTTCCTCTGAAGCATCAGAAATTGGTTGCAACTGACAATGAGACACTAGATAAGGTAGACCAGTGCTTTAAGTGGTCTCTCTTACATGCCTGGCTGGAGCATCTTGCTCACATATTTAGGATCATACTAATCGCCAGATTTGGGATTGATAAAGATTTTTCTCCCAAATCAGATTAGCAGAGACTTGAGGAAGGGGGTATTCACCCTCCTTCCACAGTATTAGCAGGGTGATGATCAGATCATCTGATTGGTTTACTTGGGAATATATCACCTAACCAATGCTCTGCCATAGCAGGGGCCCTGGATATTAATGGCACTTCAGTCCCCTTTCTCCACCCATGGCTCTCAACAGTTTAGTATCCCAAGGTCTGAAATGCTTTTGTCTAATTAAAGTCATTGATCTCAATATAGAGCTATCAGAGTGAAATTTAATGGCCCATGATATACAGGTTAGATTAGAGGGCCCCTTCTGACCTCAAGCTTTATGAAAGATACACGGCAGCCTAAAATCCACAGAGGAGTCAGCAAGGAGGCTAATGTAGATCTGGGAGCAGGAATGAATAATAGTGTAATAGAAGACCAATGACAAAGTTTATTGAGGAGGCAAAAGGGCCATAAAATGCCCTCAACATAAGAGGAAGTTTGAGGAGCTTTGCAGATATTTACACTATGAGAGAGGGAATTTAAAGAGCTCCACAGGAGACATCAAGACCAAGGGTGAAGTCCAGCTACATGTGCTCAGCTCTCGATAGCAGCAGCTGCTGCCACCCCACAATTCATTTTCACATGTTGTAGCATATTATAAATTCCTGAAGCACCCAAGTCTTGCACATATAATAAAGAAAGAATTTTGTCATGATGCTCATGAAAGCCAAGGATTCCATTAGTCACCCAGCACCTTATAAATCTGTTTTTCCCTTACTCCCAGCCTGGTCTAACCATCATCACTGAATTTCGACTTCCACTAGCACAATCTCAACCATACTGCTGCATATGATTTACCAAGCAGGCTATTATCAAAGTAGTAGATGCTAACCATGGATGCTCACCTGTGATGGTTTGAAAGCGAGTCATGTCACTGTGGCTTTTAGGAGTATTTCAGCATCCTCCGCTGAATTCTTTTTAACTTCCTGAAATAATCCTCTTCACTGAATTGTACACAAACATGGAATCAAGATTACCAGTTTCCTGTACTCACAGAGCTTTGACTTCATCACTGCTATTAATAAATTTCTACATTACTACTCTAGCATTCTTCATTATCACCAGGATGATCCTGCACTTTAGCTGCAGGAGTAAAATGTGCCATTAAGAGACTGGCCTTCCCTGGTTACATTTAAATACTTACAAATGCAGAGAATTTTTTTCAGAAGGAAGACCAAAAGATTTAGAATTTATTCTTTGTTTAAAAAAAAAAAAGAAAGAAATATATGCTCCTGGTAGTTCACTTTTCATTTTTAAGCATTACAGTACATAGACATTTTCCTTCAAGAAAATTTAAGCTCTATTTCTTTTACACTTTATTGCGGATTTGAACAAACCTATGCAGCAATAATGCCTGGCTCCATCAGGCTTCCCGACTGCTCTGCATAGCAGCATGCCACAGAATAAATTACACAAGAACAAACAAAGAAGATTTTTAAATGCATTGCACTTCTGCAATTTAATCAGGAAAAGATGATCCATCCACAACACTGTGTGTTAAAGACAGAATATGCCAAACTAGTGAAGGAATTTGTTTGTTTGTTTTTTTAAGAAGGAAAAAAAGCCACTCTGTTAAAGCAATGATTAACATAAAATATAGCAGCCTAGGTTTTTTCTAAAGAGAAAATTGAATTAGTTAAGGACTACTATTTTCTTAAAGTTATTTTGATATTACATCGACAATCTGCTTTCATAAATGCTAGAAAAATAGCCACTGCTCACATGAGCCACTGCTCATATTTTCTGTAAAAGTGCTCAAAAACAGTTGTTCAAACTTCAGCCAATTATGCTGTTTTAAGTTCCAACAGAAATATTCTAAATCTTGTAATACTGACCCAGCTGCTTTTGTTCAACATCACCTGAGCCAGTGGGTAATATGATTAAAATACTAGATATGGGAATATCTAAAGCAGGAAAATCTGAACTCCCATGTGGAAATCTTGCAGCCAATAAGAAATAAATTTGTAAACTCAACAGGTTACAGTATTTCATCTTTTAAAATTACTTACGTGTGAGACTATTGTTTCCACTTAATTGAATAACTGTGAGAAGTCATTTGCCTTTACAGTAAGGAGAACTTGATTTTAATACTATTTGTTATAACCTTACAAGAGTTGCTAAGAAGAAGTTGAACAATTTTTTCTCCTTTCTATTGTTTACAGTCAATTTAGTACTCAGAAGAGCCAGATGAACACCACTACAGTGGAGGTTCCCTGTTTATCCACAGAACTGATACTGCCAAGGTAACAGCAGTGAAAGCTTCCATAGGACAACCTGCATGCCTCATGTTGACTTAAAGGCACCACCTCTCTATGGTAAATTTAAATACCTTCAGAAGAAAGACGGCAACAAACAATTAATGCAAAGAGATCATATTTCTAAAACTGTAAAATTCAAACTTTGAAACTTTATGAAGAAACTTACCATGTTGTTTCTGCTTTGGATTGTACATTTTCCACCAGCGAAATATAATAAATCCATCTTGGATTCTAAATTGGATAAATCACGTAAATAGAAATTTAAGAACATGGATTATATGTTATGTACAGCTACTTGAAAAACTACCTTAAACACTGTAGAAAGATTCCCTTCTTAAAACTGTATGAGCAGCATTACAATAACAGACCCAAATAATGAATGCCCAATCTTTATGTTATGCAGATTACTCCACTAGCATAACAAAAAACTCAGTTTCAGAATCCCTGATTTGTTTCCTTCTTAATGCTTTGGACCTCCAGCTAAAAGAGCTCACCAAACATCTTCTACTCTACATTTCATGTAATAATTAATTTTTTTCATAAAAGTTAAAAAAGTTGTAAGCTGCTTGGTTAAAATGGATCTTTCAAATATTTTAATAGGACTTAGACTTTCACACAATTTACACAAGAGTGCAATGAAGTAAAAGACATTAGGGAAAAGAATATTCCTTCATAGTCTGAAAAGCATTCTCTTAATATACTCAATTTTTACTAGATTTATATCTGATTCTGGAAGTTTTCAACAAACAATGCAACAATAGTGGAGAAGGAGTCAATGGGGTTACACAATTGTAAGAGGGAACCAATTTGGCCCCATATCTACCAATGAGAACCAGTTTCATGTAAAGGATCTGCTATTTCTTAATGTAGTCTTCCCAACAGGGAAGAAAAATATACTTTAAAGAACCATTACCCTTTAAACAGTAATTCTTTAACAAACAAGTACCTGACAGACATGTCTTCTGTAATGTAATAGATTTCACGAACCATCACTTTCCCAGACAGGACAGAGAATGAAAAGGAACCTATTTTAAAAGAAAGAATTCTTGTAAGGCTTTTGTCTGCAGGTTTAATTTCTTTTTCTGAATGGCAACAACTGATTCTTGAAACAGGATTACTGACAAATCTGAGTGCCTTAATTTTTGCCCTTAAAGACAACATTCAGAGAGGGCAGAGGACTCAGAACTTTCTGAAATATCAAGCATCTTTAGGATGTCTCAGAACATTACTAGGTACCTTAGAAAATTTAGACCCATATTACTAAGTTTGAGGAAAACAATGGGATATCTATTTTGAACATATAGGATATGTATCAATATCACTAGTTACTACAGATAGTAGAGTTAAGTTAATTTTGTCTTATCTTCCAATTATTTACAATTCTGGTGATAGTGAACCCATCAGCCTTCAGCCTAGGCCTTCAAGTCTAGCAGTTTCATTTGAAGACGTGAGTATTTGGGGAGGGAAGACTCAACAAGTAAGCAGACACATCAGCATGGCTCAACTTCCTTTGCAACAATGCAGGGTGGTGATAGGCCTTATATCCCCAATCCTTTTTAACTTTGCTTAGAAACAAGAAGTTACTGAAGTAGGCATAAAAAAATCCATTGTTTGTGTTAAAATGACATCAATAAACCAATCACAGTTAGACCAGAAATAATAGGATCCAATTTCCATGATGCTATTGATTGCAAAAGTTAATAAAGAACACCACAGATTTTGGGTAGCTACCTTTAATTGCTTGTATTTAATATAAATTTCACTGCATATAGTTGGGTTTTTTTAAATATAGCATATACATCAAATACTCCATCCAACAAGTGTTGAAGTCATTACAGTTCATAATAAACGTTGGATTTGAAGATGGTTTGGAATTTTTGTATCTTAGAATCCTTAAGGCATCAGAAGATTAATACGATTTTCTATCTTCTATTTTCAAGTCCAAGATTAAAAAGACAAGTTATTCTGAACAGCAGGAGTGGGGGGGCAGGAGGGGGCCTGGGAGATTTGAGAGGAAAGAGAAAATTAAAAGAACAATCAGTCAGGTCGTGGGATACAACCTTCTGTGACTCTGCATCATATATATTTTTGTAATGTGGGCAAGCACCCAAGTGATTTGTACTGACCTGGTTTATTCCATAAAAATGTTCTTAAATTTAAAAAATAAAGGAGAGTTAATGGATTTTGACAAAGCTCCTTACCAGTATGAATTCTAAATATTACTGTCCCAATAAGATTAGCTAGACTGGCAGTTTATTAGTAAATGCAATGCACCATCATAAATGAAGTCAGAGTTTAAGATTCCAGTCCACTCCTTTATTCTGGACTTGCAGTAGACATCTGCACTGCAGAGACAGTGCACTTAGCCCCAAGGGTGAGAAAAGGGAAAAAATCGTCATGTCTGTTGGCAACAACTTAAGGAGCACTGATGGACCCAGAGGAAGCCCAAGCCAGTTTTCTACAATGGGAAGGATGGGCATTATGATGTGTGGCTTTGGAAAGAAAGGGGAAAGATAATAGTGAAACTTAACATGTGATTTCTTTAACAGATGAAAATATGGAACCTTGGGGTTTTATAATTTTTCTAATCAACCTGAAGTGACCATAAAATAATGAGGAATTTCAGAACAGGAATTTTACTGGAATTAGTTTTTTACCTACATTAAGAATCTACTGGAGTTGTACATCAAATACATATTTTTATTGAATCAACTATATTGGTTATTTTGAAAATTAATAAAAATAAACACTTAAGATACATCCTTTAGTTTTTAAATAAATCAAAATATATCAAAGATAATGTTTAGATTCACATATTGCAGTAACCACAACTTACCAATATGGATGTAGCCATGTTTATATAATCTGTTAAGAACCAATGTTAAAATAAGTCCAACATTCCGGGAATTATAATAAGTTAAGTAGATAATCCATCCACAAGACAAGATTGTAGCTGTTGAAAAGATTAGCATACTTGTTTTAGTTTCATTTAAAGTTACACTTGCATGACCCAGACAAAAACATTATGTACCAAAATCCTTAGCCCAGTAACAATGCCCCTCTCCTCTCTATTTTCTCCTCCCAATTAAAAAACCCACACAAAAACATGTCTGTAATTAACATGAGCTTTTAACACTAAGGGAGGAATGAAGAGAGAGAACAAAAAAGTGCAGATTCTCCATTTCCCTTCTCCTTCACTCCCACCAACACAATATTTGGCCAACAGTTGAAAAGTATCACACCCTAAATAGCTGCCATATCCTACAACCCAAACAAAATGTTAGAGATTTTATGGTCCTCTCTGACCATTTGCGGTCATACCCACAATTTAATGGGAACTAAAATGAGAAAACAAGTCTTAGCCAAGCTACAATCGCCCCTGATTGAGCACTTCACCTCTATGACTTGCAGCCTTCACATGTTAGCCCAGCACTTTTTCACGTAGTAGTACTTTGTGCTAATACAAAAATCATTGAACTGGCTGATACCTCTCATTTTTATCAGCAGTTTGAAATTGGAATTTGATAGAAAAATAATGGGAATGTCAATCCAATTAGAAATATGCCAATCAAAATAAATTTAGGCCTTCTGGTCCCAGAAGTAGTTTTTACATTAGTTGATTAAAATCAAGTAACCTATTTCTAACCAAAATGGTTCACAAAGTTTCCAAAATAGTCTATCTGAAGGGAACAATCCTAGGATGGCAGGGAATGGACTAGTTTTAAGTGGCATTTCTCTCATCTCTAACGGATTTAATTTATAGTTTTAAATACTTATCTGACTTCAAAAAACATTAAAAGTTTCATTCACTCCCATTACACACACAGACATGCAAAAAACACAAGATCTGTGCACTTAAAGTTCACAGGTTATTTAAGACAGTGCTTAATAGATCTTTTGGAAGCTACTGACTTCTCTTTTGGTGGAATAAATCTTTCAATACACTTGTTTATAAAGACTAATTGCATTTATATTGACTATGACTCCTTTTATGGCTCAGTTGTCAAAATTTTTTAGTACACAATTTGTAAACCTGTATGATCTGGAACCCTGCAAAGATTTATGCAAATCAAAGGGACTACTCAAAAAGTATAAACTTAAACCTCTGCAAAGTCTGAGGCAGTGTAAGAAATGCACACTCCTTACATGTTAGGATGAAACTACAACCTATTTTTCATTAGGATGAACTATAGCATACTGAGTAGATTTGTGTTTAATGTGCAGTTATTCATTATCTAAACTGAATTTTATAATGTACTTTGCTGTATATCCAAGAAATTTAAAATGCTTAAAAATGGGAAGCTTCAAAAACCCCTGTAAGAGAAGGATAGTGTTATCCCATTTTTACATGGGGTAAATGAAGCACAGAAAGAGTCTGAGGCTATGTCGATATTACTCCACAGTTCAGTCCACGAGGGTGTAAAAAGCAATGCTCAAAGTGCTCCCCTGTAACTCCCCTGTCTGGACGCTGTGGGTGGAAACTAAAAAATTCTTAGTTCACAGCAAACAAATTTTTAGTTTGTACCTACAGTGTCCAAGTGGGGGAGTTACAGCACAGCACTTAGGGGCACACTGTTATTCACACCCTTGTAGTTCAAACTGCAGGGCAGAGTAGACAAGCCCTGGTGTCACAGGGCAGGTAGCAACAGCTAGTACTAGTACAGAATCCAGAAGCCCTAACTCCCTGGCTTTACCATTTAACAACGCACCCACTGTTGCCCTTCTCCCCTACCTGTTAAAATAGTCTATAATGGGAGAGAAGGAGAAGGCAGGCAATGGTCTTTGGGTTCCAGATATCAATAATATATAGAGAATCATTATGCAGCAGGCAGAGAATGGATTGTTCATATCTGATGACAATTCTAACTAATGGTTATACTCTGAGTGATCTCAATGTACCTTCCCACATAAAAATTATGGTTACAAATCTATACAGCATATTTCAAAGTGAGCAATAAAAAAAAGTTAGGGCTAGGTCCAAATAAGGAATTAAGGCTCAGGGCTGCAGTGGCTAACTTTAGGCACCCTAAAAGATAGCCCTGCCACTTCATGGAATCCCCAGTCCCAGTTAAGCGCTTATGCAAGAAGGAGAGTTCGGACCCTATGAACAGGATCCAAAAAAACCCACCAAGCTGAGCAAGGAGCCACCTAATCTAGCCAACAGGAAACACCAAAGGAGAGAGACACCCATCTCCACTTGGGATTCAAGCCAGAAACCCTCTTCTGGAGTAGGCATCCAAACCCTTTCTCATCGCCCTTTTAAAATCTTTAGCCCAGTGGTTAGCATGCTCACCAAGGAGGTGGGAGATGTAGGTTCAAATTCCCTCCTTCTTCATGTTAGGGAGTAGGGATTTAAACCTAGGTCTTCTCCCTCTCAGGGTAGTGTCCAAACTACTAGGTGATGGGAAATTCTGGGACGGGTGTCTCTCAGTCTCTCTTGTTGAAGCCATTCCATTTTGTATAAATAATTAAATATTGAGCCAGAGAAAACAGGAAAGTGACTCTATAGCCCTCTTAAGGCCCTAACCTGAGATGCTGGAGACCCCAAATTCTAATTTCTATTTCAATGAATATCATTTATTTATACATAGCCCAGTGTTTAGGACCCTTTCTTGAAGGAGGGGGAACCACATGGGCTGAAAAACCTGCACCAAATCAGGCAGAAGGAGGATTTGAACCCTGGACTCCAAAATCCTAGTTAAGTGCTCTTATCATTGGGCTAAAGGTTATAAAGAGGAGCACCACCAGCTACTGCTCCTCCATTTTTTGCTAGAAAGGACCCAAATCCAGGAGGATATTCATAGCTGTGAATCCCAAGAAGCGGTAAGGCACCTCTTTCCAGCCCATATTTAGGCACCTCTCTCTCTTTGTAGGGTGAGGATTAGGCCACACCCCCTCTCCTCCAATCAGGTTGGCATTCAAAGGATGCCTATCAGACTGAGCTCTGCAGGTGAGATGGGTGGGGGAATGCTAGCCTGAAGATCCACTGGGGGTGGAGGAGAGAGAGGGGGAAGCGTGAGATAGGTACCAAGTGTCAGGACTGAGGTGGCTGTGCGTATGCTCGTTGGCAGATTTTTAGGCAGACTTGTGAGCGAGCATCAGGGAATTTTAGGCACCTACAGGGTTAGGCAGCAGCTCAGCAGGACTTTTGAGGATGTGAATTTTGGACTTTCTGGATTTAGCCCTTAGTGTTTTAAATAGGCAAATCTGGGGAGCCTTTTCAAAATCAGCTGTTTAATTTACATTAATATGTAAGTATATTGCCCTTCACCAGCCAAGATAGTCCCCTCTAACATTAAGGAATATAAAAATGAAAAAACACTGAGAACAACCTAAACGTTATTTGCACCAACTTGCATAAATTCACAGAAACATTATAAAGTTGATTTCCACTGTTGATGAGTAAATGGGTGCCAACTGCAATTAACCCCCATTATAAAGAATTGCTGGACAAATTGCTAATTTACATGAATCATACACAGAACCACTGAACCGCTAATTGCAACTGACCTCAAACACTGAAACTATTGAAGTGTAGTTCCAAGCAACCTATGTTAAGAATTTTAAAAACTGCATACAACAAAACAAATACTGATTGTCAACTAGTTTAAGGCTTTAAATGAAAGATTTAAGTGGAAAATATTAATATGCAGTGCAAGTTCTGTTGTACATTAGTGAGTTTGCAGCTTTCTTAATGGCAATCACTGCACCTTTGCAATTTCAACCTTATTAGCTGCAATCAACTGGAAAGCTCTGCTGTCTGTCCCAAGGGACCTTCTGGAAATGGAGAGGAAAGTTTAGCACAGTGTTCAGCTCTGTAATTCATTTTTTATTACAATCCTCCAGAACCCATCATTTGGCAATTTTAGAATTTTGTTAAAGCCACTTCTTTTTTTAGGGAAGCTCTTCGTTAGTGTGAATTTTTACTTTCAATCACTGACCAAGTTAGTTAGGAGCATAGGTGGGTTTGAGATGTGCAAATCGCATGCAATGCTTTTATGTTTTGCTTCACATACCCAGATCTCACAATAATGGGCAAAAATTACATTCAAAGGTAAACAAGAAAATGAAAACAAGAAAGGCAAACATTTTTGTTTAGTTATTGCAAAAAACTTCTTGCTTTGTATTTACCTTCCAACAATAGTAATAACTTCCTCAGAAAATGTAGCGCTTAATAAAGGTCTAACAAAAAACAGAAAAACAAACCCACATGCCATCTGTAATACATTTATTCCCACAAGAGTCATTAACATTTGTATTTTTCACCTCAGAACACCTGGATATAGAGTCTCAAAGACCAGTTTGTTATCAGATAAGAATTAAACATACAGAATCATACTAATCGGTAAAGCCACTCCTTTAATTCCACAGATATAAATTTTATGAAAACAGAAAGACAAATCTGTGTGGATACCATAAAATAAACATGTTTCATGCATCTGACGAAATGGATTTCTGCCCACAAAAGCCCAAATAAACGTGTCAGTCTTTAAGGTGCCACAGAACTCTCGTTGTTTTGGTAAAATAAACAGTGCTTATAATACAACTTTAGCCACATCATCTGCACTCTATTCACTCAACCATCTCTACTAGGATTTATTTGCAACATACCAAATTCCTGTGCAGCAAACAGCTACTTTTAAGTTCATTTTTTTTAAATCCAGAGAAACGTTCTTTCTAACTCTCTCTCCACAATAAATACAGGCTCAAGGTGGGAGATATTTTCCCATATTGTCTCCCATCGACAAAATTAAGGACCAATGTCAGAGTGGACACGGAAAGGATACATTTCCAGATTAGCACACTTGCTTCTAAATCCTGCTGTGTCCTGATATCAGACCAAGAAACTGACATTTTTCATCTGAAAAGGTATTCTACATTATCTTAAAAGGTTTTTTAAAAGATTCATTATAGTTTTCCTCTTCTTCGAAGTCCTATACAGTTAGATTACTAAAAGGCTCTACATTTACACAAAAGAGAAATATGAAAAAGAACATAAATGAAGTTTTTGAAAACTAAACATACCTACAATAATTCTGCAAAATGTGCCATGTGTGATGCTGGCAGGCCTAGTGCCAGCTCATACCAAGGTCCCCATGTCTCAACTGGACACTGACATACATAGTTGGAATCTGTGTGCTCATTTATGGGTTAATAGTGATAGGATAGGTATCAGAATTAGAAGAAAATGAAGTGTTGGGACGCTATTGAATGCCTGTGAGTTGCTGCATACATTAACCTTACTTAAATATCTATGTTCCATATTGTAATGTGATATTTGAGAGGTTATATTGTGGCCTCTGTGGCTGTATGCATCACCCTATAGGAGAGGAACATTAGTGAGAAGACCTGCTCTTTTACAGAAATTGTTACACTCCTCCTGAAAGAGAAGACCCATCAATATTAGACGGGCTCTGTTTGGATCTTACAACTGGAATCCCCCTGCATCTGGATTGAAAACGCTCTTCTTGTTCTGCTCTTCTTCCCTTGAAGATGAGTTATGCAAGTAGAGTCTTCCCATCAGCTGATCTTGCAGCTCACAAAACATGGCAGGATGGGGATAAAAACCCCAAACAAAGGGAACTTGGTAACTCTATGCTGCTTGGACTCCTGGGGGGCCAAGAAGTTTCTAGGAATTAGCAAGAATCCCCAGCTGCTTAGCCTGGGTTTAGAGCTCGCTGATTATAGAAGCCTTTTGAAACCTAAGACCAACACATTTGTGTGCCTATGTTTGCTTGCTTTCTTTAACCTTGTAAATAATTTTCTAATTTCCTTTTCCAATTTAATAAATCATCATACAGTTTCTTCTGGGTTTGGCGACAATCCGTGTCTTTGGTGCGAGACCTAAACACAAGTGACCTGAGGTCAAGGACTGGTCCTTCGGGATCAGAAATAACCTGAATGTTGCTATGATTCTTGGTGTAACAGGACATCTATCAGAGAGATATGCTCACTTGGGTGGCAAGACAAACTGGAGTATCCAAAGGGAATGTGTGTGGTTCTGTGTTAAGGCTGTTCAAGAGCTTACAGATTTTGCACTTGGTTGGTGAAATCTCAGTTTAGAACTCACAACCAATTAGGGGTTTGTGCCCTGTTTTTAATAGTCTGTCCTGAGGTTGGTTCTCATGATCTTGTGTAAAATGCAGTAATGCTCCCATTATGATTTGGTGTGGTATAAAAGCTATATATAGGCTCACTTGAGTAACCTGCATTATACAACTCTGGCTTCCCCACTCAAGAACCATGTGACTATCCTAAACTTATGCCACATTCCCAGTGTATGTGCACTATATTATGTGACAGACATACGCATATCCTGCCCTATGCACTTATTGCAACACAGACCATAATTGCTTTCAAATATTTAAAAAATGGAGTCACCCGTCCACATAAGAGGTGGAATGAAATATTTTGGTATGTCACTGAGTTCTCTCATTTGTGTAGTAGTGTTGCTGTTATACAGCTGCATGGTGAATGAAGGGGCTCCTATTTGCAAATAGTTTGGTGTCTTTCTGGGCAACAGATACTATATAAGCATACAATTGTCTAGGAAAGTATGTTTAATGGCATCACAAAAATGTTCAACAAAACAGAATATATTCAACTTACCAACTAATAGCCAAACAACATTGGAGTCATGTTCTGTCAAAAAGTGTTCCAGCTGTGTGATACTTGGGACAAAACTCTCATTTTTTCTTTGTTCCATTGTTAGATTGTTGCTGTATCCGTGTCTTAAGAGCTGAAAGAGAAAGATTCCAAGCTGAATACAGCAGCACAGCACAACTATCAAAGAGTTCCCACACAAAACTATGTTCAAAACTCATAAGCATTTAGCTCTCACATAAGCCAGAATATAAGAGTTCACGTTCATACTCTATTCCATACAAGGCAGACCAACCTTGTACAAGATTTGTAAAGTTGACTCTGTTAGAGTTCCCAGTATACCTTTCTTTGAGGATTGGGAGGATAACAACTCGAGATTCTTTCAAAAACTTTAGCATCAGAGCATCAAACTATTTTTAGTTTAACTTCATCATGATTCCTAGCTATCTTTTCAGCCACTCCAGAACCTGCTGAGGAGCCACCACTGAGCAATACAAAGTGCTTCTTCCTGCTAAATGAGTATACTTCCTGCACATACTCCACCTCTGCCAAAATGGAAATGAACAGAGTCATGAATTATGTTCTCCCCTACAGGGTAGCAAGACTGAGGTTCCATCTAGTAACAAGGTTATAAGAGCACAAGTCACACCACAAAACATATATTGTTTTTATCCTTCCACAACGTAAAGGTGACTAACATATACTAAATTAGTTAACCCACAACAAGGAAAACATTAAAAACAAATGTGGACAAAAGACTGTACCTTTCACATTTACACACAGGAAATTCACTTTTACAAAGTGTTGCTTTCAGACCAGCCTTAAGTCACAGACAGTATGTTTCAAAGGGATTACTATACACCCATGTGAATTAAAAATCTATCAAATTTCAACACTGTGCCTCAAGCCACCATCTAAGGAATATAATATCATCTCAGAAACATATTACATGCCTTTTCTTTACATGTCTTACATTCATAACGCCAAACAGAAATGCAGAGTTTGACTGCCAAAAAGTGAACCAAGGTATCTGACCATTTGCATGCCCATTAAGTGATTACTTTTCCATGTTAAGAATACAACTGAACACTGGGTTTTTTTTTAAATCAGGCTCATAATCGCTAATTTTTTCAGAGAGATTATGCCGGCAGCCTTTTTCCTCCTTTTCTAAAAGGTAATATGATAGAAGATGGTTTTATACATCTCAATCCCTCATACCAACCCAGAAACTAGAGTCCTAGACTGGGACCCCAACTCTGAAGACCCCTATTCTGGTTTTCAGTTGGCAGGTGAGTGCACATTTACATGTATGTGAAATTGCCCAAATTTGCTAGTTTACATTAAGCTCCAAAAGAGCAAGCATGTGAAGAAACAGGCATGTGCACCTGTAATCAGGATCTGTATGAACACAACCAGATATTCAGCTGCCTACCTGAAGGCTGAAAGAGTTAGTTCTCCAGATCTTGTTCCAGAGATTTTTTTCACCTACCCAAGCCTCATCAACCCAAAGCTTCATGCACACAATAGCCTAAAAAGTTGGCTTAGAAAGCATCCCTTGAGAGGCACCATGCCATTCATAGCCATCAAGCTTTGTGTACACCAAGAGTTACGACCAAGCACTAATGTGGTAGGAGATTTACAGCTCTTCCAACACTAAACCTCTCCCTACAAAGAGGCCTGGTCATGGTGCACAAAGTAGAAAGTTTCCTGAAATTTGTGCTCCCAGCAACATTGCCATCTAGGAAGCTGGTTGGATAGTTGCCACAGAGGCCACCTCACCTTCCATGTGCTGGTGGAGAGCTTAGTCCCTTAGATGGATGGATGCACCTGGGAGTATGCATGGGTGCTGAGAGGAGGTACCATGGCAATATGGCCTAAGGAAGGGAAGACAACCCCCAATGGGGGATTGTTTTATGTGTTGGGCCCTTAGTATCTGCCCATGCTTCATTTTCCCTGAATAATGTGTATCAATGCTGCATGACCTGAGCATTTCTTCTCCAGGACAACTTAATGTCATCAGTACTGAAACTCCTGTTGCCCTGAGAGGTAAGACTATCTTCACAGCATCCTGCCATGGAAAGCTCCTGCATATGTAAACCAGAAAGCATCACAAAGCGCTCCATCAATGGATAAACAGCAATGACTTCTTCCTGGGCCGTGTCAGTTGGCAATTAAGATTTGAATCACCACCAACAATTCTTAGAAGAAACATTTCCCAAACTGAAGAAAGGATAAACAATAACACGACAATTTAAGGCATTATGGTGCTTACTGCCTCATTAAAAAACCCACTGAGCTACAGAAATAATGTTACCCCCATCAGGGCAGCACTTAGCTGCAACTTCTCCACCAGTAGTTATCATCTGGAATATTGCCTCACCTTTCTATACAGCATACACCATAAGCTCCAGGGAATAGGAACTGTGGCCTCCTCCAGGGCCATCCTCTCTAGCAGTCATGTTTCTCAGGGCAGAGTCCGACAACCAACCCTCTCTCCCCCTCCCTCTCACAGCTTTAGGCTGCAGGCTCCTGCAATTTACTGTGCTCAGGAAGTCTGATTTTATGAAGCAAAGTACTACTTATTCAGAACAAAAGCATAACAGATAAAACATATACAAACAAACAGTTTAGATATATGTCTAGCTTATGTTTAGCTATTCATCCAGTCTCCACATGAAGAAATACCTGACAGGACTCAAGTATGTCAGGGCCTGACTCTGGTTACAGCCTCATGTCTGCTCTTGGATCAAGTGCAAGTGACCCTCTCCCTCTGATTAAGTCTGTCACTTTATACAGTTTCAAATATTTTGTATTCTTAGGCTTCTTAAACCAGGTCAAGCAAGTATATATTATTTCCCTTGAAGTCATAACTTCAAAAGACTTGACACTTGCATTATTTCAGCAATAGGTATTTGCATTACTGATCCACCATTGATTTTACTTCCTGCAGGAAATCCCTTTAACTCACCCACTGAGCCAGGAATACAATGACTAGCAAACCATAAAGACACACATAACACTTATAGAGCTGATATAATAATCTTGGAATATTCCATGTTTCACATCTGCCACAGTGGTTCCCAACCTATTTACCATTGTGCGCTGCATACACAGTTCTCTGTGTGTTACGTGGGCACTATCCACACAATATAGATGCAATCTGTATGGCCCTGAGGATGTCCCATGCACTGTAGCTATGTGCTGATTGGGCTGTTGGCTCAGAACCCACTGTGTCACACTATCTTTTCCCCAGAGATCCATGCAAATTGATGGCATTCCAGTAAAAGAAAGCACTTGTCCACAAAACTGCAAAGCCATTATAATTCCCACCAGTCACATAGTGGAAGCCTGGACCCATTACAACTAATGTATCTGGAGAAGTTATTTGCAATCAGAAAAATAGGTTAAATAAGTGTGAGGTAACTGACTCAAATAAAAGCCTACCACTTCTGGACATTAGTCAGCATGCTCCAATTTTTTAAATAAGAACCCAGAAGTTCAGAGAGCTTGAATTACATCTCAAAGTCAGAATCAATGTTTCACAGATTCAGATTAGCTATTGCTAATACAGTGTATAGCTACACAGTGCAATGTGATCGTGTAATTAGGTGACGTTTCAAGAAAATCAGTGTAGAAATGAGATCTTTCACCTTTATCAGAGAGATCAAAGTCTATCACAAAGCCTAGACCATTACCTCGCAATCAATCTTCACCCTAGGTAATGTATGCACTTCATGTCTATAGGAATAAAGGTTAATATTAGTCACAGATTATTTTCAGTTTCACTAGTTTAAAAAGACATGCTGACTGATGGAACTAATATAGAGGAAGAAGAAAAAATAATCACTCACTCACAAGAGCGAGCTATTCAAGCAGTGACAATATTCAATGTTACTAGAGTACATAGCTCAACAATCACTCGTGAGAAAAGATGAATACAAAACAAAAATAAAGTATACTCTGTCTGAATCTTTGGCCCTTTAAAACAGCACTACCGACATTGGAATATTGCTAATCCAGAGGCAACAGTCTACTGGCTCATTCAGAGCACCGACAGTCAGAAAATCTATGTTCCGTTCATAGGCTCGTCAGTGACATAATGTTACACTCCCCTTCATTTTCACTTCCCACAGGAACGGTCTTCTTGCATGTTTGTACACTGTGCATTTATAAAAAAGATAGACTCTCTTGTTGGTCCCTGTGATGGCCAGTGCTCACTGGAAGCAACTCCTAGTGGTAAAGGGATCAGGCCCTTAGTTGCCAAGACTCTATTCTTCTGCCCCCCCAGACCACATTCTCATCTGGTGTATGTCTTTCTTTTTCAGGGTTTGAGTTGACCCTCCAGTCAGGTTATCCACTCAGTCATGTCTCCCCAGTGTTGTGGGGTGCTTGGGAAGATAGCAGCTTGGTTATTGACCCCCGTGAGCATCCAACCCCCACCAGGGGGCAATCTAGATTGTGAGGGATTTTGTGCCCTTCTTAATGTGGTGGGAGGTTGGTAGGAGATCCCAGGTCATAGCAAAGTTACTAACTGCCCAACACCCAGGAGCACCTTAAGGCTGCCCCTCTTGACTCCAGGGCCAAAACAACAACAGAAAATGGTGCTGACTGAATTTCAGTCTATCTGGAATCAGCATGTAGGCTCTTCTCCAAGAGAAGGTTCCAGCAGCACCCTTCCTCAGGAACTCTCAGGGCAGGTCCTTCTCCCTGCCCTGCCAGCCGCCTTCTGAGTAAACTCTACCTCCAGTATGGGCATGGTCATCTGGCCCAAAGCTGCTCTTTAACCCCTTTATATCTAGGGTGGGATTTATATATGCCATCGCAGTCCCTGTATCAAGAAGGGCTAGAACTTATTTTTTATTTAAATATTTTCTCAAATTGAAAATTTAAATATTTGCAAGACATTCATTAAATTGTGAGATAAACTGTGTCATTTAGTCAACGACTCAAGTTGCAAGACATGCACATTGTACCTCAAATGGTACAGTGAGCAAGTGGACTGCACTGGCTGTACCATCCTTTAAGTATTCAAAAAGTCCAAGTCGTGTGGGTTTTAAGAGCTCTATAGGTTCTGGAGACTAAACCTTTCTGCTCATTCTTCAGGGGTAGAGGAACCTTCTACCACCTTCTGATGAAGAAAATCCTGAAAGATGAGCTCTCTGCTTTCTCCTCCTCTGGCCTTCTCCCATGGTTATTTTGACAGGAGAGCCCTATACAACATTTTGATTGCACTAGTACGACTATCTCCACAAATTTAGTATTTACTTCTTTATTAACTAAATATGCACTTATCGTAAATCTTTCACGAAAGGTCAATTCTAAAATAAACTTCTCTAGCGCAAAACAATTTAAACCATCATCTTCAAACAAAGTTTCAGAAAAAGACAGGTCTTGCAATGTACCCTGATGTTCAAAGCGACTTTTCAGACATGGAGCAAAGCTTATTCACCAGTAGAAGTTCCCACCCATCTAATTAAATAGATTTTCCACCATAACCCATCCCACCTGATTCCAACTGTCAGGATGGAACACAAAGATAGAGGTGAACTCTATAATCATACCAAAATCAGAGAGCCTATAAAGGCACTCAGAACAACTCATAGCCAGTTAAGTCCACAGAGCACCCATGTAATATGCTCTACACAAAAACCACTATGGGGTAAGAGGTAGCTTAAGCTTTGGAGTAATCTTCAAGGGTAGCCCCACATAAAGCACCTTGCTATAATTCAACCTAAAGATGACAAAGGCATAAGTAACTGTGACAAGGTCTGTATCCAAGAGAAAAAGGTAAGAATGAGATACTTTTGACTACTTTTACTTCCTAGGAATCTGAAAGCAGTGCACAATCCAAAGGCAACTGCAGGGTATGAACTTTAAATGGTAACTGGGTCTGTTAATTTAGATAGTACAGTGTATATTAAGGAAATGGACTCAAGGAATTTACTGCCCATGAAAAATGGCTAAATAGTCATTTGCAATGTGCATCATGGACAAGACAAAGATAGCGCTATGTCCTGATATCTAGTAGAGACCAGAATTCTGGCCTTGGGGAATACATTTAACTTGTGTTTTAGTTTTCTCTATCTATAAATGGGGATAATTTGCCTGCCTGCCACCCTCACAAGTATACGGAGAAAATTCTATTTATATTGCCCATTAGTTAATGGTCATAGACCACTTTGAAAGGAAAGTGTAAAGTGCTGTAATATATGTCTGATATTTTCTTTAGCAAATAATAATATTTTGCAATTGTATCATATCTCTGATAAGAAGATCTCAAAATACATTAGACAGTAAACTTAGTCTTACAGCACCTGAGATAGAGGAAGAAAGAAGAGATTTGCCTCAAGTCACATAGAAAGTTGATAGAGCTGGGAATAGATTACATGTCTAGTGTTTTATACTCATGTTTAAAAGTTGAAGAAATTAGTTTAATAAACAAATCAGTGATTGGTCAAATATTTCTGTGCAAAACAAATTTTTAAAACAGCAATTAAATTCATCTCACCCAAGTCTGTCTTCACAACAAGTTGTTATCCCAAAGACAAAACCTTTATGTGCATTCTGCACTCTGCACATGTTCAAAAGCCTTTTATATATAAATCACCTCTAACCTGGGTTATATTAATTAGATGTCATTAACAGGGAGGAGGAGTACTATTCAACATTTGTTGTTATGCAGCAATATTTCTCTTGAGCTGTAATTTCAGCTGCCTGCCTGCCTTCCTTCCTCTTGCATGTCATAAACTTGCTTTTCTTCACAGGAAGAGAAACATTAGCTGTGCCTTTTTTAATATTATCTCTTTTAGTACCTGCCAACATGTCATGCAACTTTATTTCTTAATGGATGGATGCTAACAAACAGCCTTACTTTCCTTTCTTTATGAGATTTCTGACATTCTCCAACAAGAATTAAATTAATCTGAAATCTAATATTATTGATAAGAGAATACATCTCAAGAGACAGCATAAAGTCATTGCAATTGTCGGTATTTTAAATAGCCTAACTTGGAAACCAACACTTGATTTATCCAATGCTTTTTTTCCCCTTACATTATCCATTCTAACACATACTATCCAATTTAGAAAAATGTGGGTTCAGTCCCACAAAGAGAAACAGCTAGCAGTTTCTTTAGTCTCTTCCGATGGAGAATGGGGGGGGGACCTACTTTCAGCGCTGACTTTTGGAGAAACCACTACATTATCTTTCAGATGAGGGAGATAGGGGAGAATCAGCAATCAATTAAATTAGAAAGTCATAGAAAGCATAACAAAGCAAAAAAAAATTTCTTGGTTTTACTTCTTATGTTGCAATGTCTTGGTAACAAACAATGTCACAATGGCAAACTCAATTACTTAATGGTGATGCACTGTTCTAAAACATTTCAGAACTGTAATAGAAATATGCAACAAGACATTACAAATACTTTTAAATTTAAAAAAAGAGCTGTTACAAGTCCTTTATAATAATTGCGTGTGCACGCATTCACGCACACAGTCTCCTCCTCCCCTCCCTCCCCCCCAGGATGAAGCTGTAGGTTGAAATTATGGAAGACCTATAGACATCTTACAAGGTCATCTGACTTAAAGATGACATGCAACAAATGGAAACGACAATTAGCACACTGGTGGTGGAAATCTGGAGCAGAAGCCAACTGGTTGCAGCATAAAGAACTTTTTTTTTTTTTTTTTAAGTAGTTTTGTGGCTCTGCGAGAGGCTAAAGAATGATTTTTCCATGGTGAAGGCCAGTGGGGAAGTGCTAGCTCTACTGATGGTTGAGATTAACACTTCTAAGGAGTGCAGAATGCCTACTGAAGAAAGCAACAGTGTGTCCTTTTAAGAAATCACAAACTGATGTTGACCTGGACAACTGCTATCAGATATCTAATATTCCATTTTTAAATTGTTAGTAAGATTATGGTGACAACTCTCCGTAACTACGTGACTCAGACCACACTGATGTTTGTCCATGTACACAAGCCTGGGCTTGGCATGGAGACTGATCTGGTTGTGCTAGTCAATGATCTGACAATGGACAAAAGTACTAGAATTGTCATGTATCTGCTGTTAATAATGAGGTGGTGACTCAACTTCAGACCCTATTAGAATAGATGAAACTGCTTACAGTGTGGCTTTGGTCTTCTCTTGGAGAAATCCTACAAAGGGTGGTTGAGGGCAACTGATCTGCTTCTCCAGGGCTCCCAAATGTAGAATATTACAGAGTTATATTTTATCATCCCTTATTATATAATACGTACGAGAGACTATTAAAGGCTTAGTGAGAAAGCGCAGAATGAGGTGCTTTATATATTTCTTCTTGACTCACATGCTATGGTCAACCATGTCAACTAACAGTGGGGCATGGATGGGAGCAAACCAATTAAGCTCAATCTAAACAAGACTGAAGTGACAACTGTTGGCTGCAAAAGCCCGTGGAGGAGATGGCGAAGACAGAATCACTCCTCTGACTCAGGGTGTTTGTTCTCTATTAGTTTCCTGAGTTCACAACATAGGGATGATGATGGCCCAGAAACTGCTTGAGAGCTATCATATTACAGCAGTGACCAAGACAGTTTGTTCCATCTGTGTTTAGCCAAAAGGTAGTGGTTTTCCATCTGATGCAGATATAGCAACTATTATCCACATCTTTGTCTCTTCAAGATTAAACTACTGCAACGTGTACTGTATGGGGCTACCGACCAAGATCTCATAAAACTGGGTGACTGGGCAACAAAATGGCAGATGAAATTCAATGTTGATATATGCAAATTAATGTGCACAGGAAAATGTAATTCCAACTATACATATAAAATGATGGGGTGTAAATTACCACTCAAGGAAGAGATTTTGGAGTCATTGTGTATAGTTCTCTGAAAACATCCACTCACTGTGCAGTGGCGTCAAAAATGCTAACAGAATGTTGGGAATCCTTAGAAAAGGGATCGATAATAAGACAAAATATCATATTGCCTCTATGTAAATCCATGGTACGCCCACATCTGCATACAGATCTGGACTTCCCATCTCAAAAAAAATTTTAAAATTGGAAAAGGTACAGAAAAGGGCAACAAAAATGATTGGAGGTATGGAACAGTTTCCATATGATGAGAGATTAATGAGACTAGGACTTTTCAGCTTGGAAAAGAGACAACTCAGGGGGACATGATAGACATCTATAAAATCATGACTGGTGTGGTGAAATAAATAAGGAAGTGTTATTTACTCCTCATAATACATGAACTAGACATCACCAAATAAAATTAATAGGCAGCAGGTTTAAAACAAACAAAAGGAAGTATTTCTTCGCACAATGCTCAGTCAACCTGTGGAACTTTTTGCCAGAGGATGTTGTGAAGGCCAAGTCTATAACAGGTTCAATAAAATAACTAGCTAAGTTCATGGAGGATAGGTTCATCGATGACTATTAACCAGGATAGGCAGGAATGCAAACCTTGCTCTGCAGTGTCTCTTAGCCTTTGTTTGCAAGAAGCTAGGAATGGGGGATGGAGGATGAATCACTTGATGATTATCTGTTCTGTTCATTCCCTCTGAAGCACCTGCCATTGGCCACTGTCAGAAGACAGGATACTGGGCTAGAGGGACCATTTGTCTGACCCAGTATGGCCGTTCCTATGTACATCATAAATTCATAAACTGAAACACATATAGAATACAGATGCCCACTTAAAAGCAGTGAGTATCACTGGCAACAGAACAGCAGTGTTCAGCGACTTCCACTGGCTGTGCACTGGCATCCTGGTGACATTTAAGATGATTTACAGATCATAGCCAACATTAACTGCTTGAGACATACCTACCTGAGAGAGCACTTCTCTCTGAGTGATATTGTTTCGTCTGCGAATGAAATAGGCCAGAATGACCATGAGGGTCAATATAATCTATGGTTTCTGGGCATAACTGAGGGATTGAGTTTCTTGGCTATTTTAAATTACTAGTTGAAACATATTTCAATTTGCTTGCTATGCTGTAGGGTGGCTATTTTTTGTGTTAAATGTTATTTTAGTTTAATTGTTAAGGAACTCACAGTCAAGGATAAACTTTTTCATCAAACAAGGAACAAAACATTGGGGACTAGGCAGAAGATGTTTGCTTATTAACCTTCCAAATTATACTGACCCAGTGACACAAAATAATGACTAATTGCATATTCATGAGTTTTTTGCACTATGTTCAATATATTTTCATATGAATACATTATTTAAAAGTAGTGTTTAAACTGCTGCTTCTAAAGTCACATTATATGGTGGATTTATTATTATATGATAGAATGGCTAGCCAAAGTTACTATTATGGGACTGCTTTTGAGATGAGGAGCACATGCTTGCTCACTGCTCTAACACATGCAAAGGAGGAACAGGATGAAGAAAGGAAGTCTGGGATTCATATAAATTAAAAATGCAAAGGAATAAATATTTTCTTAGGCTCTCAACTACTACCATAACAAATGCAGAAACTGAGCACAATTTGGACTATAATAGCGATTTGCATTTACACCACTCATCATCCAAAGATCTCAAACAGCTTTACAGTTTTTAAATTAATCTACTCCCCTAACACTTCTGAGAGAAAAGGGATAGCATCTCTTTTACATAAGGGAACCTGTAATAAGTGTTTAAGTACAATATCTTACAAACAATATTTCATGCTCAAGCAATAAAAGGACCCAAAGATCACTTAACAAAATACATACAGAGCTCAACCCAGAAACCCTCAATGAAGCAGAAAGATCTTATTCTTCAGCTATTCTTTAATATAGAAACTCGCTTTGTTTGCCTGCCATCTGCAAATAACTATAGGTTAGTTGTGATGTACAAATTTACTCCCTTACATGTATGTACTTTTAGTTTGTTTGGTTTATTTTAAATACTGCAGGTTTAAAACTACTATAAATTTTCCCATGACAACATTTCATCAGAAGCAATCCTCAAAGAGCACTGTGGTCTCTCATGGCAACTTAATATCAACGCTCATTATTTACTGGTTAGACTCTTGGAGGAGGGGAATTTCAATAGGTAATGGTACACTTCAAACATAAATTACATTACAACCATCACACCTAAATTTGTAATCTTTGCATTCTTTTGAGTCAAGTGCTCAAACATTAGAAAATGCCAGAAGTAAGACTGCCTGTGTAACCTTAATTCAGTCCCCTTGTATGTATGCATGTATTGAGATACAGCCTTAAATTACATACTATTTTTTTCATTCAATGCACAGGATTAATGATGCTTCTTAAATAGGTAGTAACTTTTTTTGTAATCCTCATTCATTACATGGCTTCCAGCCTTATTTACCACATATATATAAGCCCTACATTGAATACAAAATTAATTTATTCCTAGATATTTTTATGACACATTAACCATAGCATCAGGGTATTTCACGAAGATCAATTAATTTGTTTTCACAACATCCCTAAGAAGTGGTATTATCCCCATTTGCCAAATAGGGGAACTGAGGCACAGAGAAATTAAGTCCAAAATTGCCCATGAATTTTGGAGATCCAAGTTGAGAAACCTAGGGCCTGATTTTTCAGAGTTCTGATCATTTTACAGCACTTCATATGTTCAAAGCACACCCTCAATTGATTTCAATTGCAACTGTGAACATACCATAGCTCTCCGAGTTTGCTCCAAGTGTCTCACATTGAGCACACAGAAAATAAGGAACACAGTTAGTGGCAACCTGCGAAAATTTGTTTATATGATTTGACCCAGGGCCCAAGAATAATTTTTAAGCCCCAGTACAAACTTTTAACACAGGCCTCATCCCGTAAATGGGAGTAGTAGCCTGGGTTGGTCCCGCCTGGGCTGGGCCCACCAGGCCCCAGTAAAAAGTGATAGAATTCAGTTCTTCATGACAGCATTCACCTCCCTCAGCCATGAGACCATTCATTCTCTTCCTACTGTTCCCTGCATCATTCCCTACACACCATATGTGGAAAGATAGAAGGAAGAAAAAGGCAATGTTCACCAAACATTTTAATTCTGGTTCCCTTTTCCTTTTTGTAACTCCTTCCCTTCCAAACAGCACCCTGTAGGAACAGACATACAGCATTGTGATCTGACAGAGTGCAGATCAGCTCTTTTAATTTTCATAAAGCATTTTTAATTTGGGGGTGAAGGAAATAGAGAATACCCATCTTAGTCATCTCCCCTCCATCCCACAGTCCGTATTCTAAGCCTGATCTACACCTAAAACTTGAATTGACTTGTCTACATCACTCAAGATTTTGAACCTCACACCCTGTGCAAAGTAGCTAGGTCAACTTAAGTTTTAGGTATAGAGCTGGCCTGAATACAGTTAGGTTGACAAAAGAATATGTCCCTCAATCTAAATCCGTCTCTTGAAGGGGTGGATTTAATACAGCAATGGAAAAAACCCTTTTGTCACTGTAATAGATGTCTACACTACAATGCTACAGCAGCATAGCTGCAGTGCTTATAATGTAGACATGCCCCAACAGTAAGATGGGAAATCACAGTTATCAGGTCATTCCTCAAACCTCAATAAAAATTGAGTTTTAACAGACAGTTTGCCCCTTGTTACTCAGAAAAGAACACAAAGAATTTGTTAAGTAATTTACAAGGTCCTCCCTTTGACTAAATACTTCATACTGACAGATCACTCCCAACTCTTATGGCGATTATGAAAAAGTTAAAACGCATCATGGCAATCTGTAATTTTGCGACACTCAACATACCAGATTATGTTTAGTGGGATTTATCTAGTAGTGTCTATTCATTTACATAAACTGCAAGGATGCTTTACATAAGTATTTCAGGATATGGCTCCTTTTACCATAGGGTGTCAAAGACATAGTAAGCTTCTTAAGGAAAATGAAAAAAACAAAGAAGAGGCAGTTTTAGTTTTCTATTCATTCTACCTCTTCCTTTCACCCTGTCTCCAGAAGTTTCTAGTACAAAGCCCAAGATCCAGCTGATGACACAAATGGTTCAGGTGGGAGAGTGGGAACGACAAATGATCCATAATACCACAACATCGCCAGTAAAAGGTGCAACTCAGCTATCAGAAGCCTCCTGTGGTCACAAATTATTTATCAGCATCTAAAAAGTATCTAACTCAGACAGATTACTGGAAAAAAGGAAAGATTTGGCCTCTGCCCCATGAGCGTCATCTAGATATGTGAACTATGAGCTGCCCTGGCTGCACTGGGACAAAGATAAATGGAGGTTACTGGAGTTCTTAGAGATGGACTCTCCTGGGATGCGCCGGATATGTGCAGCTCAGAGATGGAACCCGACAATCAGTGCCCACTGGAGTACCCTTGTGCCCCCTTTACCTCTCCCCTCCCTATTCCTGAGTGTTTGAAGGAGAAGTGCTCTGAACACCTCAGCTCCTTCCCCCACCTCCTCAGCTATTAGCTATAATTAAGGATCCTTGGAAGAGGGGAAGGTGGGCATGGATTGGGAATGGTACAGAGTCCATCATGAAGGACTCTGTTGACAAGTAACTTCTGTTTCTCCTTCAAGCACCCTCTGCATATCTCACTCCCACCCCCCTTCCCCACAAGCTTAATCATAACCCATAACTGAGGTACCAGTGGGACGGAACTGAAGGCAGCCAAAACACCACACCCTGTTTTGCAGACTTGTCTTAGAACATTCAGTGAACAATGAGGGAAGGGGCAAAAGGGGGTATTTAAGAGCACTCCAATAGGCACTGCTTGTCAGGTTTTACCATATAAGGCCATTTCTACACCATATACCACTGGTGGCAGTGTACGTGTTGCTATAAACTGCAGTGAAAAGTGCACTCCATCCACACTGCGGTGTGTAGCTACACTTGTCCGTGAAAGGCTCCAGCAGAGGGGAGGCAGGGGAGTTGTTCTTCCTTGCTAGGTATATCAACCCTGGCTGTGCGCCATGGAGAATGCACCATTATTTAACTTCATTGTTTCCCTGCACAGCTGAAAAGACTGCACAATTCCCTGCATGTTTATACAGAACACTATGGTGATATTGTCCATAATTACCTGAACGACTTTGTGCTAAAAAGGAGATCAGAATGTTCTTAATGCCAAAACAGATTACTTTGAGTTCCAGAATATTTATATATAATTTTGTCTCTGGGGATTTTTTAATGACCGCAAGCCATGAACTTCTCTTTTTCAAAATTTCATTAGTTCAGGTACTGAACAGAACTTCTTATTCAAAAGGAAGATCTTCCACCTTAGCTTTGGTTTCTGGGAGCAGTCCTGAAGATTTAAGCCAAGCATATCTTCGGATAGAAACTGCAGAAGCTATAGTTCTAGATGCGAAGGGTTAAAAGATGCTCTCAAAGTATGCTTTGCTACTTGCTGACCCTCCACAATGGCGGCATTTGAACGTTTCCTTTGTTACCTAGAAGCACTTTTCTATACACAGACATCTTTTCCCA
Source organism: Mesoclemmys tuberculata (assembly GCA_007922155.1). Classification (NCBI taxonomy): domain Eukaryota; kingdom Metazoa; phylum Chordata; order Testudines; family Chelidae; genus Mesoclemmys; species Mesoclemmys tuberculata. Next base: position 189,948 of record ML675624.1, on the reverse strand, counting down.
AAGACAGTATTGGTAGCATAGAATCAGAGGGCTGAAGGGGACCTCAAGAGGTCTTCTAGTCCAGTGTTTCTCAACCTTTAAAGTAGCAAGTACCCCCTAACTTCTGAAAATTTTAATAAGTACCCCAACACCCAATTTTCCACAGGATTTTATATTTACAGATTAACGTGAGCCATATTTTCGAAGAAGGGCTGAGTATATAAGGCCATGATATGACAGATGTCAGATCTAGTGTGAGTAGGGTTACCACCTTTACATCTGGGGTGCCAACTCAAGTATGTACCTGGGCTAGAGGTCATGGCCACCAAAGTAGGAGGCTTTGAGCAGCATGCCAATGCTGGGGAACAAAAAGCGCTGTGCCAAATATTATGCCATAGATCTGAGAGGAGGAGGAGTGAGAGAGAGAGACAGGGAAGGAGGGCAAGAGTGAGAGAGAGAGAGGAGGGCAGGAAGAGAGAGTAAATGGTGAAATCTGGGGCTGTCATAGTTGTCAATTTCACTGCTCAGCTAGAGCAGTGAAACTGACAAGTTTTCTGGGCACTGGGCTTTGAGCCAGGGAGGGGGGCTGCCACCTGGAGAAGTTGCTGGTGGCTGCCACCTGGCTGCCAGCCCAGGAGGTGGGTGACTGCCACCCAATCCAAGCTGAGGCAGAGGAGGCTTCCGCGCTGGCTGGGACCCAGAGATGGGGGCAGGCAGCAGCTGGAAGCTGTCCCTCAGCTTGGAGCTGGGGCATAAGGGACTGCCACCCAGCTGTGAGTCCAGCTCACGAGACGCAGGAGGCTGCCGCCCGCCTCCCCCAGAAGCCGGGGACTGTCCCCCACCTTCCAGTTGGGAGCTCGGACTGGGCAGGAAGTTGGGGGCTGCCACACGCCTGCCAGTTGGGAGCTGGGACTGGGCAGGAAGCTGGGGGCTGCCACACGCCTGCCATCTGGAAGCTGGGACCGGGTGGGAAGCCAGGGGCTGCCACCCAACTTCCCCAGAAGTTGGCATCTGCCATCTGCCTCTCCTTCACTCTGTTCTTACCTGGGTACCATCTGCCTGTGCCTCGCATACGTACCGTCAGATGTACACATACCACAGGTTGAGAAACTATGTTCTAGTCCAGCCTCCTGCACTCAAGGCAGGATTATGTATTATTTAGGCTGGGTCTACACTGATGGCAGCAAATTCGCCGCCGTCAGTTTGATGTCTCTGGATCGACTGAGCAGTCTGTGTAGACCCACTCAGCCAATCCAGCAATCGACATAGGAAAACCACCCCAGTAAGTGGCGCAGCGCAGTGTGGACAGCACACGGAGAAGACGCAGCGAAGTCAACAGGAGATATGCAAGTGATTTACGTCACTTGTGTATCTCCAGCGACTGCCGCCGAATCCGGAAGGTAAGTGTAGACCAGGCCTTAGACCATCCCTGACATCCCTGTCTAACCTGCTCTTAAAAATCTCTAATTAGGGAGATTCCACAACCTCCCTAGGCTATTTATTCCGGTGCTTAGCTACCCTGACAGTTAGGAAGTTTTTCCTAATGTCCAACTTAAACCATCCCTGTTGCAATTTCAGCCCATTGCTTCTTGTCCTATCCTCAGAGGTTAAGAAGAACAATTTGCAAAAACCTTTTATGTACTTGAAAACTGTTGTATCCCCTCTCGGTCTTTCCTTCTCCAAACTAAACAAACCCAATTTTTTTCAATCTTCCCTCACAGATCATGTTTTCTACACCTTTAATCATTTTTGTTGCTCTTCTCTGAACTTTCTTCAATTTGTCCACATCTTTTCTGAAATGTGGCACCCAGAACTGGACACAATACTCCAGTTAAGGCCTAATCAGCATGGAGTACAGTGGAAAAATTGCTTCTCATGTCTTCCTTACTCCTGCTAACACATCCCAGAATGAGCTTTGCTTTCTTCCCCCCACCCCACCCCTGCAACAGTGTGACACTGGGATGCACAGTAGCTTGTGATGTACTATGATGCCCCCAGATCCTTTTCCACAGTTCTCCTTCCTGGGCAGTCATTTCCCCCATTTTGTATGTGTGCAGCTGATTGTTCCTTCACAAGTAAAGTACTCTGCATTTGTCCTTATTGAATTTCATCCTATTTACATCAGACCATTTCTCCAGTTTGCCCAGATCTTTTAGAATTTTTATTCTCTCCTCCAGAGCACTTCTAACCCCTCCCAGCTTGGTATCATCTACAAACTCATGCCATCAGAGCTTGCTAATTCACTACTCAGACTTAATATTGTTGAATACTTTTCTTCCCAATAAATCCATTTTCTTCCCATCTATATTTAAGGGAGTGGAGTGCACTAAACTACTTTTAGACCTCTGAACAGAGGCTTCAAGTACTATGGACGTTTGTGCTAGGCAAGTCTGGAGATAAATACCCTCTTGGGATAAATGATAATTTGTCTGCTTTGCCGGACATTGACTGGACAGAAGCAGGACTCATCCAAATTAACTTTGCAGGCTGCAAAAGTCCACCTAATACTGGCAGCAATATCTTGCTCAAGAAGTGAAAAGCCAGGAATCAGATTAGATGCTGAGGATTCTCCCAAATTTTCACTAGGAGATATTTGATTGTCAGTTTCAGAATCTATCTCCTGAAACACGTATGAAGCAATGTATTTGTTCTTCTTCAAAGAGTCATACTTCAGAGTAGACAACTGAACTCCTTCCTCTTTATGTTTTGTCAATGGACACAGTATCTTCAGATTCATATGACTTGTCTCCAAATGGAGGAGACTGTAGCTGTGCACAGAAATGTATGTGCTGTGGATCCAGGTAATAGGATGGGGATGGCCAATAAGGCCATCAGTCAGTCTGGCCATTGGTCCATAGTTGGATTGGATTCCTAACGGAGTCCATTGTATGCACTCTCTGAGAATGGTTAAGAGCAAAAATATTTTCTTTTTAAGGGTGGGAGTAATTAAGACTGTGCCTGCCATTCAGACGTGACCTCTGATTGCTGATCTGATAAAAAATGCAGAGGCAACACAACTGGTCCTAGTACTGGAGAGAGCAGCTTACTAGTAGAGCCTAGTGAAGTTATAGGTGGTTGTTGAAGTGAAGCATGCTGCTCCTGCAGTCTTCTTTCTGTGGAAGACTCCAGAGGTGGTATCTTTCTTAGTTCTTTGCTCCCTGGATCTGATCAAGATGGAGACCTTGGAGCCAAGTGATAGATCTGGCCTACTACTGTAATAGGAGCTTGGGTAAAAACATTGGAACCAACACTATGTTTGCAACCTCCTTTGTCTTCATGATTGGTTCAGATCCTTTGATTTGATGATTGGTTCAGACTCTCCGGAAATCAGGGTTGTAACTAGATCCATTACCACTCTCAGATGATATTTTGCTCTGCTCTCAGAGAGTCTTTACATACAGATTCTCTAACCAGCTCAGGTGTTCCAAGATTGGAGGAGATTCGCATTTGTGGATTGGCTCTTTTCACAGAGGCCATCTTCACTTCTGTCTCTTTCTTTTTCATTTTGGATCCATAAGCTCAGGACCTTTTATAGGCATCATCTTAGCAGATGGAACTGAAGAAGATGTTTGAACCAACAATGGTACCTTATCGTGTTTTTGTTTAGTCTTTTCGGCAGATTTAGCTCGTGTCAAAGCTGAGGTGGCAGCAGACTCAGATCCAACAGTTTTTGCCGCTAGTGACTCTTGAAGGAGTAAAGCTTATAACCTGGTTTGTCTCTCTTTCCTTGCTTTCAGAGATGCTATAGACAGAGCACTTGAAGGGTAAATGTCCTTTTCTGAAGGAGGCAAATCACAGCATACGTATATCCAATGTCAGAAAAACGGAAGGTGAAGAAAACATAGTATTTAATACCAAGCTTCTCGACCTTCAATTCCTCCATAGAGCTTTCTTTCAGAGTGGAATCAAATACTAAAAACTTACTAATAGAATCGAACTCTATATTAAGTAACTACATACAACAGTAACTATAGTTACAACTAAATCACTAGCTTGGCAGTATCTAAAAGAAGAATCCAGACCTGAAGTCCAGTGCCATTCCTAACCCAGCACTGCTGGAAGGAACTGAGGTACTCCATGACACCCTCTGTTATAGCCTCATTCAGGACAACCAGGAAGGACCACAAGAATGCGCCAATGGACACTGATGCTCAAGTCCCACTGTCTGATCTCCACACAATGGTATATCCCAGGGTTGGGACACAAAGCTGTACCAGCGTAAACTAAAGGTGCATTTTAAATCAATTTAGTTCTACTGGTGTGTGGACACATTAGTTCAAATGTGATGTATATCACTTCGGTTTTTCTTGGTAAATTGATACAACCAATTTTAAACTGAAGTAAATACATTCCCTTAGGGGTCTGCACTGGCTTAACTAAAACAGGTTTTTAACCAGACTTTAGCTAAACAGCACGGCTTTTTATTTGGACAAAGTCACAGTAAGTTCTGTTCACCACTCTAAGAGTTTAGAGGTTGGGTTTCTGGGGGGTTTTTTACATGAAAGTTTAGATTCTTCCTAGGTGATTACACTGGTTAAACTTGGCCTTATACTCATCAAAACAAACAATCCAAATTTGAGGAAAGTAAATTCACTATCAATACAATTGTGTACACATCACAATTAATTATGGATTCCCTCTAGACTGCCTCTAGCTCCTCTCTAGAAACAGGACTGATCAATTTTGCCATAATGCATTAATTCCTGAATAGCTAGCTCTAAGATCGCTAAGAATTTATTGTTGTATTTTTTCCAATGCCTCACAAAAATAACAAATTCAAGAGCAAACAATATGTCAAACAATAGAAAACATATTGTTCATTAGATGTGGCTCTGATACAAGATTTTCTTATTAAAGCTACACTTATAAATACACAATTTAAATTATGTTTTAGGATCTGAATAAGGAAGTCATTAACATGCAGGAAAAATTCACTGCAATCTATCCTACAACATCTGTAGAACATTATAACATAATGAATTAATAATAGATAATCACATCTGTACCTGCAGAAAGGCAGTAAATCACATGCTGGTTGATGTGTATTAACCCTTTTAGTTCCCAGCCTCTAATTCAGTTCGAGTTCTATTTACAAAGCACAAAAACACAGCTTTAAAAAGCAGGGGTCAAGTTCTTTAAGTAAAACCTACCAACAATATTATATGGAAAATATTTTTCCAAAAACTTCATCATTCACAGAAAACTGCTTTGTTATATTTCTTCTTGTTTTCTATAAATTTATTTTAATAGTATCCCTTTAATAAGCAAGGGTAGGGGAAGTTTCTTAGTGATTTCATTCTCTTCTATACAGCAATACCAACTATTTTCCAAGTTTCTCAATTGTACTTGATATTTTACAAATTTGGTTAGTTCCTTTTTTACACCAGACAGCATCAACACAACTCTGAACTGGGAAGAGGATGTGTTTGTTGAGCTGTTATAGAGACAGCACAGGAAACAATATGTTTATTGGACAATGTCTCAAATTTCTATTTTAAAGAGGGATTTTTGAGAGGGGTTTAAACTATTTTCACTGTTGAAAAAGTGCTATCTGTCACCATAGAAAACTACATATACTAAGAATATCCTTACCAGTGTTATTAGAACCAGCTTAGTACATAAAGAGCAAATACTTTTTTAAAAAAAATCTCTATCTTACTTTTAGCTATTTAAATTGTTTACTTTCTGCATTTCACTCAGTTTGCACAAAGAAACTAAACTAGTCAGTTTCAGTCAGGCTCACATGAGCTAGCACAATGCTGTTTGTTTCATTGACCAACATGCCAATAATGTTAAAAATATAACAATTAATAAAAACATCTATTTACAATAGATTTTTATAAAATTCTCTAAGAATCCTCTATATTGTCTTCAGATACTTGAAAGAGTCTATAAATCCAGATCCTGTAACAAACGAGCAGTCTTTCAAAGAACTCTTATTCCTTAGCATTCTGAATTAGGCATTAGTTAATCCATGCTAACACAAACCTCTCTACTTGTCACTGGAAAGGATGCAATGTTACTAACTCTCACAATTCTATAATGAATCTCATGATATCTGGTGTGTTTCTTAAAGCCTCAGCTCCCAGAATTATGATTACATGAAAATCTCAGCTTTCATTTAAAAAAGAAAATGAGTTAAGTTTCCAACTCTTGAGGTTTCAGCAAACAGCTTGAAACAGAAACAAAAAGCCTAAATGTTTAAAACACAGGAAGGCAAATAAAAAGACACTGCCCCCTTTTCAAAAATCATGATTCTTTGTTGCCTGAATAGCTAGTTTGGCAATACTGTAATCTGTTGAAAATATTCTACACAATTCATTGTTCTTTATCTCAGAGGAAAAAAAATTGAAAGTTCTAAAATTCCCACCCAAACCCCATGCAAAATGCAGACATCAACACAACCAGGGCCCTGCATACTCCATGCTTCTGTGAAATCTGCTACAAAAGCCAAGCTCTTAAAAAGGAAGCTGTTAAGCATCCAGCCCTTACGTCTGAAAAGGGCACCGTCCACAAGCAAATGAAATGTAGACATATACAATGTTTACCCAAGTCTGCAGTCAGCCTACATATACCTGAGAGGGGTGAAGTGCCTCAACACTCTGCTTAAATGAACAATTTAGAAATCTTAGTCTCTGATCTTGCAAAGATCTTAACTTCACACTTAACTTCATACACTTCAGCTTAATCAGTAGGACCACTTCACTGGGGATAAAGTTAAGCACATGTGTAACTATTTGCAGGATCAAGGCCTCAGTATGCAAATTTAAACCCTGATCCTGCATAACCACATGAAGCTAAGCACAGGATTGGTACCTTAACATTTAACCATTTTCCCAGTGATCAGTTGAACATCCTGTTCATGTGCTTGTCACACACAGAACTGCCTCTCCACAATATTGCCAGGCACCAAGAACTCTAGCTCTCCTGGGCTCAACTATCAAAACCTTCAGCTTCCATCCAGAGGTCTCATGTAACAGTTACACATTTTAAATACAAAATTATGAAGCACAATGAAATTTTAAAATTAATGAAGAAAAACACTGAATTTAATAGAAAATTAAATAGCAAAGGGGTTGCTATAATGACTGTTTTCCTGATTTTCATACTCCATTAAAAACTTCAATTCTTTAATTTCTCTCTAATCTGCAATATTTTAGTGCTACAGAATGCAGAGGTCATGCGACAAACCTTAGGTTGAGCTTGCCACGGAACACACATAGAACAAGGTACCTTTATGATGAATGATAGGCCATAAGTGATTACTCACTGTTCTATTCAGTCCAAAAATAGCTTTCTGATTAGAATTCTGGGCCTACTTCTTTTAACAACTGAGGCATTCCTAAAATGGGAAACAAAATTCAGATATGGACTCTGATTAGTCTTTCAATGTTAATATATTGAATAATTAGTCTTTCAAAATATGCTTCCAGTACAGTGTTAAAGAACTTAAATTCAAAATACTATTAAAACATTTTTGTTAGCATGAAACAGAACTACTTCAATATGGTCTCAGACAAATTTAAAAAATTACAGGATTTGGGGGTTTTTTAAGGCTACTTGAATGTCAATCATTAAGCAAAGGATTGGAGATACTGACTTATAGAATAGTGTGTATATATATGAGTATATGGAAGCAAGGGATGTTGGCCTACAAACACTCCAGAGCAGACAGATCCTACAGGAGCTGTACCAAACCTCCTTCCATGGCTGTGCAAGAAGCTCTACAGAGGACACTTCATGAGAGTTTTCTCTACTTGAACTACTGCAAGATATGGAGAGGAATATACAACAGAAAATGGCCACACCTCATTTCTAGCCCCAAATATTCATGAAACCCTGATACTATACAGTACTCACACAGAGGGGCATGCCACAGAGCAGGAGCTCTCCATTCCCCATTTTGGAGTTTATGTCTTTTCGCTTCTAGAAGTCAAAGGGGCACAGAGCCCTAAAATCTTTTATCTCCCAAAAAGAAGGCACTGTAGTTACTAATTTCAGATAATAGCAATATTCTTTTAGAAGTTAGTTTGCATGCCATCTTAATTAATATTTGAAATGGGGCTTTTTTTTAAATATATCAATTACTGGAGAGGTTACATCTATTTTAATTCACACCTACTTTATTTTTACAATGGCTTGGTTGTATAGGTCTGATAGCAGAGCTAGTTAACAAGTGAAATAAAATGTAATGTTACAGCATTACAAATTTTAGCACGGGATTCCCACACGTCCCCATGCAGCCATGCATTTTGACAATCTTGTAAGGAAGGATCTTATTGGTGCTATTGTTCGCTTCCTGCACACACTGCTTCGCTAGCTATACCAACAAGTTCACATTTCATTCGTCCCACACTGGAGTGGCAATCCAGTTTTATGGCATCTTGGTTTTTTGTTACTATGCACTATTGATACAGGAAGCTGAGATTACAGCTAGTCTGGTTTACGATCAAGACATTTATTGCACCTTGTTTAACGCTTCTTGTAAAGGGAGTGTCTCCCTGCGCCCTAGTGAGACCAGCACAGGGCTCACTCTGAGGTAAGGCCGGTCAGTTTCATTTGCTGCTCAGCACAGATCAGGAGCGAAGCAGCCGTGACCGCTGAGTGAAAGTGACCAGTTTCACATCGGCGGAGGAGCACCACGGAGGACGCCTGGGGGAGGAGATGTGGGGGCAGCCCCCCGTTTTCAGGAGAGCCACAAAAATTATCAGGGACGGGGGGGGTTGGGGGGCAACCAAGAACCTCAGAAATAAAACCTTCCGCGAGGCTGCTCGGACACCAGTTAAGGCACCTCGTGAGGCAAGCCTCGCTCTCCGCATTTCACAGCGGGGCCACGGCAAGACAGTGCCCGGAGGCTCCCGTGCCGTGACTCGCAGCGGCCCCGCGTGCCCCCCCCTCACCCTGTCAGACCCCCCCCCGCCTCCCGCGCCGCGCCCACAGGGAGGCGGCAGAGCGCCCCCAGCCCGCCCCGGCCCGGCGCCCCATTGCTTACGCCATTGTCTGGTGTTTACATCCGCACCCCGCCCCGCTGCTTACTACAGCCCTGGCCGGCCGGCGGGCAGCCTCGGCACAGCGCGCAGCGGATGGGCTGGCTCGGGCCGAACGCAGCCCGGCCGCCCCGTCCTTCGGCGCCGCCCGCCAATCGCCGGGCACCACCGGGCCGATGGGCCTATGACAGAGCGTTGCCACCGCCCGGGGGCGGGTGGAAGGAGCCTCCCGTAGCCAATGGCAAAGAGAGGCCCTGCGGGGCTTCCCCCCCTCCACCAGGTTGAAGTCAGGAGGCCGGGGGCGGGGAAGGGGTTCCTGCGCACGCGCGGCGGCCGTCGGAGTTCAAAGGGGTTGTCTCATGAATAATTGATATGCCCTCCTGACTACCTGGCAGCGCCGCAGAAGCGGCCACGCCCCCTTTCCTACCTTTTGCGCCGCGCTCTCAGGCCTGCGCGTGCGGGTCCGGTCCCGGGAGGCGTTGGGCGCCCCTTGCCCGCGGGCAGGGCGCAGCCAGCCCTGGCCGTCAGCGCGTGGCTGCGGGGCCCCTCCCCGGCTGCGGGGCTGTGCCCCACGGTTGGTTTGTCTCTCTGCAGTCGGCCTCGGCGGAAAGGGGCCGGGCCGGGCCGCCCCACTCCAGGAGCCACCCCACGGATGCTGGTGGTGGAAATAATCCAGAGCTGGGGCCGTGGCCCAGGTTTTGTATCCCGCTGACTCAAAGCCTCAGGTTTAAACCTCAACTGGCGTGTCCGGGGTCTACAGTCCAAGCCCCCCGAAAAGGGTAGGGCGGGAAACGTTACTGAGCGCCCACAGAATAAAGCCACCCTTCAGTCCTGTGCCGTGGAGACAGCACCCTACCAGTGCAGGGCAGGCTGCACAGCGATAGGGAGAAAGGAAATTTGGTCTGGCCCAGGTCAAGCTCCTCATTCCGTAAGAAGTGCCATGGATCATCGTTACCGCCCCTGCGAAGCAACCACTGGTTCACGCCTGTCACCTTCCCGTAAGAAAAATGGACATGTTTGCCGTAAAGTTTATTCTCTCCCAAGACACGTCTCCTGAAATGATCTAAAAAGAAATACGGACAGCTGGCCTTGCGGTCCTTTTGAAGAATACAACGTTCTTGTCATTAAACTCAAAATGGGAAGTGGATCAGCCTTGGTGTGGCTTTGTGTGGTTATTTTGGTTTGGGTTTTTTGCTAATTCATTTTCTCCCAGGGGACCTATCAATAGGCACTGAAATACCTGTTGTGTACAATATTTAGTTAGGGAATAGGATTTTTCTGAGTCCTCACTGCCATTGATTATATAAGTAAGAAAAAATATTTTTGTTTACATTACTCACCTGATTGAGAATTTGAAGGACTGGGCCTAAAGTAAATCTTTCCTTTTAAAGTCCTTAACCAAGAGACAAAATATTACAGAGGAAGGCTTCCTGGCCATTGTTTGGTTACCAACTGGTGGATTAGTAAGGGATGTGTATGTCCCAGGGAGAAGGTTCTGAAAGAGTACTTCAGCTGGGGAGACAAAACAGTGAGAGGGATCCATAGCCTATTTAAAAAATGAGAGGGAATCAGGCAGTTTGAGAAGCATGGGAAGGAATCAGAGGTCATTTCAAGAAGTTGAAGAGGATGAAAACAATAAAAGACTACTGAGGGAAGCTGTTGAAGAGAGGAACAAAATGGGAGTTTTTGAGGTAGGGAAAAGAAAGCATAAATTAGAATAGCAGTTGCAAGAAGAAGTTTTAGAGAGAGAGAGGCAAGATCACAAACAACGAGAATAAAGAAAAAGAAGCTAAAATTACAGTTCCATTGATATGCTGTGTTTGTGTTTGTTTTTAAGAGAAATTTAGGTGTCTGTAACATGTATAGGTTCTCTGGATCCCCGCAACAATTATGAAGTTTAGTCAGAGTTATTTTGGGCATTAGTGTTGAGACCCAGATAAATTCGCTGAGGCTGGAACATGATAAATTATAAATACAGTTGTTTGATCTACTACATCATCACCGTGATTTTCTATGAGGCATCATATAATTAGAGAAGCAGTTGATCCTGACATGCACATTCTTCCATTAAAGTTTATTGTAATCAAGCACATATACAACAGATTCTGGCTTAATTATTTGTGAGCGCACAACAAACACTGTTGCCTCATTTGCTCACACTTTGATTATTTTTTATTTTGTATATGCTAAAGCATTTTGTTTTCTGATTCTCACAGGTAACTACTCTGCTTGTTCATATTTTGTCTTCTGTTTGTTCCATGCAGAGCCCATGTACAAAACTTTTACATAGAATTCAGTAAAGGGAGAATAACATTTCAAACATATTTTCAATGTTTGTTTGGTCATGACTGAGCTATCCAGCATGCTCAAACATGATATGAGCTGCTAGGATTATTTACAATTGCACAGTGTAGAATTCTTCAAACTAATAGTGTATCACATGAATTTGAAAGTATCTAAAACACATTTATAAAGCAAAATAGATCCAAATCATTATCATATATTGTATTGGGGCAGTGGGGAGGGAAGATGCTGATTCCGTTATTAACCAAAACTGTTACTGGAGTGTTAAGGTTCTAATTTAAACCACAAAGTTGGAAAATTCAGAGTTAAGGCTCAAATAACATTGTCCTTATGTTTGTGCATTATGGACTCAGTTTTGTAAAATACTGAGCATACCTGTGTGGTGCTGAATCCTCAAGTCCTGTAGATGTCATTAAGAGTGTAGTGTGTTCAGTACCTCACAGAACTGAGCCTCTAACAGGATATAGGGATAACTCCTCAGATGGTATAAATTGTCATACCTCCACTGACTTCAATTACAATTTACATCAGCTGAGAGTCTGCCTGACAGTGACCATTCCACAATCACGGAACACTAGACAGTGCAACATTCTATTGGGTATATGAGAGCGAGCTGGAAAATGAAAGCTATTTTTGTGAGAAATTGCAAAGTTATTTTCAAAGTATTCAAAAGAGAAGCATTTTTCATTTTTCTGGAAACTCTTCATGAAAGTGTTTATATTAAAAATAACCTAAACATAAAAATGTTATCAAAATAGTTACTAAAATTATTCATTATGATAAACAGTTTTTGGCAAACAAACATTTTCAATGACATCGACACTAAGAAGTTTTGTTTTGTTTTAAAGCATGTATGCTAAAATACTACTAAAAATATAATATAGTATTACAATAGATCATTCAAAAAGTGTACTTTTCCTTTTGCAGTTATAATTCTTTTTCATTTTGGGCCCTCCTGCTAGTAGCACTGCATTAAGCAGGATCACTCCCATCTCAGGACCTAAGTTCAAAGAGGATATCTGAATTTGTGAACACAGAATTCTGGTCTTCAAGGCTCTGACACTCACAGAGTAGGAGTACCAGTTCGCTTTGGTCTGCCTGTCTAAATGTTCTACTAACAGGGTGATGTGCAGATCCTTCTGCCGGCAAGCAGGTACAGGGAGGAGGAGTGCCAACCAGCCAGTTCAGAACAAAGATTCAATGGCATTTTGGAGCCACCAGGCTCTCTTTTGCTCTGATAGGTGTCTGCACAATCTCACTCAGACCTCATTCAAACACATTCAAACACATTATGGGTCCCTAATGATGAAGTTGGACTGATAGGGATAATTGCTTAGGTGTGTCCTGAAATTCTGATAGACCCAGGCTTTATTTAGGCTTTATCCAACACTGGCCAGGAGCCCTGTGAAATATCTTTATCAGATCTGCCTCTCCAATCTTTTTTACACCACCTCTGGAAGTGTAATTTTCATTGTAGTAGTTTCATTGTATAGTTTTCGTTGCAGTGCAATACTAAAAATATGATGACAGTTACATAACTTTTACATTCTAGTATGCCCAGGTGCCCTAATCAGTATAAGGGCCACATTTTCTAAGAATAATAAGAGACAGACCTTGCTTAGTGGGTGCAAATGAACTACTTTGTAATAATGAGTAATCCTTCATCATTAGCCTGCCTGCACCCTTACTAAATATGGTATGGCAAACACTCTTAAATTTCAAAATGATGGGCCAGCTCTTAGCTGCAAGTGTCATGGGAGTCACATGGCTAAAATACTTGTGTCAAATAATTGGGAAATGTTATAGACTGCTGGAAGATGCTCAAAAGATGTAGACATTTGTATAGTAGCAGCTGCTGCCATGTTTTAGGCTCTTCACTAGGCTCTGTGAGGATATTATGATCAAGCTTGCTATGAAGCTGCGGATTTATAGAACTGCTGTTATACCAGCTCTTGTACAGCAATGAGATGTGGGCATTGATGAAGGCCAAAGAGAGGTGAATTGACATTTTTTATTTTGTCTTCATCAACTGCTCCATGTTAAGTGGCAGGACAAGATGAGCAATGAGGATATTCATAGCTGACCCCAGCAACCACCACCATCAGCAGTGGCTTGGTTTGGGGTTTTGTGGTACAGACATGTTATTCGGATGGAAAACCAAGGAATTATGAAGTGTCTTTACCAAGAAATACTGTTACACAGCTGGTGATCATGTGATCACCAAAAGCTTCTGTAGCATATGATTGCCAATGATGGACATAAACTAAATATCCAGCCAGACTGCTTTAATAACCTAGCTCAAGATTAATCTGGGTGATGCTCAGTCTGCAAGGCAGCTACATCCTTTTGGGATTTGCTATGGTGATGATGATGTGGCTAAAACCCTATGCAGACTTTTTACCATCGCTCTTGCTGGAAGCATGCAGAAAAGTGTTCACTGACATGAAGTAGTGCTTGGTGAATAAGAGACCAACAAGTGAAAAATAAAGCTTTAATTCTGATATACTCCCATTTGTGAAATGTATACATGGGCATTCTGTTGGAGAAAGCCTGTAGGAAAAATGTTCACCCTGAGCTACCCTCAACCCACTTGTTTCACAGAGAACGTTATACTGACCTCTCTGAAAAATTAATGTTCTTGCCTGTGCCCAAGAAAAATGCCCTTAATATTTTGAAAATGAAAAAACAAACTGAAAAACTAGAAGATGAAATATGAAAGAGGGAGAAAAAGAAAGATATATTTTCTCATAGAAACATTACTGTTTGCAAGTGTTAGTCCTTTGTAATCTGTAATGATATAAAGGATTCAAACATAGAAGTTGTGGCTTAATTCCCGAAAGTGATAATTCCATTGACAAAATAATGTTGATTCAGAATAAATACCAAACAAAAATTAAGTTCTCAGTCCTGCAAGTTCATCCACATGGGTAGACCCCACCAGCCACAGCGACCTCAATTGAGTTTAATGGAGCTCTGAGTGGGTATAAGGGCTCACCTGCATGGTCTAACTTGCAGGACTGTAGCCTAAGTGCCTACCACTAAATATTTTGGTACTAGAACTTTAAGGATAGATACAAATAGATTGAAATAAGGGCAGAATTTGGCCCTAATAATCTTTATGTTCCAAGGTCAATTTAGCACAATGTGCTCTTTCAGTGGTTCATACCAGAAATGAGCAAGCATGTATATATTTAGAGCAACGAATTTTCCTAATGACATGTCATCATTGTATTCACCATATCTTAACCCACTGTAACTCACTTTGTTCCACTTTCTATGTGAGGGCAAACATTAACTTTTAGTGCAAAACTTGTCTATTTACCTGTATTCCTTGAAGTAGCAGTTTTGTGAATCTATACCATTCTGTATAAGCTTTTTCATTACAATATATCTATGGGACTAAATTTTACTAGCAGTTACACTGGTGCACATCCAAAGCAATTTAACCGAAGTCTGTATTAAACTGGTGCAAATGAAAACAGAATTTAACCCAGGCTTTATCATTTATTTATTTTACCAGTAGACAGCATGAAGTTGTCAGAATTTAGCTGTCTCTGAGCTTGATTGCTTAGCAATCCAATAAGCTCAGCTGGGCCCAATGAACCTTCCCTAAATGATTGTGCTCCATGATTGGTTAGAAGAGCCAACAGGTCACCATTTAAGCCTTGTAGAATAAGCAAGGTAGTGGATATTTAATCTGTTCTCTGAGTTTAGTGGTGCTATTCCTTGTCTACTTCACTGAGGCATGAGTCCCTCTGAATTCCTGAGATCTGACTCTGACCACTGGCTTGTCTCCTGACCATGACTCTGACTCTGCCGTTTGGTTCTGTTCTGGCTCTGACCATTGGCGTGCCTCATGACCATGCCTCCAGTTCTGCCCTCTGATTCTGCTCCATCCACTAGCTGGCACCACCTATGTCAGCCTATGACAGAAGTCCTCCTAGTACCTAGTTGTTCGAGTGAAGGACTGGGACTCTTGAGACCTGGACCCTAGGCTTGTGACGCTGTCTGAGTCTGTGACCTTTTGCAAGTCCCTGAGGTCTCTTTTAAAGCATTAGCCTGTGCTGGTGGTGAGTTAGAGTTGTAACACTGCACTAGGGGCTCCAGGAAGCATTGTGCATTATCTAAATCAGAGAGGTGGATGCAGACTTGTTTAAAACATAAACTAACCCCCCTTGTAAGTACTGTATGTGTATGTTTTAGAATGCCCTTCTGTCAGGCTGGTTTGCCAGCATATCACCAGTAAATAATATTTCCAAAGGTACTAGTAACAAATAATCTTTGCAAACAGGAATAGTTTAACCTTACATTTAGAAAGAAATGCAAAGAGATTACAGCTTGTGGTTTGTTTGGGCTCAACAAAGCCCTTTCTGAACAGTCGCAGTCTGCCTTAGACTCTCTATTTATATGGCCCCCATCACCGCAGTATATTAAAACCTGTATGTCTGGCTCTCATAGATAATGGCTAGTATGATCTGTGGTATAATAGTCTAATGACTAAATTAATATATATATATAGTCAATTATTTTTTCCTTCCTTAAGTAGACACTTGGGGTCAGAGTTAGGTCTGTGGTGTGTGAGTGCAACTCCAGTAAAGAAAATGGAGTTGCAGGGATGTGACTCAGAGCAAATTTGGCCCCTGTATTTTAGCAACAGGGTTAGCTTTGCGAATTCTCACAGTCAGGACCCTGGCCTATTTGCCTGCTGCTTTTTGAAGATTTTATTTTTTGGGATGTTTTTCTTTGCTGATGATTTCCATAATTAGTTCCATTCTTTCCATACCTCTCATGAGCTCTTGAGGGAGTGTCTATATTTTAGCTCTTTATGATTTCTGTCCAGCTTTCTTTTCCTCCTTCTCCTCTTCTCAGAAATTTTCCTTCTAATCTATTTGTTCCCAGTAGATAAAGATACTGGATTCTCTTTTTCAGCCCTTCCTTTTGCATTTGGGTACTGGCCACACATACCCACACAAAAAAGAGGACTTTTAGGCCTTTACAATTTATTTACAAAAATGACTTATAAATATGGATAAACAAACAGATTTTCAAGATGTGAAGCTACTAACATAAACAGAGACCTTGCAGGTGACAGGAGAAAAAGATCTAAACATTTGCTATTGCTTTTTAAAATCCATTCAGTGACTAAGATCTGAAGTACCAAACTCCTCCTTGTGAAAGAGCTAGCCATTCTCAGGGGTGGACTGAGGGTAGGAACTGAAATAAAACACAATGTGACATGATTCAGCATCAGTTTGAATTAGAGGTGAACTCAAGTAATGAACTTCAGATCTAACTTTAAACTCCCTCCAAGTTCAGGCATGTTTATTCAAGCCTCTCCTCTCTAGTATTTACTGCAGGCTCATTCACTCTGCAGTGAGAAGCAACATGAAAGGCCCCAGTTCTAGTGTTGTCCCTGGGGTATAACTTTTCAGGCTTGCCCAGATTTTTCTCATGGTTGTAGGAAACAGAGAAGCATTCATGTTTAATTCCTTGCAGTGTATGACGTGTGTTTGCTTTTTAACATGGGAACTGAAAAGTACATTTTATAGATGCTGTATTTCAATTTGGGCATAACTTTCAAATTAAGGAAAATATAGCCTTGTCTTCCACACTATAAATTATTGTAAATTATTTTTAGGGTCAGGTGACATTTCCATTAGCCTCAGAATCATTGTTTTTATGCTCTTTGTAACAAGGCATAGTTTGTAAAGAAATAATATTTGCATGAGCATATAGCCCTGAAATTATTTACATTTCAGTTTTGTGACAGAAGTCTATTACCTAACCTTTGCTTTAAAAATTCCAAAATCAATTTATCCAGCTCTTTATCTGTGAGTGATACTACACTGGTGTTCCACGGTGTCTAAGTCATGCTGATTTTGAATGACTAGAATTTATTTAAAACCACAAGTAGCTTCCTATAGGGGCTGTGACTATTTTATAAAGGCAGAAATTATCTATATCTGTTTCTTGTATTTCTCACTTTATTATCCTTCAGTTATACAAGGATATGAGGTCTTGATTTTCAAAGGGGCTTAGCATCACCTTTCAAATTGAAATTCAGGTGTACATGCTGCATTCATGGATACACTTGTTGAACACAATGTCTAAAAATCAAGATCTGATTTTGGTGCTCCCCTCTTCATTCAGTCTTCCAAAAGTGTCCTGAAAACCAGTTTAAGCACAAAATCTGTTTGTGCACCATTGCCAAGATAGTGGTGATAACAATGAAAACACTAGTTACAGTTTACTCACTTGTCACTGAAAATTACTTGTCCTAGGACACCAAACAAGTATAATTTTGAAAAACTGCCATATCTGATACTTTAAATAACATCTCTCTCTTTTTTCCCCTCTATCTTCCTCATCCCATTAATCTTGGCAGTGGCACCTACTAGAGATGTCCTCTTTTCTCCAAGGTAGTGACTGGATCACTGGGTTAGATAGTTCAAGATGGGCTTCTAGAGCCTTCACCCATTACCTTATTCTGTAACATCTCACCATTCTCTTGTCCCCTCTCTTAAAACAACGACAATCACAATGTTCACTCTACATTCAGAAAAGCAGACAAATTCCAACAATCTCCTTAATGTCCTCTGATGTCCAGTTTGTAGCTTGGTTGATCGGACCATAAGTTTACATTCAAGGATTTTGAAATTGATTATTTTGCATTGATTACATGATCTACTTAGATAATCAAGAAAAAGTAGAATATGGACTGAAAGCTGCGTAACTTTTATTCCATGCCCAGAATTAAAAGGATAAGATGATCCTCTTGCATGGAACTCTCTTATATATCTTGGTAAAGTTTCCCTGACTTTGAAATCTAGATCACAAGACACCCTGTAGTTCCCTGTGTCCAAAGATTTAAACCAGGAGTGGTATGGGTAGGGCAACTCAGGACTGAAAAATAGAATAAGTTTTTTCTGGGGCTTTGAGGGAGCCAGAACAAATCAATGAAAAGTAAGTGTTTTGATTTTAATCTACAATTTAGGTATGATGGATATAATTGCACTGAAACTAGTGGGACTGGACTGGTGTAACTGAGAGCAGAATTTGGCCAATAGCTTCTCTATATGATACCAACATTTACCAGAAGAGTTCATTCTATTTTACTTTCAAAAACAAATTCTGAGCTTGGATGTTAATAAATATCATAGATAAACCTAAATAAATATACACTTCAGCAACTTCCAAACCAGCTTGATTTATACACTGAAAACTCATTATAGCAACAACTGGATTAAAAAAACCTGGCTTTTTAGTGTAATGGTAAATCTTCTAAACCCTGGATCTTTTTTATCTAAAGACTAAATCACAGACACTCATTAAGAAAACAAACAAACAATAATAATTTGTATTAAGCACACAATTGGCTAGTCCTGAAAGTCATTTGTTGCAAATTACAAAATTTATTACATACTTGACTTTCAGGATTTTCTGTGGTTTCTTCTGCTGGAAGAACCTTCCACGTAATTGTGTTTAACCTCCTGAGTGAGTCAACATTATCAAAGAGCAAAAGCCACTCAGATTATAGATTGGTATGATGATCTAAATGACAGCAATACCTCTGCTGGTAGAAAAATCCAGGACATGTGATTACGCTGAACCTGCATGCTGATGTTTAGAATTCAAAATATATTTCAATGGAAATTGTCAGCCTCATGTTAGCACCCTATAACTTATTTTACAAGTAGATCAAATTCTTGAAAATAAGAAATCTCAGACAGCTGAGTTTTGGTGAGTAATCTATTACAGTAAAAGGGCAAACCCACATAGATCTTACATGAACACAGATCTGCCTGGATTAGGCTGTTCTTCTTGACTTCCCGGAATATTATCAGTAGGACAAAATGCTCATTAGCATGTCATTTGATATACACACTGCTTCCATATTCCTTAATGAATTAAAGTAAAGCAGTTTGCATTATAGTTCAGCAATCATCACAGTGTCTGAGGGTTAGTAACAAACGGTCTTTGATTCCATTCTCTACACCTATTCCCTCAGAAGAAAGGGAAACAAAGAGAGTGTGTATCCTAGGATAAGTACAAGACTTTGCGACAGTTTGGGAACACAGTTAAGATCTCATTTACATTACAAAATGGAACAACATTCTAGCTGGATCCAGATGCAACCTTATTGTGGCCAGGTTCTCTGACATGGTTGTAATTATAGTGTAGACAGAGAGAGAGAGAGATGGTACATTAACAAAGTATAATAGCTAGATGTCTAAAGATCAGTTCCAAAGAAAAGTTTAAGTATTAAAAAAGATTTTAAAAAATGTTATTTCAAGCTACACAGGCAAAGGACCTGATAGTTACATCATTGGCCCATGCACAGCAGAGGAAGATGTGAAAATAATGTGACACCTTCCAAAGTGGAAGTAATCTGCATTAGACAATGAGTGCTACTTAGTAAAAGGCAAGGACAAAATCCCATGAACGTCATGCACACCTTTCCTTTACGCACACCTTTTTGTGCACAAAGGACAGGCAACAAAACATGCAGCATTTAGCATGATGGGTCCCAGTTCATGGCTCGGCTTGTAGGCACTACAGGAATACAAATTATAAAATAATAATAATGTAAGGTAAAACCCTGGTCCCACTGACATCAGTGGGAGTTTTGTCATTGATTTCAATAGGGCCACAATTTCACCTACAGAAGATAAAACGTAGGACTGGTCAAAAATTTTCCATCAGAACTGGATGTTTTTGCAGTAAAAAATAGGTTTTCAATAAAATATAACTTTTCTAAAAGCATCTGCAAAATATTTTGACTTTTCATTAAAAACCCAAATACTGGAAAACCGAAAAAAAAAGACTCAGCAAGAGGAAAGATCATGATGCTTCATGGGCTAGATAGTATGTTCAAGGATTTTGGCCTGTAGAGGAAAATGGGGGCATGAGGAACCATGGTGGCATTTCCAAACCAAAATTTTCAGATTTCAGCCATATATCTTCAATGAAAATGTTCAGGTTTGTTTTTTGTTTCTGGGAAGAGTCAAAATTGCTCATGGAAAAAAACAAATGTTTTCCTATCAGACTTACTTTTCTATTATTCACAGGTTCATTTAAGAAAAAAACCACAACCAAAATTAATCTAACTCTAATACTCATTGAAAGCTGAAAGACAATTGCATTAAAAAGGCCTTCACAGAATGCTAGCTGTGTTCTAAAACTTTCCCACACTTCACTAAGACTATATCTACACTTGCCGTGAAATTTGGCGGCAGTCAATGGGAGATATGCAAGCTACACAGAGTAGCTTGAGTATCCCCCGTCGAGTTCCTAACAGCTACTTACCGTGGTGTCTTCAGTTTGCTGCAGCGATGGGAAATGCCCTCCACTCCTACTCAATCAATCTGGATAAATCGATCTGACGGCGGTGAATTTGCTGCCATCAGTGTAGACATAGCCAAAGAGATTTATCTGATTGTTCAAACACACCTGAAGAACTCTAATTTTGGCACTAAGTTATATGCTTTTTTACACCTATTCCTTCCACCTCCTTCTTCTACTATTTTTAAACCCATTTTTGCCCCCCTTCTCTAAACCTAGTGACCTCATTACATGTACATGTGAAAGTTAATAGGATTACAACTTTGTTTATGTAAGATTCATTTTAGTAAGATTCTGTAGTGATACTTAACTCTAGACATGGTCGGTGTTTGTGGGGGTCCCCACCAGTGACCTCGATGAAGTGTGCAGTGTGTGCGAGATCACATTGTGTGGGAGACTCCATTTTGAGCTCTAGGTGGTACTGAGCAGGATGGAGCAACTGACACCTAGCAGGCCAGATCTAGCTTTCAGGGGGCCCCTCACTATCTCTGGGCCACTTGTGATAGCATGGTTTGCAGATGCCTAATGCCACCACTGCCCATATTCCTTAATAGTGAGTATTTTAGAAGTTCCAAGACAGAACTTGTCTTGTAAGGTCCAAGATCTGACACTGGGTTAGACGTTAACACTCCTGAGAGACCATTAGAATTCTTCCAAATCCTAACACAGAGTACTTCAGTGATTACACTGGCCTAACACTCTACAGGGGCTGTTATTACAATATCAGAGACTTCCTCTTGCTTACTGTATCTTTGCCTGGTCTGTTCACTTAAATCATTAAGAAATAGTTTCTGTCTCTGGGTATATGTTTGGAATCCCACAAAGGTCTTTCACGGGCTCTTTGATTTGCGACACAGTTGTCAGTGTCAGCCTATATAAAGGAGACAACATTAATAGCCTGCTCCGTAGGGAAACATTGAGTCAGTTTGCTCATTTTTATTTCTATCTGGTTTTATTAGTGTGAATGGGTTTTTTTATTTGGTGTCAGACTTTCTTTGAGCCATTTTGACACCCGTTTCAGAATGTTCACTATTACACATTACTGCTACAATGTAATTTTCATTATTCAGAACTTCTTATTTTATATAAAAAGCAATGAGGTCTCTCTACATGCACAAACTAAAAATCCTTCCATGATCAGATTTCAAATGTACTAAAACAAGTGTTCTAAAGGAAAGGGGACTGATCACAACTGCTTCCAAGCCATGAAAGCATTCCAAATCCAGAGCCAGTTCAGGATAAAATAAAACACAAGTCGGAAAATCTTTCCATTAGAAGATTGCCAAATCTTGAAGTCCCTGCTTAGCACTTGCTGATGAAGTCCATGAGAGTTTTGCCTGAGTGAACGTCTGAATAAAGCCACAGTAAGGACTTGAGTGTTGGGCCCTAGGATATCAGACAAGGGAAAACAGATGACAAAGTTTTACCTTTCTTTTTCATCAATCTGGGAACTTTGAAATTCCCATTATTTCAGACAAAATAAATGGTATGTAGTGCCTTTAAATTATATAATGCTGCCCCTGCTCTTCCTGGATCTGTCTCACCAACAGAAGTTGGTCCAATAAATATTATTACCTCTCCCACCTTCTCTCTCATACTGGGTAAGTATATCTCAGTCCGTTTTACCTATTTAAATACTTCTGCTAGTAATGGAGTACCATGGGGTTTTTTGTTTGTTTTTGGAGGGTTTTTTTATTTTGTTTTTGTTTTTTTTTAAATTTCTATTACTTTTAGCCACTTCAACTCTCACAAAGTGGTTTGTACTCCAAAACATACCAGTAGGGGATCATTGTATTAGAAACAGTACCAAATTTTACATGCTTATTTCTAAGTGATCTGAAAATTTATCTGAATATGTAACACACAGTATTTACAGAATAAAGTTCCTTTTTAGACCACTAGCCTTATAACTGCCCTGCTAACTACATAGGATGTTGGACGGATGTATAGTAAGTAATGTAACAACACTTCCAAACAAGGATATTAGATTACAATCTTTACAGTGGGCCATGATTATTTTTAACTTTCATTTCCCTTGTAATTATTTCCATTTCTAGATTCATAAACCTGCTACGGCCTATTATGTAAATCTCATCTATTCCATGTTTACAAATAATTATGGCCTTGATTCTGCATTCCTTGCACACAGGAATTCCCATAGACATGAGTTCTGAGCGCTCGAGAAACACAAGTTGTGATCCTATGTAAAGTATGACCAAATGTTGTCCACCACCTGGTCTGTACACAATAGACATTTTTTCAAAATGGAAATTCACTTACTGTGAATAAAAGCTTCCCAAATTCTGATTAAGTACTTACATTCTTCCTAGCTGCCCCTGAAGTGTCTGTTGGAAATGTTTTTCTTCACTTGCACTTCACAGAACAATACAACTAAAAACTAAACTAAACTAATAAAATAATAGAGCTGGTCTGTGGTAACGTTTTTCAATAATTTGTAAAGTACAACCAAACTCAACATCTTAGCCTAGAGACATCTAGAAATATTTCCCCCTTTTACTTGAAGTTATGTTGATGATTTTTAACACAGAACTACTTTGCAAATTATAGACATTTAACTACTTAGGCTTTCTCCTTGAATTCAGGAATACATCCTCTTGAACTAGAGCTGAAAGTGATTTAAACTCTTTGCCATTTTCACCAGCATTACAGAAACTGTCATCTCAAATGTTTGATGCTTCCTGTGCCAGTTTTACAATCACAAGTAAACTGGTTGCAGCGCTGGTTGAAGACCCTTGCTGACAGCTTTTTTTTTTTTCAGCAACATGTTGATTTCCTAGCATAGAAATGTCTTAAAGGAGCACCAAACCTAAAGCTGACCAAAACTGTTTCAAAGTATTGGGTCTAGGGAAGGAAATCCAATTATGAAACAGCTAAATAGCACTATAAACCAGAACAGTTAATCAGCTCTAGCAAGGTACTATCCAGCAGTTCATATATGCCCAGCTTTCTGGATCACTCAGGAGCTGGAAGACTGAGGATGGCAGCGCATGCTGGTCAGTGATGTGCGCCAATAATTTCCCCTCTTAGTCTGTGGTCAATCCTGTGTTCCAGGATGTGAGCTCCAGGAAGAAGGAGTGACAGACTGGAAATTCTACCCATTTGTTTTCTCATTTAAATAAAAAAATAAAATAAAAATATTACTAAAAAGCTTTTTAACTAAGGAAGGAGGCAGAGACTCTTGGCAAATTAACTCACACAAAGTGCATTTGCAGGAAATGTTTATCTTTGTTTCTGAAAAATACAAGGAATGTTTTGAAAAAATAGCACTGTTCAACCTGGATAAATGGAGTGGGAAGACAATGTGGGTTGATCAGAGGGGCATCTTCCGCCATGTTTTCGGTGTCATCCGTTTTATCTCAAATGGCAAAAAAACTTGCTCTTCAGCAGCAGTTCTGACCTCCGAGAATACATCAGCCCAGCAATATAAATATTCCTCGGGATGCTGAGACCACTGCATACCATGCTGACCAATAATGTCTCATTGTTTCCTCATACTTCCCCATCTGTCTGTACCCATCTGGTGTCTCTTGTCTCATAGTTAGATTGTAGGCTCTCTGGGACAGGGACCATCTTTTTGTTCTCTGTTTGTATAGCGCAATGGTGTCCTGGTCCATGACTGGGGTGCCTATCCACTATGGTAATACAAACACTACTACTACCAGTGTATGTGTACATATAAATATAAAGTTTATAAGTAGTACCAATTATTCCTTCCAATGTGCTTTTGTCAACAGTGAATTTCACCTGCTGTCAAGTTGCCCATTCCCCTAACTTTGTAAGGTCCCTCTGAAATTTCTCACCAGCTTCTCCACACAAAATTCCCTTTAACCTTAATCAATATTCAACAGCCTGGTTTTGGCTGTTACAAACTTTGGGCTTGATCCAAAGCCCATGGAATCACTGGAAAGACTCCATTTGATTTCAAAGCCTTGGCATCAGGCCCTAATGGAAGGATGGAGGAGAAACCCTATATCTGGATTTGTAGCTCATAATAATTTTCATGCACAAAACAATTTCACTCCTTTATGTGTATTAGTAACTGTATCTTGCATTTCCATAGGCATCTTTAGTCCAAGGATCTCAAACAACTTGATATTGTTAAACTAAGCATAACATCCCCATGAGATAGATAAGGAAATGCAGCCACCCGCAGTTGTCTTTGCAAGTCCAACAAAACATATCTGGAGTTTTCAGTCAAGCGGCAATCTACATTAGAGCTATCCTGACATGAGTCAAAGAAATGTTAGAAAATAGTTCAAGGCATCTACAGCCAAATCTTTGAAATACCCTAAATGTAAAAGTGTCTGATTTTTAGCAAGTTTTCCAAAAAAGATTCTACTATGGGATAAAATATGGTATGCAAAATTTCAGGAATAGTGATTTCCTTGGAGGATGTTACAAGGGGAGGGGACATGAGAGGATTGAAAAATCAGGCTTATAAAGACTTCAGTCTTAACTATGGAGTTAAGTTAAGCAGTTAACTACTGCTGCTATGTAGCTAGATTTTGTGAAACTACTTAAAAACACTTAGAAATTAGGCTTAAACTAAATCAACACTGTGCCTTTAAATGGAAACATGTTTCATTTTGGAGTGTTATCCTCTTCTGTTAAAAGTATTTGCAAAAAGGAGAGAGACTATATACTAGCACTGGCATTATTGTGAAGCAAAATAAAATCTATTGTATTTTAAATGCCCATTTAAAAAGTTAACATATGCTTCAATGCCATGTAATGCTTTCCTATTGGAAAAATTCTGTATCTAATTCTGACAACTGATCCTATTTGTCCTTGTAACTACATCCCACAGAAACACTCCCTGCAGGTGAAAAGCCTGACTCAGCTGCAACCAACAGCTAAGAAGAGCACATTATGCAGGTACCAGAGCTGCTTTCAACTGGGCCAGTCCTAAAATTGTGACTGTATTCCAGTGGGTTCTTTTAGCACAGATTATTGATTAGGGGCTTGATCCAAAGCTCACTGAAATCAATGGGTTTCTTTCCATTGACTTCAGTGGGGTTTGGATCAGGACCTATTAGATGATGATGGAGTTGGAATATTTATTCCACATGAGAAAAACAGCATGGCATAAATCAGCCAATATGATTTCCAGCAGGGAAGGAATTCTTGAGTGTGTTATTTCATTCCTTTTTATGTTTATATTGTAATGACAGAAAAAGAGACACTTAGCACAGTTTCAAAAAAGCTGCATAACAGGTGATTTGTGCCACCCAGTTCTGATATTTTCAGGGAGATGTTCCTATTGCTTGTATTATGTGAAAATAGTACAAAGGCCTCAACTGATGCCCTCTGTTTAGAGCACCGTATCACATCAAGCCTGTGTTCTAGTCTTTCATTGGCTCCCAATCTGCTCTCACTTTCAGTTCAAGCCCTTGGTCCTGTTCTTCAAAGCCATTAACAGATCAGGTCCCAGCTATCTTAAGGACTGCAAGCCAGATTCTGTGGCCTGACTCCACTCGCTTTGCCCTGTTCCTATGGTGCAAAGGAAGCAGAAAATTCCTGTATTTCCCCAGTGTTTATAAAGCTGATGTAGCCGCCTCCTATCCTAGCACTTCTTAGTATTGCAGGGATGTGAGGGACAGAGCAGAAGCCTGACATATATTAAAGCAGTTTACAACAGGGCTGGAGCCATTGCAAATCTAACCAGAGAATCAGGGAGCTGTGCCTCAGTTTCCCCATCTGTAAAATGAGGATAATGATTATTATCTTCTTTCTGAAGCACTTTGAAATCTGCTGATGACAAGTGCTGTATAAAATCTAGGCCCTATTATTATCTAACTCATAGAGACTCTATATCCCTTCCTACCTCCACTCCTGTGCTGAGAGTTTTAAGATGAAGGAGAGCATTTGGACCCACATTTCTATTTATGAACCACCAACACAGTTGCATTCCTCTGGGACAGTGCAGGTCATAAGTCTCAGGATGGCATGCACAAGAGCTAGAGAAAAGGCATGCTCAGCTGACAGGATCCAGTTATGGAATGAACTTCCGGAAGAGTTTAGATAAATCCAGAGAAGGACCATCCTTCAAGCAGGTTACAAAACCTTCCTCTTTGGTAAAGCTTTTCCATCGTGTGCAAGAACTCCAGTAGTTCTATGAACAGAACAAAATCAGGAGCTTCACAGAAGGAACGTCTCCATGGTAAACTGAGACCAGACACTGTGGGAGTGGGATATAAACTATACAACTAGAGATTCACAGGGCATATGACAAGACATAGAAGCCAGCCACCACCGAGTCCCACCAACCAATCTTTTTCTTCAAGAAAAGGTACTCCAATCCCCACCTCATGTTTTCCTTCACTACCTTCCTGCCTCTGCTCTTCTCCTCTATTTTTCTTTCAATTACCTTTTCTCTCCATTCTGTTTTTCTCTCAGCTGTTCCTTTGCCATCTATTCCCGCCTTCATACCGGATCCATGATCATACAATGGCCAAATTTGCAGAGCTCCTATCCTGTCTCCTTGACCTTCTCCTACAGTACCTTTTCCAGCTGGGATCCCCTGGTGGCTCCCCTCTGTAGCAGGCCCTGGAAGATCTAGTGCTGAATTCACTGAAGATGAACATACTGTTCCACAGATCCAGTGAAGGGATATGACCCGGACCCCTCTCAAGAATGAGCACAGTAACTGCAAATTGTCACCCACATACACTATAATTAACAGTACCAGGAGGTAAACTAGAACAATCGATATACATCAGTGATTCCAAGCAAGACATTGCTTTTAACTACTGGTATCTGGATATTTAACTGCCCTGACCGCATAGGTATATAACACAACTAACTGGCTATACTTGGTAGCATTGCACATCAAAGAGCATACTCTGTAGTCAGTCATTTTTTATTTGTCTAATAAAACATGATTCCTGGTGTTCATGGATAAATTTAGCAAGGCTGATTATTAGTATTTTATGAATCACGTACCTTAGTTGTTAGTGTGTTGTATCTGATATGAATCCTTGCATTAGTCTTTCATTAATCTAGATGTCCATAGCTACACTGGTGTGTTGTATTAACTTCTTGTTGTGTATCCACTTTATCTGTGTACTTTCTGGATGCCTTTTGGGTTCCATGAAAGGTTCTTTCATGCAGTCACAAGTTGTAGAGAAGGACACATATTCAATATGATTTGGAGGTTTTTCTCCTGCCTTAACACTTTTTTTTACCAATCCCTAGGTTATAACATGTTTAATAAATAAATAAATACATTTTAAAAAATCAAAGCCCTGCTATTTTTTGCACCTTTGTAAATACTTTTGGTCAATCATCAGTTTCATTCTTCTTTTTATTGCACTATATGTCAATAACTGAATTTGATTATGGTAGAAAAGGAAATAATTCATAATAATAAACTATAATGCTTTTGGGAAATCAAAGCCCTGCTATAAAAGCATTAACTATAATGCTTTTGGGAAATCAAAATCCTGCTAATTTTTGCACCTTTGTAAATACTTTTTGTCAATCATCAGTTTCATCCTTCTTGTTGCACTACATGTAAGTAGTGAATTTGATTATGGTACAAAAGGAAAGAATTTGTAATAATTTGTAATCATTAACTATAATGCTTTTGGGAAGGAGATCAAATAGGAAACTAGCATCATTAGAGGTTTTCATCTAAATATTTCCTGCCTAGGGTAATTGTTTGCAGGAACAGCAATAGTCATAGAGGGATTATGTCATTTATTTGCTTTATTAAAGCTTTGGGCTAAGCATTGTTTTATGGATTCATTTGAAAAAAATTATTTTTAATTTTAACAAAAAGTGAGATTGTGTTTTGTTGAACTTATCCTTTTGGTGGAGTTGAAAGGATTGTTTTCTTTCTTTTTTCTTACAAAATATATCATAAAACAGTGGTTAAATGATATTTTCCCTTTAATTACTTAAATCATTTGAGATTGTATTATATTGCTGGACAAGCCAATGGTTCAATAATAGTTATTAGCAATATTATCATGAAAATGACACAAAAATAGGTGTTTACTTGTACATCTTTGAAACATGACTGTTTTTACCTAATGATAAGCATGTCAATACATCACTATATTATAGTCTACACAGCGGTCCTGTAATTGATCACACACTCAAACACAACTTGTGTCTGTTATCTAGTTTTTCCAGATGCTTTTCCTATGCTGCGTGTTCTTGCATGTTATTCCTTTCTGAAGCCACTCCCCTGTATTCCCTTGTACTCTGCATCTCCAATAAAAGAAATGTACAAAAGAAAAAGGTGTGCATTTTATATAAAATCTCAAATGATATATCTTTTGCTGCCTCACACTCCCATTTTGTGTGTGTGTGTGAGTTTTGTGCAGTGATGCTTTTTGTTTTGTTCTCATTACTGGAAACAGAAAAGTGGGAAAACATCAAAATGTTTCCTTAGAGCTGACTAGCAAGGATTAAAAATTGGAGTTATGCTGGATTTTGCTTCTTTGTGATTTAATAAAAAAGGACTAAAATGTTGTTTGTTTTGTTTTCTTTCTGCTTTTTCTTTTTATATTGTAAATTCAGGTTTTTTATATCCAAGAAATGTAAGGACAACTGAAAAACTAATAGGATTAAGATATCACAAGAGACAAGAAGCTGGAAGCTGAGTAACTGAGGCTGGGTCTATACTGACGGCGGCAAATTCGCCGCCGTCACAGTGATTGCTCTGGATCGACTGAGGGGGTCTGTATAGACACACTCAGTCGATCCAGGAAGCGACGCAGGAAAACCACCCCAGTAAGTGGGAGTAGCGCTGTGTCGAAGGGAGCGCTGTTCCCTTCGACACAGTGCAGTATGGACGCAACACAGAGGAGACGCTGCAAAGTCGACGGGAGATACGCAAGTGATTTACGTCACTTGCATATCTCCCGTCGACTGCCGCTGAATCGCAAAGGTAAGTGTAGACTGGGCCTCAGAGAGGAAGGGATTTTTAGTCAGACACTTAAAACTGTTCTTAAAACTTAAAACTAGGTCTTCAGAAGGTTTAAATTACTGTAGCGTCATTGATGTCAGTACATGCATACCAATTTACATGATGTGAGGCTCCAGCTCTTTGCTTTTTGTTTTTGTTAACCCCCTTATACTACAATGCCTAATAAACTCTTGAGGGAAAGTACTTCTTTGATGAAAATTCCATTCCCCAATTCCTTCAAGTAAATTTACAAAAGCTCATAATACACATCTGAGACTCCAAGGAATTATTCCAAAAAAACCCAAGGAAGATCAAATTTGATATGCCTGCTATTTGGCTTTGTGCTATGGATCTCAGATGCCTTATAGGAAGTGATTGGGTGCTCAGTCAAGCATATATAATAAGGATGTTTACTTCCAATGTATTTTGTATACATTTTTACTTTTTAAAAGAAAGTGCACTTAATATCAACACATTTGACAAGTGGTATTGGCCTCCTTCCCCCTCCCCAGTCGTGCACATTCAATTCTAAAATGTAATTTTTTTTAAAAAAGTTGTCCCGCAGAGATTTCCCCTCAAATTTCCATTAATAAAAGTTTCTTTAAAGATAGGTGAAAGGGAAAGAAATCATATAAAAATTATTTTTCTATTGGTCTCTTAGCAAGCATGGGTTGTTAGAAATTAACTTTCAAAATACACTTCTTTCTTTACTCTGAACTGCAATGATGATTTTCTCTAGGCTGCTAGAATTACTGTTGCAGCAAAGTGGCACAAGTGCATTATACCATCAGTGGATTATAACTTTTAGGAGTTGGGAAGCACTTGCAATGGAAAAAAACTATAACTCTAAAAGATACTATTATGGCAATTATCTGAACTCTTCACTGCCCTTTATCAATTATACTGAAAAAGGCTAAGTAATTAGAAGTCCAGAACATTTGACCAAGTTCCTTTTGTACTAACAGAAGGATTATTTCTGCCTATGAGATAATTAGTTATACGCAAGACAGATTAAGTGTCTAATGTGAGGATTTTGTGATCCTTACCTGTACTTCCCAATGTACTCTTTGTTCTTATTATGTTAGTACCTTGTAATATTATCTGAGAATTTATCTATCCAGGCTTCTATACCTGACTGTGATGCCTCACAGGACCATTCTGTCCCCAACTTCTCATACTTTTCCAGTAGCACTTGGTTGCCCCTGTCATGGTGGAATCAGGTCTTTTGGAACTTTCCCTTGAGGGGATTCCCAAAGCCCTGCCATTCCCCACCCCAGTGGTGTCCCTAGGAGAAGGCATATCATCTTCATATTGGGGTTAATCCACAGCCAAAATTCAGAGACAGCTCAGGGAGACACTACTAGCCAGAAAATAATTAAGTACAGCTAAGACAAGGTATGTAGCTTCAATACTTCAGTAAATCCATTATTTTCAAAAGGAAGCGAGGCCAGGTTGTTGGGTTGATTGGAAACTAGACCAGAGGAGCACTGGAGAAACCAGCAAACTTGAACTGTATTTTTTTCCAAGTTCTCTGTCTAAAAAGCTGCATGGACAGAATGCAATTAGACATTTTTGCAAAATTGGTGCCAATTCGAATTAACCCAGACCCCTGCAATTAAACCTTATCTGAAGAGAGTGATTTGCGTGGTCAAGTCTGAGTTTCTGGGGGATTTTTGGCTCTTGTCATTCTGCTCCTTGACCTGTGATAAACTCTCTGTCACCTTAGTCTGGCCCTGCTTCTTGCTTGTATTTCTCAGTAAGGCTTGGCAGCATGAAAGGTGTAGGGGGCTGTTTGCCAGTGTCCCTCTCTTAAATCCTGCTCAGGAGTTGAAACAGCCTCACAGACATACATGAGAGAATCACAATTCTCCCTCCACAATTCCCAGTTTAATCAGACAGAGATTCTGTGATATTTCACCCATGATTTATCAAATTGGTTTCCATCTTCCCCCATTTTTCAAAGCATGGTCCAGTTCCTCAGACTCTTGTATGAAGATTGTGGTAAATTTGACAACCTCAGCCATATTTAAAGTTATTTAAATGCAAATAAAACCCCAGAACAATTTTTACAACACATGAAAAATATCTGCTTCCCAAAAGTCTGAAAATTGAAAAATGATGCTTCCTCAGCCATGATGGAATCCTGCTACTGCATAGCTGTCATAAATATTTAGTGTCCACACATTGAAATAAATGGAAATTGATGCTTTGGGTGAAATCTTGGCACCATTGAAGACAATGAGATTTTTGCCATTGGCTTTAATTGAAGCCAGACTTTCACCCTGAGGCTATGGCTACAGTAGAGAGCTTATAGCAGAGCAGTTGCATTGATCCAGTTGTGCCACTATAAGCTCTCTATTGTAGTGCTCAAATCGACAGCAGAGAGCACTCCTATTGACTTTATTAATCTATTCCCAACGAGCGACAGCAACTATGTCCCACTGACTTAGCGCTGTCCACGCTAGCACTTAGGTCGGTATAATTTGTGTCGCTTAGGGGGTGGCTCATTCATACCCCTGAGCAACATACGTTATGCCAACGTAAGTGGTAGTGTAGACATAACTCCTGTGTGTAAATGCTGGTGCAACAATGCTACAAAATTGCAACTGATGCATTGAGTGGTTGCTCCCCAGCTCCATCTCCACTCCGGCCTTAAACCTGCTTTAGAACCTGCAGAATCCAACAAGGTGTTGTTCATAAGAAAAGGCTTCGGCAGGCCTGGATGGAGCAGGGCATGTAGCAAAAGCTCCATTCCTCTTCCTTTGATAAGAACATAGGGTTGTTTGCTCCCGTTTTCCTGATCCTTTGCTCCCCTATGCGCCACAGAACAGAGGGGTGCATCTGACCCATGACTGCTTCATGCTGAATCATAAAAGTTCAGAACTTCTTATAACGTGACTAGTACTTCCTATTGCCCTACTATAAAAAAGTTGTTAAAAGCATTTTAAAAAATATCATAATATTCTACAGTAATGACCCCAAACACTACAGTATCAATGTTGTATGCTGTAGGGTTTGGAAAAACTGTAGTGTGGAGGTGTGACAAAGTGGGAATCTTTTGTAATATTTTTGAATCCTCTGTGTACCTCAGTTTTCCCTCTAGGCTGCATTGTTATCCAGGGGTGCGGGAAGGACTGCTTGCTTTCAGGGAATGCTAGGAGATAGAGGTGTGGGTGTCATCTAGCTATCTGGGCCTTACTACCCACATCAATGGAGCATCTGAGAAGACTGGCAAATACAGCCACTCTTGGGACATTGACACCTAGCAACCAACACTCAGAGGTATATGGACCTTTAGGGAAGCTGAACAATCCCTCAGCTCGAGACCAACGGACTGGATGGGTATGAGGTGGGGGATAAGAGCTAGTTACTGGAAGGAGTTGACGTGCTCACCTGCAGTCTGACAAAGAAGGTCAGATGTAGGGAGACAGTCACAGCTTGAACACACGGTTCACGACAGCTTGGCTGGGCTCTAACCAAAATGAACTATGCTTTAACTTTCATTTCTCTAGACTACCCTAAGGACTTCCTATGCAGTGTTCTAGTTAACAAATAAACCTTATTTCAAAGAAAATAATATTTTGACTACTATAGAAGTTCTGCATGTGTAACTCCTGGTCAACTGTGTGGTGTCCCCCTCTGCTAACTATTTCACATACAGGATTAGCGTTTAATACTGCTACCAGCTAATAAAGTTACTCTCTTAACTTAAGGTTCCAGGTTCAATACCAATTTATGAGTGGTGATATGGGTTAATGTGTTTGCAATGCAAAATGTAATTCTTGAATGTTAGTAAAAACAAATAGTAAAGCAATGGTTTTTCTTGCTAAAGTAGCATGATATAGTTCTATAGTTTAGATTAACTGATTAAGACAAAGTAAAAGCAGTCCAATAACATGCTATCAAAAACTGTTCTTAAAAAAAACCAAAACAGAGTTCAAATGTGCCAGATAACAGCTATGAAGTTGCTATATTCCTCTAGAAACACATTTGTGATTCTCCCACTTAATTACTTGTTCAGGGATAGTTAAGTGGTTATCTCTTAGCCTATATATTACAACGGGCTTCCCCCTCTTTAGCTAGGTTGCTAGCAGTTCTGGTTTGAGAGAGAGGCTAAGGGAATTGGAGCTAACACAAAGTCTTTGTCTATACACATGAAATGTATACTGATATAGTTAAAGAGGTACAAAACCTCTAGTGTGTATTCCACTGGTATAACTTCATCCACACGAGGGGTTGTAGTGGTATAACTATTCTAGTAAAAAAATTACACTCCTAACCAAAATAGTTATATCGTACAAAAATTGTGTTTAGACAGGCCTAAGAATTCTTTTGGTGGGTAGGGCTTTCTGCCACCAGCTCCAAGTGAGGCAGTTATTGCTGCGTTTGGGGTCTGCTTGTTGGGCTTTTTAGACAATGTGGCCTAACCTCATTCCTTCAGATACCCTTTTGTTATAATATTGTGGCTAGATAAGTTAGATTGTTGCTTACATAAGGTATGTCTACACGGCGGCTTGGGGTAAGCCTCCCAGTCCAGGTAGAGGGACTCACACTAGCTTGGCTCAAGCTGGACTGCTAAAATAGCAGCGGGGACATTGTGGCTCGGGTGGCAGCTTGGGCTCTCAAGCCTACCTGATCTCTGAGTTCAGGTGGCTAACCGGTATCTTCACTGGAGCCACAATATCCATACTGCTATTTGTAGCATGCATGAGCTAGCATGAGTCTGTCTACTTGGGCTGGGAGGCATGCCCCTAGCTGCAGGGTAGGCACACCCATAATGGCATACTGGTTGGAGTGACAAACTCCATTTACAGATTGCACATTGTATAGTGAAATCAACAAATTAAGGGGGAGGATGGGAAAGCTGTAAAGCTATGTGTCAGAGTTTGATTAATATAAACTGCCTGCTGACTCAATTTATTGCTTCAACATTCTCGTATTCCCATACCTTGAAAAAGTACCTCAGCCTTTGGAATTTACATTCTGGCATTTGTTTTCTGGTAAACCATACAAAAATAACAGGGCATCCTGCTGTCCTTTGGTGTCTTCACCAAGATTTATAAAGATCTGACTTTATCTAAGAGCCTGCTAGATCTCAATATTCAATGCAGTATCTTGCATTTCCTCTTCTAGCAGTTAAATAACCTGTAAGCACTACCTACCCTATTAAGAGTACATTATTCCTTCAGCCTGTCTTTGCATCGTTAACAGTATGAGAATGTTTAATACATAATATATATATGTTCTCTTGCTCACAAGTATTTTACGTTCATTAGTCTGCAGCACACACAATATTACTGAGACAACCGCATCAGTCTTGGACAAACTATTTACATCACCAGTCAGGAAAGAAAACAAATTCAAAGATGACAGGCTCCAAGTGCAGTGTACTGCACATGTTGACTCTTTATGAATTGCCAGTTGTAGTTCATGTTATTGCCATCACAACAACAAGTATTCCCCGTGGTGTTCCCAGGGATAAAGCAGTGGCTGTTAATACAACAGTCAGGTGACCAATCCAAATTCAGGGCAAAGGGAGTTGGGCAATGACCCAACCGTGTTCTTCCTGAGCTGTGAGATAGTACATAGGAAATGGACGATGTGGTTGTTCTATATCAGCTGTAACAAAAAATGCCTCTCTTGCTTTATCCCTAACACTGGCAGTAAAAGTATGTCAAGATTAATTTGTAACTTAGAGCATTAAAGAACTATTGGTATTAGAAGAAATTCACTTTTTTACATACAGATACAGGCATACACACATTATAATACAGATCTGTGTCACATATCACACTGTGCTCTCTTTACCAATTTATTGCTTAGGAAAAAAAGAACCCTCGTATGTTTGTTTTTAAAAGAGGAAAGATCCAGAACACAAAACTCCAAGGAACCCTTGCTCCCTTTCCAAACAAACTTGCATGAAAGAGGAAAAAGCTTGTAATAAATTGCCACAGCGTTAAAGTTACAGAAGAAAACTCAGTTAAAAATGCTCTTCAAGGGATGCGAGAGGATTTTGCAGGCTTGTGCTGTGTCAAGGAACATAGCCTTCTGTTCACATAGATGCTCCAAGCATGACACCTGCAGAAATCAGCAAACATTGAATCATTTAGTTTCTGGACCAACCTCTTCAGACTTCCTTTCTGGCTCATTACCCACTTTCTCCTTCACCCTATTCACTTCTATTAATTCTGCAACTTTGCCCTAGGTGTATGCCACTTTGAAGAGCTACCATCTGGTTCCACCCCTTCAGCTGGCCACTCCTCTCAAAACCTGCACAGTCTCACCAGTATGCTCTATGTAGTGAGAGTCCTTGGAGAAGCCTCTTTAGTGTCTACTCCCTCTTCCTTTCTTCACCAACCAGATATAGCTGCAATCTGAGCCTGTTTCAAGTGTCCCCATCTGCTTTCAGCAGAGCAAATTATCTGGTCCTAAATCCCTTGTAGTCGTTGTGTTTTCTTCACAGCCAAGGCACTACGTAGACTGTATTAATTACTTATGTTTTTACAGCATTGAAGCAAAATACTGCAAGTGTTAAAACATTTTTATGTTTAACTTAAATGTTAAACATCTGACTTAAATGTATCTAAGTCAATTCTTTATACAAACTCTAAAAAAGAGGCTTTTAAGAAGCTGCATTGCCACACAAAACCCAAAAGACCTTGGGACTCAAACTTGTGCCTTACTCAGAAGCCAGCAAATACTGGCATTGCTAGTTGTGATGGCAAGTGCACTCAACCTGTTGTGGTTCTGCTTCTCCAATGATTCCCTCTGCCTGACACTTGCTGTGGCATTTGTCAGAGCCCCAGTACAATTTGAGTTGCTTGACCACTGTCCTACAGGCCTAGCATAGCTTCAGTTGCTTGCTTGGCTATCCTGACCTCTGTAGCATGACATCTTCCAGTTAGCACAGACTGAATAACCTCATAGATGTCTCAGTTTCTGCATAGCACGGCACATTATAAGACAAAATACAGATACTGTATTGCTTGCAGCTGCACATAGATAATGGTGATGGATACAACAAGTTATCCTTGAACATCTGGGGGTACACTGTTTTCTTGCCAAGAGGCATATTTTCACTCCGCCCCTCATAGACTCATAGACTCATAGGTCAGAAGGGACCAATATGATCATCTAGTCTGACCTCCCGCACAAGGCAGGCCACAAAACCCTACCCATACACATTTATAACAACCCCGAACCCATGACTGAGTTATTGAAATCCTCAAAAGTGAGATTTGAAGACCTCAAGCTGCAGGGAATCCACCAGCAAGCGACTCATGCCCCATGCTGCAGAGGAAGGCGAAAAACCTCCGTGGCCCCTGCCAATCCGCCCCGGAGGAAAATTCCTTCCCGACCCCAAATATGGCGATCAGCTAAACCCTGAGCATGTGGGCAAGACTCACCAGCCAGCACCCAAAAAAGATTTCTCTGCAGTAACTCAGTTCCCATCCCATCCAGCATTCCCACAGACCATTGAGCAGACTTATCTGCCGATAATCCAAAATCAATTGCTCAAAGTAAACTATCCCATCATAACATCCCCTCCATATACTTATCAAGCTTAGTCTTAAAGCCAGATAAGTCATTTGCCCCCACTACTTCCCTCGGAAGGCTATTCCAGAACTTCACTCCCCTAATGGTTAGAAACCTTCGTCTAATTTCTAGTCTAAATTTCCTAATATCCAATTTGTACCCATTCGTCCTCGTGCCTATAATAGTACTAAACTTAAATAATTCTTCTCCCTCCCTAACGTTAATCCCCCTGATATATTTATATATAGCAAGCATATCCCCCCGGAGCCTTCTTTTGGCCAGGCTAAACAAGCCAAGCTCTTTGAGTCTCCTTTCATAAGGCAGATTTTCCATTCCTCGGATCATCCTAGTAGCCCGTCTCTGAACCTGTTCCAGTTTGAATTCATCCTTCTTAAACATGGGACACCAGAACTGCACACAATATTCCAGGTGGGGTCTCACCAGCGCCGTATATAACGGCACTAACACCTCCTTCTCCTTGCTGGAAATACCTCGCCTGATGCATCCTAAAACCGCATTTGCTTTTTTAACAGCCATATCACATTGGCGGCTCATAGTCATCCTGTTATCAACCAATACCCCAAGGTCCTTCTCCTCCTCCGTCGTTTCCAACTGATGCATCCCCAACGTATATGTAAAATTCTTATTATTAATCCCTAAGTGCATGACCTTGCACTTTTCACTATTATATTTCATCCGATTACTATTGCTCCAGTGTACAAGGTAGTCCAGATCTTCCTGAATAGCATCCCGGTCCTTCTCCGTGTTAGCAATACCCCCCAGCTTCGTATCATCCGCAAATTTTATTAACACATTCTCGCTCTGTGTGTCAAGATCAGTTATAAAAAGGTTAAATAAGGTCGGTCCAAGAACCGATCCTTGAGGGACTCCGCTAGTAACCTCCTTCCAGCCTGACAGTTCACCCTTCAGCACGACACGCTGTAGTCTCCCTTTTAACCAGTTCCTTATCCACCTTACAACTTTCACATTCATCCCCATCTTTTCCAATTTAACTAACAGTTCCCCATGCGGAACCGTGTCAAACGCCTTACTGAAGTCGAGGTAAATTAGATCTACCGCATTGCCCTTGTCTAAGTAATCCGTCACCTTCTCAAAGAAGGAGATCAGGTTGGTTTGGCACGATCTACCTTTAGTAAATCCATGTTGCAATTTGTCCCAATTACCATTGACCTCCATGTCCTTAACTACTTTCTCCCTTAAAATTTTTTCCAAGACCTTACACACGACAGACGTCAAGCTAACAGGCCTATAATTACCCGGATCACTTTTATTCCCTTTCTTAAAAATAGGAACTACGTTAGCAATTCTCCAGTCGTACGGCACAACCCCCGAGTTTACCGATTGCTTAAAAATTCTCGCTAACGGGCTCGCAATTTCACGCGCCAGCTCCTTTAATATCCTCGGGTGGAGATTGTCCGGTCCCTCCGATTTTGTCCCATCACCAGATGTTGTTTTGACGACCCCAATTATTATGGTGAGAATGGAATGTAGTTAAGGGTGAAACCCAATGTAGGTAATTAGCATATAGTATAATGAGAAAGAGAGAATTAGGTGAAGGTTGTTTATGGAAGGGTATAAGAAATCATCACTTAGATAAAGGGGGGGGTGCCCCATCAACACCTGACTCCGCAGGAGGTGCTGCCAGTTGGACCAGAGGATCCACTGATTCCCTGGCGGGGCCCCTGAAGAAATCCATTCCTGTATACAGCCTTCTGAGTAACTGCTTAGCTCTCCAGGCTTAGTGAGTATGATATATTGTAGTTAATTTTAGGCTTTGTATCTAACTAGTATATTTATAGAAAGCCTTGCATATAAACCTCATTGATCTGCAAATCAGGCGTACCGGGTCTCACTGGTATTCACACTGATCACAAAGTATCCAGAATCAACAGCATTGACAGGATGAAGGAAGCTGTGTCCTGCTCACTTTGGCAGGAGTCCTTGATGTAAGGAAGTATAAGGGGGAAATATTGGATTCAGGATTATCTCCCTCTGAAAACAGCAAAAATAAACAAAAGCAGAAAGGGAGACAGGAAATGCAAGGAGCTCAATTTAGTTGTTGCCCTTGAAGTGCAAGTAGAATAAAAGGTCAGGATTTGTTTCTTAATTCCATGTTTAGCAGAACATTCTGCTTTGAAATCAGAACATAGTTGGACGTGTTCTGTATAACCCTCAGGGTACATTTCTAAAGAGCAGTATATTTCATGGAAATCAGCTTTGCGTAGAAACAGATTTTGATAGGTTTTAAAAGGGTATTTCCTACACCATACTTTCCCAAAGAAGGCAAAACTCAGAATGTTGCAAGTCATCCCATAAAAATGAAAAATTGCTCTTATACTGCACAATGATCCCATGGCTAAGTCACAAACATAAGAAGAAAGAAAAGGTTCTGTTCTCAGTACTGCCATAGATTTCTTGTGGGATCTTCGGCAAGGCTCTTCTTTCTGCTTCCATTTTCTTATACAATGGAGATCAGAGCACTTCCTTGATGCACAGGGGAGTTTGAGATGAAAAGTGTCTAAATGGCTCTGCACTTCGAGATCCTTGGATGGAAGGAGTTATAGAAGTGTTGTTATGCAAGGCTTTGATTTCCAGTTGTAGCAAATGTTCTTTATGGGAGGAAGTTGTCAGGTGCATTTTGTCCTTGCCATCATGAATGAATGTATAATTTTAAAAAAATGCAATAAAATAAAAATCATAAAACACCAAATGCTCCCCTGCCTCTCAGGTTAATAGGTCAGTGAACGAAGAAGCTAATTTTTATAAAGCCTCATAAAACGAGCGGTAGGATAGCACAGTGCCTCCCAAGAACCCCTTCATAGCCAAGGGTGCCTCTGCAGAACCCTGACCCTGTTTTGCCTTCTTCAGGGCCCTCTAAGAACTCAGCCAATTCAAAAAGAAATTCAAAACAATCCCCATAACGGATCCCATTTATTAAGTCTCCTCGATGTTCACTGGCTCTCCAGGCCCTAGCACTAGTTCAGCTTCACATCCAGTAGTCCAAAAAAACACACAAGTGTTGCCTACACTTTAAATGCTACAGGTGCACCGCTATAACACATCAGTGTAGACACTACCTATGCCGAACGGAGGGGTTCTCCTGTCGGCATAGGTAATCCACCTCTCCGAGAGGCAAGAATCCTTCGGTTGACCTAGCCCTGCCTACGTGGTTAGGTCGGCTTAACTAGGCTGCTCAGGACCATGCAGAGCAGTTTGTTTATGTACATAGGGATGTACCTTGACACCTCCTCAGAGATTTTGGTGAAGCTTTCTACAGCGTTACATTTGACAGCTGGGAGTCATCAGCAACAGACAGATCACGCTGGCGAGCAGTAGCCAACAGTGGGGTTATCCCATTCGAGATTAACTGCTGTATGGATTTGGAGGTACAGAGGCTGAGTGGTGAACACCATCAGACCCAGCAGGCACAGACTTTAATCCTGTCTTTGGCATCGAGCTACCTGTGCACTTCCTGCGGAAAGGACTGCCACTCTCGCATTGGTTTTTTTAGCCACAATCAGACTGACAAGATGTAAAGCCATCGTCAGCGTCCTTTCAATCACAATGGACAACAACAATCCTGGACTGAAGTTTTAAATGTCCAGAACAGATGAAATGTGTAGGGGTAATCATTTTAACCTATAAATGTATTGTATACAATTGTTGTTGAAAGACACCACAGACTGGAGCCATAATCTGAGTTTGTCTGAATCGAAAGAATTGTTGATTGGGGCTATCAAGGCTTCTAGAGAGTTACAAAATTACCATAGCAACAGACCAGAACTTTTATATGGTCTGCACAAGGAATATCAGAAACTTGACACGTTTTAGGATCTTTCTTTTCTGGGGAGCACTCAGCAATTTACTCACTACCAATACCACCATGCCTTGGGACCATCTCCCAGGCATTTACCATCACATTGTTGGGTCTTCTTTTTCCTGGCTGAAAAAGACTTCCTGACAAGATGAGATGTTCAGACCAGGTGACATCACTGTTATCCAAGCTCTATCCTTCATAATCTGCTATCTAAAAACAGTTTGATTCTCTTAGTCTGATAACAGTTAGGACAAACCTTACCTTGAAACCTTTCCTTTGACCAGCTTGGTACCTAGAAGCATGTCCCAAGCAGTCAATTTCAGAAGAGTAAAGACAGTGTCTCAAAATGGTTAATCTTGCTGTGCATCCTGGCAAGGGATAAAACAGTGCAATTTAGCCAGACATTTTTCAACACTAGGAAAGTGAAGCCTGGCTTTATATGCTGTGCCTATGATTTGCCAGCAACTGAACTA
Source organism: Mesoclemmys tuberculata (assembly GCA_007922155.1). Taxonomy (NCBI): domain Eukaryota; kingdom Metazoa; phylum Chordata; order Testudines; family Chelidae; genus Mesoclemmys; species Mesoclemmys tuberculata. The sequence continues at coordinate 148,554 of ML675624.1, read as the reverse complement.
CAAGTATAAGAGATAGAAGCTGCATTTTCTTATCTTCTGTTATTTTCTGCTGTCTCCTCTCTTTGTGTACATTCCTCCTGTTTAAGAAAAAACTGGAGCTGACTTTAACAATAAAACGCAAGAGCTACAACCTAAAATTGAATCTCTCTTTTCCCCAGCAAAGACATTTGATACCATCTGTCTGTCAAGCAAGAGTTTTCCTTTTAAAAAGGTCTATATAGCTATATAAAGAGAGGCTGGGGGAGAGGGGAGGAGATAAAGGAAACTGATAAAAACAAGGTTTACTTGAGTTTAAGTTTAAAATATTTTTCTTTTTTCTCTTTTTCCTTATCTTTAATAAATGTTGAAACAAAATGTTGTTGGCAATGTACAACGAATGAAACCAAGTGTCAGGAATGAGGACCTGCAGCTGCCCCGGCTTAGTCTTCAGAGCGCCAATGAGCACAGCTGGGTTGCAGCAGAACCACCTGATTGGCTAAGGCAGTCATGTGGCCTAGTCTAAATCCCAACAGTATAAGAAGATCTGTAGGTGCTTATTAGACATGCAGGCTAGAAGGAACCATCATGATCATCAAGTCTGACCTCCTGCACATTGCAGGCCACAGAATCTCATCTACCCACTCTTGGAATAGATACAATCTCTGGCTGAGTTACTGAAGTCCTGATTTAAAGACTTTAAGCTAAAGAGAATCCACCACTAGTTTAAACCAGCAAGTGACTCATGCCCATGCTGCAGAGGAAGGTAACCCCCCACCCCAGGCTCTCTGCCAATCTGATGCAGGGGAAAATTCCTGCCCAATCCCAAGCATGGCAATCAGTTAGACCCTGAGCATTTGGGCAAGACCCACCAGCCAGACACCTGGGAAAGAATTCTCTGTAGTAACTTAGCGCCATTTGCATCTAGTGTCTCATTTCCATCTGTTGGAGATATTTGCTGCTAGCAGTTGCAGATCAGCTACATGCCATTGAAGGCAGTCTTATCACACCATCCCCTCCATATACTTATCAAGCTCAGTCTTGAAACTAGTTAGACTTTTTTATCCTACTGGTCTTCTTGGAAGGCTGTTCCAGAACTTCACTCCTCTGATGGTTAGAAACCTTCATCTAATTTCAAGCCTAAACTTCTTGATGACCAGTTTATATCCATTTGTTCTTCTGTCCACATTGGCACTTAACTTAAATAACTCCTCTCCTTCCCTGGTATTTATCCTTCTGATGTATTTAGAGAGAGCAATAATATCTCCCCTCAGCCTTCGTTTGGTTGGGCTAAACAAGCCAAGCTCTTTGAGTCTCCTCTCATAAGGTAGGTTTTCCATTCCTCCAATCATCCTAGTAGCCCTTCTCTGCTCCATGTTTCAGTTTGAATTCATCTTTCTTAAACATGGGAGACCAGAACTACACACAGTATTCCAGATGAGGTCTGACCAATGCCTTGTATAATGGTATTAACACTTCCCTGTCTCTACTAGAAATATCTCGCCTGATGCATTCTAGCACTTCATTAGCCTTTTTCATGGCATATCACACTGGCAGCTCGTAATCCTGTGATCAACCAATACACCAAAGGTCTTTCTCCTCTTCTGTTGCTTCAACCTGGTAATTCCCCGTTTTATAGCATAAGTTCTTGTTGTTAATCCCTAATTGCATGACCTTGCACTTCGCATGATTAAATTTTATTCCATTTCTATTACTCCTGTTTTCATGGTTGTCCATATCTTGTGGTGTGATATTCTGGTCCTTCTCCGTACTGGCAATACCTCCCAACTTTGTGTCATCCACAAATTTTATTAGCACACTCCTACTTTTTGTGCCAAGGTCACTAATAAAAATGTTAAATAAGATTGGTCCCAAGACCAATCACCGAGGAACTCCACTAGTAACTTCCCTCCAGCATGACAGTCACCTTTCAGTATGACCCTTTAACCAGTTCCTTATCCACCTTTTAATTCTCATATTAATCCCATCTTCTCCAATTTACCTAATAATTTCCCTTGTCGAACTATATCAAATGCCTTACTGAAAACAAGGTAAATTTTATCTAATGAATTTCCTTTGTCTAAAAATTCAGTTATCTTCTCAAAGAAGGAAAACAGGTTGGTCTTGCACAATCTATCTTTTGTAAAACCGTGTTGTATTTTATCCCAATTACCATTTACCTCTATGGCCTCGACCACTTTCTCTTTCAAAATTTGTTCCAAGACCTTTGAGGTCAAACTAAGAGGATCCTGTAGTTCCCAGGATCACTTATTTTCCCTTTTCTTAAAAATAGGAACTATATTTTTAATTCTCCAATCAGAACTTTCTGGTTCTCTGTGCTTTTCCTACTTCAGTTGGGTTCCTGCTTTGCTCCTGCACTGCTGCAGTTTAGACCTTGCCTGCACGTAGCCTTGAGCGTGCACTGCACCCAGTCTCATTCCTGTCCTGTCCCAGCCTTACTTCTGTCTTGGAACCAGCCTGCTCCTGCCTTTCCTGACTCCAGATAATCTGGTTTTGACCTTTGGCTCTGATTCCTGGTTCTGATGCTATCTTGACCTTCAGCTCCGGCATTTAGACTCTGTGTTTGGTGCCAGTCCCTCGCTCTCATGCCTGCTCTGACTGCTAGGCCCCCGGAAACCACTCTCTCAACCCAAATTATTGCTTCATGCCCTTCTGCTTCTGTCTATTTCATTCTTGTATTGTTTTATTTAAGGCAGGGGCTTCGTAGATCAGTGTATGCTCGTTACAAATGCAGTCTAAAATGTTACTTTACTTACGACATTATCTAAGATCCATGTTAAACCATAATTATATTAATGCATTCATGTGACCCCAAACTTTAGCATATTCTGTCTCCACCCCCATTTTGTTCCTGAAGTAAAGTTATTTCCTCTGTTAGAGCCTTGTTTGACGTATCTTTAAATAAGCTAGCAGTGTGTTAGCTTTCTAAGTATTGCACATTTTGCTACTATTAGATATGTCACTACTTATTTAATGGTGTTCAGCTGCAGACTGAATTCATCTAGTAATTCCAATGTACAGCTCTGGGGACAGGCAGATTTTTATTTTCACAAAGAACTTCACATGTATTGCGCCAGTAGTTTAGTAATTTGTGGCAAGAAAAAAAATTGTGAGAGGCAAGTTAGCTGCTGTTATACTATAGGGAGGACTGGACTGGAACTCAGGAGTTCTATTCCCGGCTCTGCTAGTGACCATAAGCAAGTCACCTTCCTTTCTCTGTGCCTCAGTTTCCCCACATGTAAAATTATGCTGGCCTCCTTTCTAAGACATTTTCAGATTTCTGGATGAAAAAGCTCTATATAAATGCTCTGTATAATTATTGTTTACCTGTTTTATGTATTGATCTGCTGTGCAGTAAATTCTAAGATTTTTTTTTCATAGTGTTTATGAATTGGGTGTGTTTCTCATGTTCTACCATGCTTTTTTTGAAATATTCTGACAACAGGATCAGTAACTCATCTTCCCACCCTACTTTTATGTCTAATGTCAGTGGATATGACACAAACAGCCATTTCTATATTTTGCAAGATGTCTTTTATTACTAAAGTTTGTAATAAAATTATCCACGGGTGACATTAGTTTACTTTCCCACATATTGATTAAGGCTGTTATTGTAATCAGTTTTCTATTTCTTACCCCTAGTTAGTTTAAATAAAGCCATTCCAGGAGTATTTCCCCACGTCTTGTGACTTTTACTGTCTGTTTATGTATGTCTTACTGACTGCTCAGACTGAAAGCATTGTTCCCATTAGTGCAGTGTCTTATATAAGTCTTCACTGCCAGGAAAATGAAGCCAAATCACACACTCCTGTCATGTGTTAGAAGCCTGTGCATCTTTCCATACCTCCCCACCTCGTTAGGCTTTCATGCCCCTCCATCCACTTCCCTCCCACATACATTTTGGGAAAGAGTTGGGTGAATGCAATATTCTTGCCTCATCCCGTGCTCATCAGACCACATAAAATAGTTAACAATGTTGAAATTTAAAGCAGCATCATTGACAGCTGAGTTAGCACACAGTGGAAATGAATACGGAAGTTCACACTTCTCAAGGGCTCGTGTTGCAGGCTCTCTGCAAACTCAGAAAGGTGTCTCTTCATTGGTTACACTTACTTTAAACTTTGAAGGTTTTTTAGCTGCCAAAGAGCTGCAGCCTAACTTTAATGGGGGGAAAAAAAGGAAAGAAAGCTGAGACTCTGGAGGACAAATGAGAGTTCTGTCTATACCCTCCTTGTTGTTCATGAAGACTGTCATCTCAGGTGGAGGCACCACCTACGGTAAAATCTGCTATTGGAGTCCTGGTAGATTGAAGGTTCCAGTAGATCCCTATCTCTTCAGGATTGCTGACCTGAAGATGGTGCTCATAACCGAAGGAAATGTCTTGAGCCCCATAATACATAATTTGGCCTTTCCAGCTGAGATCTGAGGTGTGCATGTAATCCAGCTCTGTTGTTTGTCTGTAAATGGGTTTAAAGAGCTTTGCTCATCTTCATTATAGATTTAATTGTGTGAATGGGTATTGTGACTGTGTAATATTATAGTTGCTGAATGATAATAAGAGGTGTGACTAAAATTTATATCTTTTAGATTTTCTTGGGCCATTCACTTCCTTTTACCGACAAGTATTTCTGATGTCAGCTGCAGCCTCAACACTTGTCAGCCGCATATATCATTGCACCATACTTGCTGTTTATATGACAGTTTAGAAAAATAGTCTCTGCTTCACATGATCATAGCTTCAGCAAAACAGGCTAGAATTCTGACTTAGATAAACTCATTCATAAACATCATCTTTCCCTTTTAGTCCTTAGAACAACAGCATTACTTACTACTCAGTATCATTCATAAATTAGTGTTACTCTGAGGTTACCTCAATATTATAGCGTCTGTCATGAAGACATCAGACTAAAGGACCACAAAATTAGCGTATTCAAACCGATACTGAGGAAACCTGTAATTTAAACAGAGGGAAGCTCTAAGGGACATACACATTTATTGAAATTTAAAAGTAAAGTGTTGGACGATGGTGGAGGAGGATCTTCTTCAGGTAGTTTTAATAGGAAGATAGGATCTGCCATGGTGTATCAAACCAGTAATCCATCAAGTCCAGTATTCTCCCTTCTGCACTGGCCATTGCAAGATGCTTCCAAGGAAAGCAAAGAACCATCATGCACCTGGATAACTTTTCCATTTGAATTCTACAAAAAATGCCCTATTCTTGTCACTTCTTGCCCCAAGTGTTACAAATTTTCATCCAATCAAGTTATGTCAATGATGTAACACTTTAATATTTAATATTTATACTTACTGTGGTAAGTATAGACAAGTATAGACAAACCCTGCTCTGTTCATCTTGATCTGTCATTGTGGGTGAGACAATGTTCTTTGTTTAATTTTCATTACTCCTACAATCTACAATATATTTTAACTCAGGGACAAGCAAGTCATCAGTATTCAGAAAGCATCCCTGACTTCTAAACAAATATCAGGGGCTGTGTCCATAAGCCAGTCATATGGTATTATAAAAACCACACCAGCATTCATAGAATTACACTTCTATTCACCAAAATGCCTGTGTTTAAATTATATACCATTGCTTTATGTCCAAAATTTCAGAAGAGGGCAAAGTCTGAATCCAGATCAGAGCACTTTGTGATTTTGATTCACTTCCAAATAGATGTTAATGAATTTTGGCTACTGGTATATGTGGTAGATTTAAAATGCAAAAGGCACACTAATGTGTTTTATTATTGTATCGCTTATTTTACTTATATTTTGATGGATATACATTTTTCACTTCCTTGTTCTCCTTAGGATTTTCATCAGGACCTGTTTTTTCCCCTGTATTTTATAGCCTAGACTTTCAATTTGCTTTCTCCTTCCTTAAATCAGGTCTATTTTGCAGTGTGTTAAGTAAGCAGGGATTGCCAAACCACAACAGACTATTGGTCCATCAAATCCAGTATCCTGTCTCAAGAGTATCCTGTACTTGAGATTTAAAGGTATAGAACACAGAAAACAGAAGGCAAAGCAATAAGAGAGGTACAGAAAGGGAGGCTTTAAACACTGGACTGAGTTTGCTGTTGCTTATCTTGATTACACGTAATTGTTTGCATTGTTGTAGTGCCTAAAGGACCTGTTCTAGAATGGGGGTCCTATTAACATGCACTGCGCACGCAGTGAGAAGATGGACTGTGTCCAAAACAGCTTGCAATATGAATATATGATGGAAGCAAGAAGTGGAAACAACAAAATGCAGAACTTCTTTTTCCCTAGTAGGTGATGTTAGATAGAGCTCAGGTGTTGCAGCATTGTGTGAGAGTGCATCAGAGCTGTAGGAAAGAGCTGCAAAGATACAGATATACAAAAAGGGAAGAGATCCTCTGCAGAGAAGTAGGAAGGAAAACAGTCTCAATTTAAAACAAATTTCTCTTAAACTGCATGAAAAGAATATTAGGGTTGCAAAGTAAAGCAAGGAATTGATTCAAAATGCTAAAGCGATTATTCCCTTGACATCTCTTCTTTCCATTCCAGTCTGAATTAATGCCAGGGCTTTTCCACTGGGATCCATCTGATGGGGAAGGCAGTAAACGCCACCAAACTCCCAAATAAGAGCTACCACTAACTATGTCTCTACTGCGTGTTTGTGGGGGACACCCCTATTGGGACAGGAAATGTGATTCAACTCAGTTTCCTGTTTATTGTCTTTCCAGGCAACATGGATTTATGCCCTGCACTCCAGTATTCACACACTCTGCGTAGAACCATGTGGCTCTCAGGACACTTATATATGTCAAAGCTATCCTCACCAGAGCTCAGTGCCTCTGCCTAGTGCACCATGTACTCCAGCACAGCATCATGGCTGCTTGAGGGACCATGTTCCTATGCAATTTCTATTTGCGGCTTCCCCACAATGCCTTAGGGCAGGGGTTTCATGTGATGGGGGTCACCCCATGAGTGAATTCCAGTTGGCACAGCACTATCTGACAGGGGAATCTCACAGGTTTATGGTAGACAGTGTTATGTAAAGTGATCTTCCCTCCAGCTTTAGGCTGACTAGGTCAGCCTGAGTTCCGTGGTGTAGCAGTTGTGGGGAAGGGGGATTCCACGCAGGGAAGGAGAACAGGAGAGAGTGTCATCGACAGGAAGGAAGGCCTGCAGCTGGGCCACAAACAGCTACTTAATTGCAGCTGAAACTCCCCATTGACCAGACCAGCTGAGTGGCTTTGCCAGGAATGCTTTTGAGCCCAGCAGTCGCACGTGGGCACAGTGGCTATGATTGCTCCTGTGCCTGCCTTGTTCTCAGCCTTGCTTGGTCTGAGTCCTGGTTCCTGACTGCTAGGCCTGCCAGCCCATGCCTTGGTGCATGACCGTCACAGAGCCGGTGCTCCCTTCCACGTCACCGCCTGACCCCCACCCCAGAAGCACTTGGCCCGGTTCCCCTCTGTTGGGAAGGCAATGTAAATGACAAGCGCTAAAGTGAGACTGCCTCGCTGTAGGTACTCCTCAAAATATCCTTTCTGCTTGTGTGCATCAGTGTTTCTGACAGGTCTGGTTTTAACACCGTTTGGCTTTTAGAGATTCCATTCTGTTTTCAGTCAAATGTGGCTATCAGTATATCATTGGCACCATCCCCTTCTTATAATGCAAATGTGTTTCACTCTTTGGGCTTTTTATCTGATACAAATATCTTCATTACAAGCTGTCTAGGAAAGAACAGAGAAGCCAACATGAGCATTTCTTTCACTAAAATTATGACTGAGATAACACTCCTATCAGATCAGATCAGAGACACCCACAGCATATTCATTTGCAATTAATCCTTTCAATTTGAGCATCAAACAGAATGGATGATACAGTGCCTTTGCTGTCTCTAAAAGGTTTGATATAAAGTAGACAGACGAAACACTATTTGTGCAGTCCATTTTCAGACTCCAAGGCTAAGCTAAAGGCTGTATTGAGGAACAAGTGCCTGGACTGATAAGAAATGGAAGGTCTCAAGTTGATAATGATTTACAATTTAAAAATAAGCTTGAATTTGGAAAGCCTCATTAAAAATATTGAAATGTAATATTGAGGTTTAGTTATGAACAACTTATTCAGAGCTCTTTAAAAAGTAATCTTATTAATTTAATAATTCAGCTCTGTTATTTCCACAAAAATGGAATGATCTGTTTCTTATAATGTGATTATTCCTGAAAACTCAGTAACTGGCCTGATTTTGTTCATGTATTTTATGTTATTTTTATGGCATGCTCTTGAAAACCTTCATTTTGGGTTTTTTTTATATAGATCTGTTTTTTGTCAGTTTTCTGGATCATTTGAGCTTGATTGACTAGCAATAGGATTTTTTAAAAAAAATAAAAGATCATAGCATTCGAGTTTGATATGAATATGTCTGTCTCTCCTCATCTATTCATAGCGTCTCTGTCCATTTGGCAAGCAACCTGCTTTGGATCACATTTTAGAAACCCTAGATAGACCATTACAAGAGGCCTAGCTCTTGGGGCTGGGAGCTACTGAATATAGAATCATAGAATCATAGAAGATTAGGGTTGGAAGTGATCTCAGGAAGTCATCTAGTCCAACCCCCTGTTCAATGCAGGACCAACCCCAATTAAATCATCCCATACATTTCCTGTAGGCCTCAAAAAATATTACCACTCATTTAACGTATCAGTCCAAAACACAGATATCATGATTTTTTAAATGACCAAAATTCATTTGTAATTCATTGGACACTAACATTAAAATTTGCAGCAAAAAATATAAAACTGTAGTTTTAGAAGAACTGTAGATTAACAAAACACAATTTCTCTTCCATGTAAACAGCCAAATAATGATTCTTCGGACATGCAAAAAAGGGGTGTTCAACTTGGTTTAAAAAAAGGATCATGTTTTCTAAACAAAAAATGAAAGACCAACTGTACACAGTTCACCGGTGGAGGGGGAGTAGGAATGAGACTAATCATTACGCCAAATATTGCAGCTTTTCAAAGTTAACTATATGTCTTGTTAAAACATAAACTTTGCTAAAAAAACAAAACAAAACAAACCTAAACCACTTAATTTGAGCTCACTACCATCATCAAATCTCCTTTAAGTATGTCTAGAAGTTTGTCCACCACAGCAGTATCCCAAAAATAAAACTCTTCATGTTTGTATGCAGTATACCACACAGAGAGTGTGATCCTGCTTTGAGAACTATATGGGTGCAGGGGCTTTAGCTTGTCTAAGATGTCTGTATTTCTAGGTACATACATAAACAACCAGCTCTTTATATTTGATTCTCAACTTACTGGAGAATATCTTCTGTCCTGCTGGACTTGTGTTGAGTAGACATCCATGGCCTCTTTTGCAGTGTTTCAGTGGGAGCCGTGCATGCTCATCACCTGTAATGAAGGAAACTTAGATTTTTTTTTTCTTCTTCACTTGTCTCAGCTGCAGATTGAATCTCAAACTTGTCTCTGGCTTCATTTAACAGTGCTGAAGCCAGGGGAAATGTTTCTTTTACCCTGCCAGGAGGGCAGGCTGGTTTTTTTTGCTTTCATTAATGTCGGTCAGTGAAATCCTAGCCCCACTGAAGACAGTGGCAAAACTTCCATTGACTTCAATGATCCAAGAATCTGCTGAGGTATTTTAGGAGCAGATTCCCTTTCTCCATGCTTACTGGATAAAGGATATATGTCAGCCAACACAATAAGACCTTATTAGCCATGCTTGAACTGGAGGCTGTGGGCTTGCTATATTCACATGCAAGTTAGTTGAAAAAAATATCAGGTGAGGGGGGAAGCATATAATTATTTTTGTTCTTTGTTTTGGCAGACCATTACTTTCTTCCCTCCCCCCACCCAAACAAAACAATGTCAAATAACAAACTATAAGAGCAAACTGAGTGCTATCCAAAGCTGAAGACATTCTTCTTCATGCTTGAATGAGCTTGTGTTGATGGGAAGACTGAATCAAGATGAGCTGAACAGGTGATAAAGTGAAGTGAGATTCTGATATATGGTCAAATACCATACCATAAGTTTAGAGAGACAAGGTGAGTTAAGTAATATCTTTTACTGGATCAACTCCTGTTGGTAAAAGAAGACAAGCTTTTGAACTACAGAGAGCACTTCAGGTCTGGGAAAGGTACTCCATGTGACAGCTAAATACAAGGTGGAACAGATTATTTAGCATAAGTAGCTAATACATTCTAAGAGACCATTCAAGGTAAAGTGGCCCAGTAATACTTCTGGTCATAGGATAAAAAAAGGGAAGGAGGGTGTTAGTGGCTTAGATTGTTGTAATAAACCATAAATCCAGCATTTTAAGACCGAGATGTTTAGTTCTTAGCAAAACTGCAGAATTCTCCAGAACTGAACCAAATCTGTTGAACGAGACATTAGAGAAATCTTGGTTGTATGGATCCTCCTTAAAATGAGGCTTAAAAAACTAAGGGTTTGCAAACTGCACCCTTACTATTTTGATTATACAGGGGAGGAAAAAAGCCTTTGTAAAAATGGTGCAGAGAATTCTCCTTGGGAATTTAATGTTCCCAGACTTTTATTAGAAATATTTATATAAAATAAGTTGTTTACAAACCCAGAAGAACAGATCCAAAGTACAGTTTTCTGGGAAAATGGTCAGATAACTTATGACAATTTGTGCAAGTTGATTTTTTTATAGGTAAAAAATTTGCTCTTTAACAGTTTTCTTACAGTTTATTTAAATAGTACTAATTTCTATGGGGTCTGTTCCCTTAGCATTTCATAATAGATATAAAAAGCCAAATTTTTAAAATTAACTTTCTATTTAGCATCTACAATTTTGCTCCCTCCCAGGAATAAATTTGGGTGGAACTTTGCTGGTGCCTCTTAGGCCCAAATTATGACCTTTGGACAGCCTGACAGATAGTTCAACAGCACAGGGCCAGACCCTGTGGTAATGGTGCCTTCTGTGAGAAGCTGAATCTCACAGACATCAACTCTCATTAGTTTTAGTTGCAATTGAGGGTGCTCAGCACTTCACATGAGTATCAGAATATAGATGACAACTGATATCACAATAAATTGTTCCTGAAATTGTGGATACTCAGTAAGAAATCAGGTTGAGGCCACTGCAAAAATTAAGCCCAAAACTTATAATCAGTTTTCCCAGAACAGTGACCAAAATATATGGGTGAGCAGCCACTACTGATACCTCCTATGGTGATTACATCCTAAATGGTTTTGCTGCCTAAGCATTACCTGAAGTCCAAAAATGCAGCCATGAGGGCATAAAGGGGAACATGGCTTCAAAGGTCCCCACACCCTTTCAGCCTTCCACATCCACTCAAGGGAGCAAACATGAGGCAACAAATTAGCCACCAGGCTGAAGTCATTCAACAAATAATCCATCACCTGAGTCCTACCAGACCAGGCATCGGAAGATTGTATTTAATAAAACTAGATGATGTGCACTTTGGTTCTCTCTTTTCCACTAAAGAACATACGATACTTTGAATTGTAACAAGAACCAGATGGTATCTGTCCATGAGTTCTGAAGGAATTTAACAATGAAATGCTGCATTACTAACACAAATATGTAATCTGTTAAAATCACCAACTATACCCAAGGGCAACTTTGTATGCTGAGGTTCAGGATAATGGCTTTTTTTTTCTCTTCCCGGACATGTTTGTTTGGCCATATTGCCTTGTATTGTTTAGTTGTGTTTTAAATTAAAAAAATAATTCTGTTAAGGTACCCAGGGGGCTTTTGGGAATATGACCATAAATTAAAATAGATTATGATTACAGTTTGTAAAAAGACAGGAAAAATAATTTCTGGAAATAATCACTGTGGATTGGCTTACATGGATATGTAAGCCGTTTCTCTATTTATTATGTACTGTCTATCATGTCCTGACGCTGCGGCAGCTTAGCTTCTGATCTTCCAATTACAAAGTGATTGAACTGTCTACAAATTTATTCAGACTTAATCATTTGCACTGGACAAAAATCATTGCTAATTTGCTAAAATCTCATAGGCTCTGCACTCTATTCATCCATCGCAATCCTGAATCTCATTTGTAATGCAGTGTGTTGCTTCCTAAGGTGTCTGACTGTGGAACAGACTGGGTGATTCAAGGGATTAGCAAAACACTCTGCAGGCTTTCAGCTGTAGGGTGCTGGTTTAAATATGGCTCAGGTCAGCAGTGACCAAAAGTTGTTGCTATCAGTCAGTTGTTTTGTGGCCAGCGTGAAATGAGCTGATTTTTTTTCAGTCCAGTTCCTATAGGTTCATGGATGGATGTTCATTCCATCAGAGTTGGCACTAACTGGCAAAGGAGATTATAGGCCAAAGACATAAGGGAATGATTTTCAAGGTGCAAATGGGAATTGGGTATCAAACTCTCCTTGACTTACAAAAGGCAGTTGGGAACCTATTTGCCCTTTCTGCCTTTGGAAAATCTCCCCGATTAATATCAATGATACCCAGTAATGGAGTACACAGAACACTTACCGTGCCAGTAGTGTACCATGACTTGGAGGCAAGCACTGTAAGTGCTTCAGCAGCGGGGCCTGGCAGGCCCAATAGCCGCATGTCTGAATGGTTAAGTGAAAGGGTGTTTTTACTAGGGGTGGCACAAAAGGAAAAGGTTGCAAATACCCTAGCTAGAGAGTCTTAACAGTTCCAGTTCCAAGTGAGCAATAGCAGTAAATGTTTGGGTCCCTAGAGCAGTTCAGGTGAGAATTAGGGCTCGTTGGGCCTAGGCTGGCGGTGTCCTTTCCAGTCCAATCTTTATTCAAGCAAATAGAAGCTTGTGGTTTTCTAAGCCAGGCTCAGTGTCTGATTGGGGTCCCTCTGCACTGGTTCCCTACCCAGCTGATGCTGCTTCCCCGTAAGTCCAGCATAGACCTCTAGAGCCAAGTTCTCCAGAGGCTCCTACTACATTCCTATCTAGTGGAAAGTTTGCTGGAGGGTCAGGGAAAACGGATCCACTGCTATGTGGATGCACTGGCCAGTCTCCCATAGATGGGTTACACAGACAGTGCAGAGGCTACACCAGCCCTAAAGCTGCAGTAATGGTGGCTCAGTGGCTCTTTTGCCACTCTGTAGCATGGGATGGGAAATTCCTCCCCACCTAGCCTATGGCTGAGGAGATCAACATACAGCCTGGCTGCTGAAGCTGTGCACTGCGGGGACGACTTGGAGATTAGGCACATCGTGGCAGAAGTCCCCTCTTTCACGCATGGAAATTCTGAACGACTAAGGACAGTGTTATAGGGCACTTTCTCCCTGGGAAGTTTTGTATGGAAAAACAAGTGTGTATGAGTTATTTATGCTTCTCAGGGATAAGGGTAGAATTAGGATTCTAAGTATCAAAATATATCATATGCCACTCCTTATGAAAGAAGGTATTCTATGGCTGGGGCTGGAGGGAGGAGGAAATGACGGTATTGATTTTAAGAAAATCAAGTCACCACGCATTCTTTAGATTGTTTAATAACACGATATCTCCCCTCTAACTTAAATTCTCATCTAATATTTTTATCACTATAAAAGCTTCCTGTTTATCTGTAGATGTGTTTACTTCATTCTCAAAGCTCTTTATTAGTGGCTTCGTTATGCTTAAAGATTGACAAGACACTTTTCATATGGCTTGACTACCAAGGTAAGGTATGGTATTAATTACTTAGAGGATCTAATTTCAGATGGTTATAACCAGTTTTTCAGGATATACAAGTAAAATTCAATTTAGCCAGTAAACAAGTCTTTCTATAATACAAATTAGAAATTGTTTCCATTCAAATGTTAATAGGCTTCCAAGTATCCTGGCAATAGCTGTATAAATTAAATATCTGTTCTCTCAACTGTCATTTTTGCTCAGCTAGATACAAAAAGTATTCACTTCTCTTGGAAATAGTAGCGGCTTCTATATTTTATATTAGGTAATGTTGAACTGCTGGCTAGATAAGTGACTGGAAGTGGAGAGCTGGCTAGATGTAGGATAGAGGATCTTGATTTTGTGGAACATGAGTCCATCTTCCTCACTAGAAGAGATACCAATCTTTTTGGGGACTGGCTGGCTACATTAGGAAGGTGTTAAACTAATAGCAAAAGGGGGAGGGTCAAAAGAAGGAAGCTATGAGCACTCATAAGTAAATAGAGATGTTGAGAACAACATTAAGCAAGGAACCAGTGGACACGAAGAAAATAAATTTTTGAATTGCCTATACACCAATAGGCAATAGGCTAGGAGCCTGGGTTAACAAACAAAAGGAATGGAAATTACTCACTTATGAGCAAAAATTCAATCTAGTTGGTATTATTGAAATCTGGTGAGATGATTCACATAATTGGAATGTTAAAGTCAATGATTATAATCTATTTAGGAAGGATTGAATGGGCAAAAGGGGAGGGGAAGTGGCAGTGGTATTCTGTCAAAAATGGCATTACGTGTTTCCAAGACATTAATTGTAAAGAAAACGATCTTGAACGCTTATGGACCAATGTCCTGATAGATAAAGCACAAGATGGGATATTAGTTGGTGTCTACTACAGACCACCAGATCACACTCAGAATAGGATGGCTGCCTTCTTGGGTACCTATCTATAATATTTTGGGATAAAGCTGTGTGATCATGGAAGACTTCAATTTGAGTGACATAAGGTGGAGGTCTCATGCTGCCAGTACTAAAACATCCTTGGAATTTCTAAACATTATAAAAGATAAAGAGGAACTGATCACAGAAATAAAAATTAATGGTAGCTTAGATACAATTGAGCCAAATCAGCTGGAAAAATTGGAAAAATGTGAATGATAATTGAGAATAATTTAAGAACATCTTACTGGATGCCCCAAAAGCCACAACTGAGAAGAAATCTCTGCTATTTAAAAAATCAGCCTGGTTTACAGGAGAAGTGACAGAAACTATGAAACATAATATATAACAAGTGGAAGAAAGGAGAAGCCGATTGTGGTGAGTATAAATTGGAAGTTAGGAAATGTAGAAAGTTGATAAGGGAAGCAAAGCAACAGAAGGAGAAATCTATGGCCAGCAGAGTTAAGGAGAATAGAAAAGAGTTTTAAAAATATATTAGAATCAAAAAGAATCCTGACAATGATATTGGTCGATTACTAGATGGAATGGTAAAATTATCAATAATGCAGAAAAGGCAGAAGTTTTCAATAAATATTTGTTCCATAGTTAGGGGAAAAAAATAGATGATATAGTCTCATCATATGGTAACACTGTTTCCATTCCCTAATGTCTCTGGAGGATGTTAAACAGAAGCTACTAAAA
This sequence comes from Mesoclemmys tuberculata, assembly GCA_007922155.1. Classification (NCBI taxonomy): domain Eukaryota; kingdom Metazoa; phylum Chordata; order Testudines; family Chelidae; genus Mesoclemmys; species Mesoclemmys tuberculata. The sequence continues at coordinate 133,282 of ML675624.1, read as the reverse complement.
TTAGACATTTTAAAATCGGTAGGACCAGATAACTTGCATCCAAGAATTTTAAAAAAGCTGGCTGAGGAACTGGTTTGGATCATAAATGTTGGGAGTTTTTTTCAATAAGTGTTGGAGTACTGGGAAAGTTCTAAATGGCTGGAAGAAAGCTAATGTTAAGCCAAATTTTTAAAAGGGTAAATGGGATGACCTGGGTAATTATAGGCCTGTCATCCTGACATTGATCCTAGGCAAGATAATAAGTGGCTCATATGAGATATATGATTAATGGCAATCAACATGATTGGAACTGACAATAAGAGTTAACTTCCAGAGATGACTGACCATAAAATTGGAGTTTATGGAAAATAGATCCTGTCAGACTAACTTATCTTCAGCTGATGACATTACACGTATGGATAATAAAGGTAATAGTGTTGATGTAATACAGTTAGAGTTCTCTGTGGGGTTTGACTTGCTACCACATGACATTTGATTTTAAAAAACACTAGAATTATATAAAATAACGTTGCACACATGAGATTAAAAACTGGCTAGCTGGTAGGTCTCAAAATGTAACTATAAATCAGTCATTGTCATCGAGTGGGTGTGTTTCTAGTAGGGTCCTGCAAGGATTGGTTCTTGGCCCTCTGCTATTTAACATTTTTTATCAATGACCCAGAAGAAAATGTAAAATCATCATCGATCAAGTTTGCAGATGACTCAAAAATTGGGGGACTGGTAAATAATGAAGATGACAGATCACTTATTCAGAGTGATCTGCATTACTTGGTAAACTGGGTGTAAGAAAATAATGAGTTTTAATACAGCTACATGTATACATCTAGAAATAAAAACTGTAGGCCATATTTACAGGATGGGGGAACTCTATCCTGGGAAGCAGTGACTCTGAAAAAGATTTGATGCTTTTGGTGGATAATCAGCTGAATGGGAGCTTCCAGTGCAACACTCTGGCAGAAAGGGTTATTACCATCCTTGGATGTATAAATAGGGGACTCTCAAGTAGGAGAAGAGGCTTTTTCCCTCTGTATTTGGCACTGGTGCAACCACTGCTGGAATATTGTGTCCAGTTCTGGTGTCAACAGTTCAAGAAGGATATGAATAAATTGAAAAGGATTCAGAGAAGAGCCACCAAGTATGCTTAAAGGACTAGAAAACATGCCTTATAGTATGAGTCTCAAGGAGCTAAATATCTTTATCTTAACAAAGAGAAGAGTAAAGGTTGGCTTGATTTGTTCCCCAAAGTATCTACATGGGGAACAAATAATTAATAATTGGTTCTTCAATCTAGCAGGGAAAGGTATAACAATATCCAATGGCCAGAAGTTGAAAGTAGACAAATTCAGACTGGAAATAAAGTGTAAATTTTTGACAGTGCAGTTAATTAATCAATGGAACAATTTACCAAGGATTATGATAGATTGTCCATCACTGTAGCCCGATCTATAGATTATGTATTAATTATATTGATTACTTAAGAATTTCCAGTTGCCACTTTAAGGGTTGATAAGTTCTAGTCTCAAGATCAGGCCCAGTATTATTAAAAATACTGTATAATTGGGAGCCCTGATATGCCTGGTTGCAACACTCACATTATAGGAACTCTTCTATATTTACAATAATTTATTAATACATTTAGTAAAGTCACAAAGACTCCAACTCAGTACGGGAGATAGCGATAATACAAAATGTACTTCTGAATATCCATACTTTCACCATCCCTTGCAGAACATCCTAAAATGTTGTTCATTATCTTCCTTGTCTTCCTCATCACCATCACCTTTCTTCTCATCACCAGTGGCCATCATTTTGGTACCTCCAAGGGCTACATCTCTCTCTCCTATTGCCCTAGGCTGGGATACAACTTTTATAATATGTTATGTTGATGCCACTATATCTAATGCATATTCAGTAGGGGTTTCTCCCCCTTCCTTATTTATATTTCCTTAATCTAATACTGTTGAAGTGCCCTTCCCTTATTGGTGAGTATATTAACGATCTCAACTTATTATCATATACGTCAGTTCATTGCCATGGCGCTCCTGTGGTCAGTCATCTACAGATGTTAACTCTTGATCTCAGTCATTTGCGGATGTTCTGTTCAAAGCTAGTGTTAGCTCATGTTCCTGTGGTTGACTGGTGTTGTTATGAACAAAATTCTCCATGACACATTCTATTTCCGTTGGACCATTTATCTGTGCCAAAGTTCATAGGCCTCAACTGTTGAAGCTAATATCTTACAGGATACAGGTCTGTTGGTTCCTTGCATTATTGCTGAATATAATAAATGTAGAATATAACAAAGGCAAGGCAGTGAATATAAAAAGGGCAAGCTAGGCCTATATTATATCACTGACCATTTTTTAAATCAAGATTGGATGTTTTTCTAAAATATATGCTCCAGGAATTATTTTGGGGAAGTTCTATGGCCTGTGTTTTACACAAGAGGTTTGAGTAGATTATCACTATGGACCCCTCTTCTGACCTTGGAATCTATTAAATAACTAAGGGTAAGGTTCTATAATGAGTTCACTAGCACATACTCCTGTGCCCCTACTGGATTAATTGAAGTTAGTGAGCAGACACAATTAAAGCATCTAAAGAAAGAGTGACTTGATTTTCTTGTCTTGACTTCATTATTCCTTTTGTAAGAATAAATTTGATATTTAGAGTCCTTACGCGACCCATATTCTTGAGAAGCAATTTTTTTAAACCCATGTGCTCACTTTTTTCCCCATAGGAAATTCTACAGGCTAGACATATGGCCTGATCCTATATCCCTTATTCAGACAAAACTTCCACTGCCTAGAATTGGAGTCTTTCCTGAATAAGGAGTGCAAAATGAGTATTTATGTTTTTTAGGTCAATGAGACTCCGCAGGGGTCAGTGCTAGCAGATTGCATCAGCTAACTGGGCTCTAATACAGTGTACAAGAATTAGGTTTAACATCTTGATGTCTGCCTTCTATGGACAATCCTGTATGATTCTATATTACTGTGGCTAGCTGGTTAGATAGTATGGTGATGGGTACTATATAAATACCTAAAATTGAGCCAAATTCTGCCCTACAATGTGTAGTCCCTTGAAGACAAAGGGAGTTAGACATGGTGTAAATGGGCATAAAATGGCCCACTGATTTTTTTAGTGGATTAAACTGACAAAAACAAACTGATTCATTTTCCAGATGCCAAAATTTTAACAGAACTGGAATGAGGTTACGCATCTCTTTGCGGTTCTTCCTACACATGCAACAACTCACATTTATGTGTTGAAAATATGCAAAAACAAAATCTCACATTGTATAGAAAACTAGTTGTGCAGCAGAGAAGAAGGAAATAGGGTATTGCAAACCTTTTCCCTGGGAGTGCTGTGAAGACTTATACACTGAGCCCCAGCAGACATGAGTGCCTTGTGTTGCTCAGTAGTGACATCTCTCTCTAAGGAGAGAGTCATAGATTCTGCTCCCATTGAAATGGATGGTGAAACTCCCATAAACTTTGTTAGCAGTAGGATCTGGACTTCGGTCTTTCTCACTCCAGTGCATAATGACTGCTACATTAAGCTTTGAAGTTCAAAGCAAGAAAAAAACAGGGTCATGGTCTGCAATGTGGAGCTAGAGTGTGAATAGCTACACTGTAATAAATAAACTAACATAAATAGATTGCTGTACAGGTTCCCTATGAAAACAGATGAAGTTAAACTCTCCCTCAGTGCAACCCCACTGACACTAATGGAGTTGCATAGTTATGAGGGCATAATTTGCCTCATAAGATAATTAGCTGAAACTCTCATGAGAACAAAAGGAGAAATAACTTTGTATTTTCCTTACAAGAAGAATCTTTGTGATTTAGCTCTATACAAAGGTATATAACTCGCTTCAGTTACAGGTAAGAGGCATAAGAAGTGTCTTAACACATTGTTTTTAGTTTTATACTTGTCACTTAAAAATACTTTGAAAATGTAGATTGTCATTGTATTTTTATCATAGGAAAGCCAGTGAAAATGTTGGACTCTTTGTTTTCACATGTAGGGAGCCTTATTTAAGCCATTTTCCTTTGTGTGTGTGTGTGTGTGTGTGGAGGGGGGGGGGAATGGGAAGATTGCTCAGAACTGTAGTGTGTTATGAGATTTATGTGATTGCATTGGGCAATTGATTGCTTTTTAATTTGTGTCTTGGAGATTTTTGTGGAAATGACACTGCGTCATGCTGTATACATATATAATATGCAATTTGTGGCCCTTTAAATGTTCTTTAGTGCACCATATTATTGTCCATATAAACCCATTTACAAGTTATGCTGGGAGAAAAACGATTTACATCAATAAAATACATATAAAAGCTGTTTAATATGGACTTCACTTGTGCCTGGGGAGCCTTACAACTGCCCCACAGCAAAGCTGCATTGCCTGTCCTTTCTTCGGCAGGAGCTGTTTTTAACTTCCCCAGCTTTCTCATGTTCTGAGACATGCACTGACTTGGGGTGGGAGAGAGAAGCTGTCATTTCCCCTGCTCATGTGCAGGTCGGAGTAGAGTCCCCTCCTCTCCTCACTGCCTGCTTTGGCAAATGATTGACTCTCTCTCTCTCTCTCTCAGCGATGATGCTATCCTAGCAAAGTGATGATGAAAGGGAGAGGAGAGGGGCAGAGCTGGAGCCCCTGCTCCTCACCCGCTCCTCACTCAGACCTACTCCCCAGCTTTCCCTATCGGGCTGCACATTGTCTTTCCTTCCCGACAATCAGCAGCAGCAGCCTGGAAGGGGAAGGGATGGGAAGGGATCCTCTTCTGCGGTGAGCCGGGTGTTGTCCCTTCCAGCTGCTCTGTCCTTGCTGGCCAGGGCTGTCCTCCTCCCCGCTTCCCCGGCTGCTAGCCGAGGCTGGCCGGCGGCAGCATCCCGCGAAGAACTCGAGCATGTCCAGCAAGAGCAGGCGGTGCAAGGAGCAGGGGAGAGTGGCCTTCCCCCAGCAGCGGCAGGAGGAGGAGGACGCGGGAGAGGAAGAGGAGCAGCGGCGCCGGCGGCGGGGCTGGCGAGGCGTTAACGGGGGGCTGGAGCCCCCTCAGCAGCAGCAGAGAGCGGTGAAAACCCAGCGGGACCCCTACGGCTCCTACCCGCCCCTGCCACTGGGCAGCCCCATGTAAGTACCGGCCGCCGGCCCCCTCCGCGCTGGGGCGCGGGCAGCGGCTCCGGCGGGGGCTCGATCGCCGCCGAGCAGAGCGCGGGGCGGGCTTGGGTCACGCAGGGGGGCCTCCGGGCGCAGCTGCGGATCAAGCCGCGAGGCGACTCGGGGGGCGGCGCGGGCGGGGTCACCTCGTGCGGACGCTTTCAATAACGCCCCGAGGACGGGCACGGCAAGCCCCGCTCCAGCCCCGAGCGCCTGCTGCTGCGCTAGCCCGGGCTCTCTTCTCCCTGCCCCGGCGGCTCCCGGGGCCCGCGGTGCAACGTTAGACGGCGTGGCCGCGTCGGCGGACAAAGGACTTCCGCTGATTGCAGAGGTGCCGCCGCGTGTGCGGCCAGCCGGCAAGAACTCCCGCGGCCGGGGCAGCCCGCGTCTACACGCACACGCCCGCCCGCGCCGTTCTTTAGGCACGGGCTGGCCGCACGACCCGGCCGCTCGCCGCTCGCGCGGAAGGAAGGAGACCCTCCCCAGAGCCCCGAAGCTTCTCGCGGTGCGCAGGCAGGCCAAGGAAGGAGCGTGGAGACCGAGGGTCGGCAGTGCCCTCTGGCGTCGCTCCGACCCTGCCTAGCCCTGACACGCCTTTGCCTCTTAGAGCTCGACCCAGCAGGTTAAACACCGCCAAGGATGTTGTGTGCAAGCAGGAGACAAACGCGAGGGCTGATCAGTTTGTTTCTATATCCGACCAATAGCAGGTTTTCCCGGGCAATCTTCAGTGTATCCAATAGACTGCTTTAAGTCACGCTTCACTTTTTTAATTCAGCTTATTTTATATGTGACACAGCATAGATCCCGCCTGCAAAAAGAGGATGGAGATGTTTTACCGAACTTATTAGCACGGCTACTCGAAAGCCAAGCCATTCCCTGAAAGGGTGCTTTAATCTCCTGCTGCCTAACTTTAATTTGCTTTCGCGTCAGTTGTATAATTTACAGCTAAATGATGTTTTCTGCCTAGTAGAATAGTTTTCTGAGAAAATCCAATTGCTCTCTTGGTTAAAGTTTGGGGAATTAATGCAGCTCTCTTGTCCCAGAAGTAAAACAAACAAACAAACAAAAAAGACCTTACTTTCGTACCTGTGTGAAGGTATCTTTACATTTTCATACGGTGAAACACATATTCAAAATCTCCGCTAATAGAATCACACCACAAAACTAGAGAACAGGATGACCTGTGCAGTGGGACAAACTTTTCATCTTGTAACTTTATTTCAAATTTTGACACCTGCTGAAAACATCAGTCTGTATCATTTTTTAAAACATACGCAGACATAATGATTGTTAACAGTTAAGAGGACTTACCTGCAACAGAAATACATTTCCTTTTTGTAAAGATGTTAAATTTCTTGTCTGTTTTACAAAATCAATAAAATGTCTTTAAAAAGAACCCAAAAAAGAGGAAGCCATTGGCTTCGCAGTTTTTGTGTGTGCTGCCCAGGAGTTATTCAGTCCTTTAATAATGCTGTAGTTTTGGTTGACACCTCAATATTTTAGTCTCCAAGGATTACCTCAGTATCTTACAGTTTCAGGTCAAAATTAATTTTTACTAAAATGTTTTCATTACTAACCAATGAACACTTTTTGAGATACGTATTATTACAAAATAATACAAAATAATACAAAATAATACAAAATAATACAATAATACAAAATAATACAAAACAATGTTCTGTGTTTGTAAAAGTTCTTAATTAAAATCACACGGGGGGAAATTTTAAAATACAACAACACTTAAAATGTGATAATCACAAATGTATTCCACCACTCCTGGGCAGGAGTTTTATGGCGTATTATGCTTGTATCCAGTGGCCCAGATATCAAGAGACTTAAATTTCTTGATCTCTTCAGTGATAGTATAAATGGAGTCATTGAGCCACTGGCATACTCCCTTCCTTAAGAAATGGATATTACACCAACATGAACTGATACTTGAATCCAGTTTACACAGCGCTAGGCTTTTGTATCTGGAGTTATTTATCAGAATACAGCTCTTGAATTCTTATCCTAGCACTTTCTACTATAGCAGTTGCAAGTGGGCTGATACTTGTAGTCCCCAATCAATGTAAGAGGACATGCTGAAGCAACAGGGCAGAGGGGGCCATCAGACAAAGGATATGTAACCTCTGTCATGTCCACTGAGTGCCCAACTCTGCAGTCTGATTCCAAACTAACATAGCATTTTAGCGAGAGTTCCGGCTAGATCAACAGGTCAGTTCCTCTGGAATGCTGTTTTAAGTAGGATTTTAAATGCTAAAAATGTAACACATATTAATGAAGTCAATATGAATAAAAATAATTCACTGAGATCAGGTGCGCCATCCCAGTAGGTGCTATAGCTGTACAAACATAGAATAAGAGACAGTTCCCACCTTTCAGAGTTTACAATCTAAATCAACAGGACAGATAAAGGATGGGAGGGGGAACAGGCAAAAAGGGCTAAAGTGATTTGCCCCAGGTTATACAGGAAGTGAGTGACTGAACTGGGAATAGAACCCAGGTTCCTTGATTCTCTCTCCAGTTACCTATCCAAGTTATGTACTGACAAGAGCTGGGCTGCTACGCGTTGTGTCCTATACATTCATATAACCAGGGTTCTGGTTCTATTTGCAATAGTTTTGTGAACAAGATAAAATGACAGGGACAAGTATTGATAAAACATTGTAAACGAAAGAAGGGAGTATATTGGTAGTATGATCCCCGATCATTAAGTAAAATAATGGTGACAAACTAGTTAGCTACTGGTGAGCAGTTATTTTATTATATATTTCACTTGAACATTTTGAATGTTTGGACACACAGCCCGTCTAGACTAAGGCTGTGCCATGTGTAACTGGAAAGGTATTTTTTCCCAGATTTGCACAAAAGTAACATTTAGATTATGCCTTTGATTTCACAAGGTACTAACAGTCCTATACAAGGAACACACGGGCAAAAATATTATGAGTTGTAGCTTCCTTTTTTCAAAGGAACATTAAGGAATTAGGTATCTGTGTTCCACTGAAATGCAATGGCAGTTTTGCACCTAATTTCCTTAGGTTCCTTTGATATTCCCAGCTCTGATCCCAAATCAGAAGAAGGAGTGCAAGGGAGTTTAATGTTCTCCTCTGCCCACCCCATACCGTGCTGCTTCTCTGTACAGACTCTTTCCCCTGTGCTGGGCCTGCACAGATCTGGCCCTGAAGTCTAGCTAGCTATAAACGTATTTTTCCTGTCTATCATATTACTTGTTCTTTCCATTGATCTTATTTGTTCCTAAGCAAACAGCTAATTAAAGATTTGTGAGGAGGCAACTGGAATGGAACGATGACTATCACATTGTATCTTACCACTAGTGACATCATCTGACTTATTTTCACAGCCCTGACCCAGCACTTCCATTAGCAATGATTCATTATGGCCATTTTGGATGAGATGTTACTTCTGAATGGACCCATGTAGTACTGTGGGTTGGGATCAGACTGTTCTGCTCTCCTAGATTATGTGGTATGCTCGGCATATCAAGTGAGTGAGCCTCCCTGGTCTAGCAAGCCTGGTGATATTTCACAGATGAGAGAGAAAAAATTTCATGTTATACATTTGGGTTAGAGGAAAGTGCACTAAGCCAAAAGGCTGTGTGTGAGCTTTAAAGTCATCTCTTCTACTGACAAGTATTCATATTTCTGTGCACTTCAAAACATTTACTGTTGGGCAAGGTCTCAGCACCCCATCCTAGGAGTGAAGCTGGTATCATTCTCTCCATTTTAAAAATAAGTTAACTGAGGGGTTGCAGAAAGTTACTTTTGACAGAACTGGGACTAGAACCTAGGTCTCTTATACAACAGATTCAAGCCTCATCTATGCTGCTTTTAGATTGATTTACTTAGATAGGCTGACTGTAACCACTAGACAACAGTCCCATTTCAAGCACAGAAATACAATCTTGACCCTCCAACATTCATTCCACTGCTGTCCAGCAAATAGCTGTGCAAACCATTTGCAAAGTACCCATGCCACTTCTCCCCTTATGGGCTGGTCCAAAGAAGACAGCAGTTGATTTTTTTTATCTCAAATTACAGAATTCAGTACTGGGGAGCTAAAGGATTCAGTCCCTGCTCTCCACCTATGCGAAGGGTCCTTCTGGTTGTAAAGAATAAAATTTCTGTTTCTCCAGTTTTCTTTTTTTATAACTGGTTAGTTTTGTGTTTTCACTGTGTGAACTAACTCAGAAACCAGTTTTATAGTTAAACATTATCTGTCAATGATGACACAATAAGCAATAAAGCACAGGTGTCCCCCATTGCAATCATTTGTCACACTTTTCAATTATCTGTCATTCAGGCAGGTTTGAAGGTAAAAAGATACCGTTGCTGTGGTGGAGGGACAGCACCTTTTGACATTACATTTTAAGAGTGGAAGAACCAACAGCCGAGCTTATTATCGCTAAATATGAAGTTTCTAGTTTCGAGCATAGCAGTAACACTATGTCCATCTAAAGGGAAAATTCAGCCTCAGGAGCATGCTTGCGCATTCAGGCAACAAAGCAGTGCACTGTAATGCAATAATATTATGCATACAAAGCAGAATGAAGAGACTCCTTAAGCATCTTTTTCTAAGGAAAAGAGGGATTTATTCTCTTTTATTTATTACACATGGATGATGAATTTTGTGGGCAAAATATGGTTACAAATTAGGATAGTTTTTATTTGCTTATTTTCTGAAACGTCATTGTGTGTAAATAAATCAGAGACCTACCCGGAACATATCATCATTGCTTCTGAATGTTCCTGGTGTATCTGATTAGGATTACATGATATCATAGAGTGTTTTCTTGGTCTCTTTAAAGCATGCCCATACTACGATGGGAGTGGGTGACACAAGGGGAAGCTAGAGATGTAGTGTCCCTATTTCGTGTTATCCTAGAAAAACATACCCATGGATCATACTATGAAACTGGAGATATACTCTCCCCTCTGCAAATAGTGTTGCAATCGTAACCTGGCTCTGAGAAGCTAAGAAATATATTACAGAGATGGGTGTTGTAAAATATGAACTTGCATGCGTAATACTAGACATGGTTAGGTTAACTGTTAATAATTTAGGATCTGATTCTGTAGTCCTTTCACTTTTAAAGTGGTTATTAAAGTCATTAAAAGTTTTGCCTAACTAAATGGACCCATGCTAGCAAATGTAGTAACACTGTTAAGAAGCTACAATTTATAATTTGGGACACCAAGAACATGCTTGCTTCATCCAGGCCATAAGCAGCTACTGTATCATTATCCAAATACTTCAGGATTAAGGATTCTTGGAGACAAATTCTGCCCTAGGTTACACTTGTTCATCCTGTTTGCTAGTGAATCTTTTAAGTTCCTTGAAACAAAAAGCTGTACACCCAGCATTTGTCTAAACTGCAGTTGAAAGGTGTGAGTGGAGCTTGAGTAGGTATATAGACCTAACTTTTATCTAGCTAGCGCAAACAAAAATAGCAGTGACGCTTCAGTGGGAGGAACTCAGGCACAGGCTGTACAGAAGGCAAATAAAAAGAACCAAAAATATATTAAATCTCGTGACTTTGTTTTAAGTTAGTCTCATGATGTTTGGGGGGCCTGACTTGATTTTTGAATGCTTTGGATTGCCAGTACTAAATGTGGGATAATTATAGTGCAATGAAAAATGCAAAGTTTTAGCTTTAATTATTCAAAATATTTCATAGATTCCTTGGGATTCCATTAAAAAAGTGATTCTTAAATTTGAAAACTGGAGATTAGAAAATGAAATAGCAGACAGTGTCTGTTCCTACACTTCTTACTTTGACAATTTCCACAGACTTCAGGAAGGTGTCTGAATTTGACGGGAGAGTTGCCCGGATCTAGCCATTTAGCTATATAGTCTGGCAATGATACAAAATTGCTAGTGCTTGATTTTTTTCAGAAGCTTTGACAATGCTTTAAGATACAAGCAATTTTCATCTTATTTATTTTTAAAAGACATCTCACTCATGTTATATCTTTTTGTCATAAAATATGTTGCTGAATACATCTTTCTTATTGGCAAAATATACTACACATTATGTCTTTGGAAGGATGTGTCTCCTACAGAAACCAAATGAGTCTCTTTATTCCAGCAGTGAAGTTTGAAAGAATGATATGTAAATGGGGAAAAGATGTATTGAAAAATTGTACTGAATATTTGGGAAATGAATGATATGTTAAATACTTATTTCATAAAAGATAGGTGGATTGCAAAATGAATTGTTAGAATCTCTTTAGATCAAGGATTTATCATAAGAAAATGTATTCTGTCTTTTTTTGCTGTTTAATAAAATTATAATAAAAATATTACAGTAGTTACAAAAAACAGATCTCACTTTTATCATAGACTACACTGTAGTGCCACACTACCTTTATACAAACATTGATCATGCTAGAAAATTATATAAAGATAAAATTATTTTATCACAGGAGACGCCTGCCCTTGGTAATTAATATTGTAATACCACTTGCCAGATTGAAATGAAACAGCTCATTTGTGGTAACTAAAATATGTAAGGGTTGGTCTAGGGTGCTTTCACGGTGCTTGTAGCTTTCATATAATTATAAAGAGTTTGCTTTACTAAATATATTACATCTGATGCAGATTCCTGCATCATGAATGGAATTTTTTATGCAGAATAAAAATCATTAGCTCCGACATGGCTGTTGCTTGTAGGTCAATGCGAGTTCTTTGTATCATGGCAGTACAATCCAGTCAGTCTAAAACACTATTAAGAAGGTCATATTGTCAAGCACTCAGATGTTAGGAAATGTCCAAATTAAGGTTGTTTCTGTAACCTTAATTCAGCCCCGCATGCATGGTGTTGCAGTCTTTAATTACACACTCACGTATTATTTTTTCCACAGGACTCCTGCCTCATTCAGTGAACAAAATGGGCTGTATTTAATAAGCAGCTATACAAATATTTTATTTATTACTTGTGTTCAATGTAGGTCCTATGCCTTATTTACTGTACACTATTCTGCTCTGAAGACATGCAGGTGCTTCACAAATGTTGATGACTTTATTTTCACAACACCCTTGGGCAGTGAGGAGATACTACCCCCTTTTTAAAGTGGGGTAGTGCATAGCAGCAGAGGGACATTGAGGTCAAAATTGTGCACTGAGTTTAGGTGCCCAAACTGAGCTACCCAGAACATGACTTTCACAGTATTTAGTATATTTAGCAATTTAGATGTTCAAAGCGCATGTCCTACTTTGCACTTCTGTATGTCAGACCTCACGGTTTCAAGTCAGGCACCAGAAAATGAGGAACACACAACTAGTGACCATTTGTGAAAAGTTTGGCTTAAGTGTCTTGCTCAGCACCACATAGAAGCTCAGTGGCAGAGGCAAAGATGGAATCTAGTTCTTCAAGGCAGCATTCAACTAACTTAACCGCGAGACCATTCTCTTGCTTCCAATCAACCCGACTCACTCATTATCCAACATCTACAAAAGCACCAAAAACACCTTTCTTCACTACACAGCCCTGAACTGAACCCTGGAGCTTGTCCAGTCTCTATACTGAATGAACCAGGGGTCATGGGAAAAATAGTATATGATCATGTAATTCAAGATGCTATTATGCCATCTTTCCCACTCTTCACCCTTCCTGGCTCCCGCATGTCCTACCTGGATTCCTCATCCTAGAATATGTTCCAAGATCTTTATCCAGCCAGTCCCAGTTCCAGTTCTCTGCTCTCAGGTTTCTCATCCAAACTGACTTCTGGCCTCGCCACTGCTCTCCTTGCCAACTGGTTCCCAGACCCCACACTCATCCAGTCTCAATCTCCGTCCTGCCCACCACATTCCGCATCCCAGTTTCCTTGCCCAGCCAGTCCCATTTTCCCTCAATCTGTCTTCTGCTGCACTGGCTCCCACCAATGGTTCCCAGTCTGGGTCTCCTTGCCCAGGCCAGTTTCTCTGCCTCTCTCCCATACCAGCTCCATGTCCCAGGCTTCTTGTCTCGATCTACTCTCTCCAGCTCTTGTCCCATCTGCATTTGAGTCAGGAAGCTTTGTCCTCAAGGCTCCCTGAGAGATAGGAGAGGGAGTATTAAGAGCACAGGAGAGACAGTCTTCCTCCTCTCAGTTCCTATACCCAGCCCCATTTGGGCGCATAGCAGCCAAGACCAGAAATTGCAGGGAAAATTCTCCTCTACTTCTTCATCTCAGGGCCTGAGCATACTCAGTGCAGAAAGAACCTGCAGAATTAAACTGACTAGGAAGAATTTAGCTACTAACATATCTCTACTGAGCTTGTGTGAACTATTTTTCTGAAGTTTGTAACTAGGCTTGGCAGAATTAAATTTTTATCAGTAAATGTCAGTTTCACTGTACACACACAAATTGATGGAAAAAGTATTTCCATTGATAATAATGAAAAATTACCAGATAGGCAAATTAAGAACAATGCTGCTTGAGAATTTTTTTAAGTTTGATTTAAGTTTGTGTCTTTTGACATGTGATGTTGACAATTTGTGTTGTAGCAGTTATAAAACTTTGGCTTATTAAATTTCAATGTCAACTGTTATTAAATAATTATGATGTGACCCCCCATGTCATTTCCCTCAACTGTGAAAATTTAAATTGATAAAAAATAAAAATGCTTAAAATACAAATTGATATGATCTGCTGAAATTATAAAATAAAAATTGAATTCTGCCAAGCCTACTTGTCTCTAAGCCAAATGTGAGTGACTTTTCACAGGAACCACAAAAGGCGCATCCTTGACATTAAGGCCACTCGCCTGGCAAATTTCAAGTTCCTTCTCCAAAGCTTGGCAACTCTACAGCAGCTTCTAAAAATAATCCTTACAACCAATTCATTAACATGGGCAAAACAATGTATTTTCCCTTAATCTTATGTTCACAAATAGCTGAACTGTTTTGCTTAAACTTTCCAAAATAATTCATTTTAAGGCAGACACCCAGCATGGAAAATTTAAGCCCAGATCGTTAAAGTTTGGCAGAATTATAAGCAACTGAAAACAAAGTCTTATAATGGGATGTGTCAGGCAGATAGTGCTGCTCATTGCAGGGGAAACTATTTTCGATTAGTAAATACTAACGTCATTAATATCTGTCATACAGTAAAATATCATCATTGGAGATAATTTAGTGACCAATGGGCCAAAACCTGAAGTCCTCACTCTCTTTTTACTTGGTCTATCCTCAGCCAAAACTTAGACTCAAGTTAGTAAGGGCTGAGTACCATCTTTAGGAGTTGGCCAAACGCTGGTAGTGCTGCAGGCTAAAAACGTGTAATTTTTCTGTGTGCAGAGATCACCAGCCAGGGTCAGGAAGGAAAGTTTTCCCCAGCCCCACTTACAGCACTACATGTGTTGCAAGGTACCATATGGTTTGTTTGCATTTTGCCTTCCTCTAAACAATCAGGTCAGTATCACTGTTGTGGGTAGACTACAGGACTTGATGATTCGTGCTCTGATTTGGTATGACAAATCTTGTGTTTCCCATGTGTACCTATTAAATGTGCTTAGAAGATATTTTTTAAAGGAACTGATGTTGCACATAAAAATATTTTATTGTGGTCCTTGAGAAGAAATGGGCCTATAGGAAATGAGTCTGTGAACACCTTCCGGTTGTGTGGAAGAGACAATGTAAGGGTCGATGAGCCCTCCTCCACCACAAAGCTGTTTCTGTGCAAATGTAAAGGTTGAAGGACCATGACAGAGGGAGACAGCCAGGCAGACAGATGGCAAATGACACATGACAAAGGAGAAAATCATCAGTGTTTGTAGCCACAGGGGAGAATCTGCCAAGAAAATGACTGATACAATAGTCTACAATTATTTTATCTTTTCTGCTTATTAGGTCCATTGAAGGAAGTCCGTCTCTGAGACGTCTGACTATGATGAGGGAAAAGGGAAGGCGACAAGCTATTAGAGGCCCAGCGTTCATGTTCAATAACAGGGGCACAAGCCTCACTGCTGAAGAAGAACGTTTTCTGGATGCAGCAGAGTACGGAAACATTCCTGTGGTGCGCAAAATGCTGGAGGAGTCAAAAACACTAAATGTCAACTGTGTTGATTACATGGGCCAAAACGCCTTGCAGCTGGCTGTAGGGAACGAGCATTTGGAAGTGACAGAACTTCTGTTGAAGAAGGAGAACTTGGCACGAATTGGAGATGCACTGCTGCTTGCAATCAGCAAGGGGTATATCCGGATAGTGGAAGCAATTTTGAATCATCCCGGTTTTGCAGCAAGTAAGCGACTGACTCTGAGCCCCTGCGAGCAGGAGCTCCAGGATGATGATTTTTATTCCTATGATGAAGACGGTACCCGCTTTTCTCCAGATATCACCCCCATCATTTTAGCTGCCCATTGCCAAAAATATGAGGTTGTGCACATGTTGCTAATGAAAGGAGCAAGGATAGAAAGACCACACGACTATTTCTGCAAATGCAATGACTGCACTGAAAAGCAAAAGCATGATTCTTTCAGTCACTCCAGGTCGAGGATAAATGCCTACAAAGGCTTGGCTAGTCCTGCTTACCTGTCCCTCTCCAGTGAAGATCCAGTTCTCACAGCTCTAGAACTCAGTAATGAGCTTGCCAAGTTGGCCAACATTGAAAAAGAATTCAAGGTAAGGTTCTTTTTTGTTTGCCTTTTTTTTATGTAATCTTTAGTTGTAACTTCATCTGATGCTTGACATTATTTCCTGTATTTTACCTTTTCAGTTACAGATGTTTGATTTACATTGTTCCTTTGGTTCTTGATATTTTGAATGCTCACTGAGTAAATCATTAAAAAGCAGTTTTGCTTGAAACAAAAGTGCTTTTACACCTAATATGTGCCAAGAGCAATAGAAAAAGTGCCAGTGGGAGCGCTGCTAACCCTGCAAAGGATGGAAAACAGTTTTATTCACTGTAACAGATAATAACCGTTTTTACTGAAGTCGCCCTCCATAGGAGCATGAAACATAAGCTGAGCATGAAGCAGCAAAATTATATTTTTCTTTGGCTTTACACAATAATTGCTTTGTTTCCATTTTTTATTCACACACATTTTGAATGATGGTTTCTGCAAATTATGAAGACTACAGGCGACTGATTTTTTTTACCATTTAACAGCCAATATTTTAATTCGTCTTTCATGAATGTATTTGTCTGTTCAGTGCTAGCTGTTAAAATGCTACAGATGCAGTCCCTTTTGTTCTCTTTTTGGTTTGTATGTTTTAGTTTCACTGTACACTGATTATTCTGTATATCTCAGCATCTGCATTAGGTAATTCATAATTAGACGATGATAAATATTATCCATTGCTGTCTCTCCATGATGTGTAATTCCCTGTAATACTTCAGAAGGTACACTCACCAAAACCAGCTCTATGATTGAGGCTACACTGCATTGAAAAAAAAAAGCCTGGATCAGGGAATGACAGATTGTAAACAGAGAGTGGTTATATAAATGACATAGTATCTAATTGCAGCAACATTTTTAATGGGGTGCTGCTGGGTCAATGTTGAGTACTGCTTTGTTTAATTAGCATCTTCATACATAGTGTGAAGGAGGAAGAAGACTCATTAATCTTTGCATACCACAGCCAGCTGTAATTTATTTCAAATGCAATGGAGGACTGAGAAAAAACACAAGTGAATCTAGAGTGGCTGGGGGGAAATGGGTAAGAATAAATAGAATGAAGTTTGATTTGAACAAAAACCGAATGTATATTTCTGGACAGAAGTAATCCCAAATATTGTTATGTAATAGAAGCAAGGCAGAACTACTCAGAAGGAAAGCTTTAATGCTGAAAAAAAAACTGTGTGTGGCTATGAGATAACCTTAAAGTGACATGAGTTTGTGCTGAAATAATGGTCTGCCCCACTGACCGAGTATAATGCCAAAGCAAATATTTTCTGATTTGGAACTTGATTCTGGACAAAATTCACATGGGCTCTGTGGACCTTAGTCCAACAACTAAGGCACTTACTCTGATAAAACGCTACAGTAAGGCTGCAAGACCACTGGGCCCTGTAAGATACCTTGTAGCCTACACATCCTATAGCCTCTTTTCATCTTTCTTCCCTCATCCTGGACCTCTAATCTTCCTTGCATGGGGAAGGAAGCTGCCCTTACAGAAATAACATTCTGTACATTCTAAATTCCCCACACCACCTGTCCAAATTATACTGAGGTACATTTAGGAAAGAACATAAAAATCAAATTATGTCCACTGAAAATATATTGATCTGGGAAAGGATTTTGCAGAGACAGAACAGAAAAATGAGAGAGATTTTTGCCAAATAGGGACTATCCCTCCAAAACAGAGACTTTTGGCATACATGGCCCCCCACCATGAACTGTAATTACTTGTTTCACATGCCAACCATTACTAAAGGAAAACCCATAGTTGTCACCAATTCAATATTTTTTTTTACCATGGACTATTTTCCAAATAAGCCAGGATCCTGTCTTCCAGATTTATGTATGTACATGCTTGGGTCTTTTAAAATAATATTTCAATTTATCAGAACCATAAAGATGATGGCTTTTTCTGGCTCTTCTGAAAGATAACTCTTCTATTGGACCAGCATAGCGCTATATCCCACATGCACGTGTTTTATTATGCATTACATTAATTATTATTACACTAATGCTCAGACCCCTGTTAGATCAGGCCCCCGTTGTGCTAGGTGCTATGAACACAAATAGGTAAAAGACAGTCCCTGCCAAAAAGAACTAAATTAAGACAAGACAGAGATGTGTGTAACAAACAGATATTGTCACAAAGATGCGGTCTTGCAAAAACGATGCAGAAGCAAACCCCAGCATCAATAGAGCAGAATTATATACAACATAAACCCAGGAAACCCCAAAGGCTCAGAGTTTGGATGCACCTGAAAAGCCAGATTGTGCCAGTTATACCACTGGTGGATGACGAGGGTTCAAATGATTATGCCTCAGGTCAGAGGCCGCTCAAGCCAGTCTGCTGTCCCAGGCAATCTTCAGTATGTTGCCCCTTTCCTACACCCTTGGAAGTTTGCAGCAAGAACCCATTCCCCATCGATTCCCTGCAACTCTCCCCAAGCCTCCTCCACCGGCCCTGGGACCAATGGAGACCCTTACCTACTGCAACCCTTGTCCTGGAACTGCTGAGCAGTCACAAATGGGAACTGGACACTCCCTGCCCAGCCTCCCCCACTCCCCACTCCCAGCCAACACCTCTCCGCAGTCCCCCACGTGCCCGCAGCTTGATGAATACTGAGGGTCTGTAACTGTGACCTTGCCTCCCCCCCGCCCTCATTTCAGTGGCTGCACTGCAGGGCGGGGGGTGGCCGAAAGTTCAAAAACCACGAGCCAGACTCCCCCAAATGAGGTTTTTTTTAAAGATTATATTGCGCTTTGATCCCTCTTTAATTCCAGCCCTCCCCCTGCCCATCCCCCGCGTGTGGGGCAGGTACGATATCACCAGCTCTCCCAAATGTAGTCAGCTGATGCTGACCCGGCTGCAAGGGCTCTGGCTGGTGGCCCGAGTTAGTGCTGAGCTTCCAGTTTCATTGCTAACCCACGTTCAAATTAATTCATTCTGCACCCACCCAGCCCCGCATCTGCCCATCCCCAGCTGCCAGTTAATTACGGAACTCCAAGTCCCCCAGTCATTTTGCCCCACCCCAGTCCCACATCTGCCTTTTGCCCCTCTGGGTACATCTGCTCATCCTGTAGCTCTAGGGGTTCTTCACCACTTCTAGGCCTGGGGGGGCCAGGGTCCTCTTCTATCATTTCCCAAGTCTCTGGGTAGCTCCCCCTTCCCCTTCCAAGGCCTGGAGTTGCAGGGAATGGGATGAAAACAGAAGCAGGGAACAGACTGACCCTTTTTTCACAGGATGCAAGAGGAGAGGAGGGAGCAGAGCCACTTTGAGCTGCTGGGCTCTTTCTGCTTTCTCCTTCCCCAATCTCTCGCGTGCGATTGGTGTTGGCTGCTCCATCTCCCCCCTCCCTTACTCAAAAACTCCTCTGGGTTCCAGAGGGGAAGGTGGAGATCTCTCTCCTGCAGCAGCTATTCCCCAGGAGGTAGGGAAGTAGGGAAGGCATGAAGGCTGGAGTTTTTACATTGTCGCCAGAGTGGCTCCAGAAGTCCTCAAATCACATTACTTGCAATAAAATCATGACAGCTGGTGACAGGCAGGCATGACAGGGCTGCCAAAAGTATGGGGGTTACATAACATGCCACACTGACAGACCTGGAGCTAGACCTGGGACTGAGAAAGCAGCCTCTTAGCAGCTCTTTTCTGTCCCTCCCATGAATCCACTCTAAGTTGTTTACCCATGTTTGTTTGATGTAAACCCAAGTTGCGACAGAATGTTAAATACAGCTGCCTTTTCTCTGAGTTCTCAGCCTCTTCTGTCGTAAAGCTGTGGTTAAAGGTGCATGGCATACTGACTCCTTGCTATGTATTGCCATAGCCCTGAGTGGAAAATGGCACTCCCATCCACTATGACTGAGGTTGGCCCGTAGGCCTCTTCTGCTCCCTCCTCCGGTATCATCATGGGGCTATCTAGGGATTTCAGTTTTCAGCTTCAATCAAAAGCGACCGTAAAACAGCATTGAGCATAATTCTTCCAAGATTTATTTTTAAAATATAGGTACAACCCCCTCTCATGCCTAGAAAATTCATGAACTGTTCTCAAAGCCTATGGTAAATTGCAGATTGTCTCATTTCCTGTTTCTACTTTCTGCATTTCACTTTCTGGTTACACATAGCAGCAGTGCAGAAAGCAGTTCTGTGCGTAGTTTCCCACAGAGTGGGAGTGTCAGATACAAATATTTAATGATGCTGTTTAAGAAAGTTTTGGGGCTAAATTTCCAAAGGCAGACATAGTTAATTGAATGTGCACTGTTGTGTATGAGAAAAGCCCAACTGCTGATTTGCACAAGAAAATACTGATGTACACATGTAAATCAAGGTTGCACAAACACAGTGGAGTTTGTTTGCATGCAGTTTAGTGCACTGACTCTTGAAAATTAAATTTTTAATGGGGGATAAAAGTTAGTGTTTGTTTCACTGCTAATGAAACTGATTTCTTCTCAAATTTATGGAATAAGAATTCAAAGGAACCCATAAAACCTGATTTTTCTTTGAAGTCACAAAACACTAAGGTAGCCAAAAATAAATACTGAAAATAAAAAGGAAAACTGAAGTCTCTTAGGGATATCTGACTTCTCTACCTCTTCTCTATTTTCCTCTCTTACTTCTAGTGTTTCCCCTTCCACTCTTCCTCTGCTGCCTTTGGTGTGTTCTCTTTATCTCTGCCAGTGTTGGGTTTCCCCTTTTTCTTGCCTCTATGGTGCAATTTTGCCTTTCTGTTCTCAGCATCTGTGTGACAATCTATTTTCTCTTCCTTTCCCTTCTTCTTTCTTCCTTTTCAAGTTCCCCTCTTTGGGATTTCCCCATTTCTCTTCCCCCATCCTTTCCCACTCCACCCACTCCCTGTGGTTCCCCATTTTCTTTTCTTCTGTGGGTTCGCTTGTCTTCTACCTCTACCTGGTTTCTCCTCTCTCCCTAATCTGGTCTCAGATGAAGCTGCTGATGGTGTCTCTGGAAACCAGCAGAGGAGAGGGAGCAACAAAGAAATGGTGTAAGCATCTTATAGCTCCAGCAACAGCATGAAATCCTAGTGGCCAGAGCAAAAACTGCAGCAATTCCTCCCCTCCCCTACTCCAAATTCTCACTAGTAGGGATAGAAAACAAGGTTCAGGATTGATGTAAGAAATTCCAGAATGTCCCCTCCCCGCCTAATCAGGACTGTTGGCAAATACTGAAAAACATGCATTCCATTAAAGTTATTTCTATTATACCACATTTCAATCTTTTAAAGCAGCTGATTAGATTTTTGCCTGTCATGGAGATACAGCAGCCATGATTAGATCTTCAATAGCATTGTAGAAGCTTTAAAGATGATTAGAAGGAAAATAGTGATGCTGAGAAAAACCTTGCTGTGACTAAGTAAAGACATTCATAGAATATGAATTTTGCTCCAGTAGTGGATTTGCACCAAATTTGATGTTTAAAAAGCTTTTCTGAGCAATGTATCCGCTCAAAAAGAATTTTTGGAAGTACAATGATGCTTTTAAGGCACACAAATGTGCTGGTTGGATTCCTTTCTTTTGATGGAAAAGATCAAATATGAAGAGTTAGAGTATGTCATACTACAAGAAGAGCCATGCTAGCACACAATTTTTATGCAATGGTTGGGGCACTATGTTCTACCAATTTTTCATTGCTAGACATGGTATGAAAACACAATTCTGAAACTGTGGCTTGACCTAGGGTACAACATTGTTCATAACCATGGTTATAGAATCATGGTTTTCCCATCCATATATAATATTCAGTAGATATATACATTTTTATTTGAATAAATACTTTTGTTATTTATGAACTTGCCTACAAATTCTTAAAATTTGTAGTGGAGGAAATCCACATTAGATTTTGTCCCAATGCTTCATTCTTTGTGTACACTTCAATGGGAGTTTTGAGTGTGCAAAGGGTGCTAGATCAGACCCAGGGAGAAGTCATCGACATAATGGTTGAAAAACAAAATGTGCAAAAGTTCGGAAACCTTCGGTCCCACAGCAACCACAAGCCATCCCACTTTTGTGTAGGTTGGGTCGAATTCTCATTTGCATTACGGCCATCTTGCACCACTTTGGCAATGTAAAGGGACCTCGGAGTGAGTGTAAATGTAATTTATGACCAGGTTAATGTAGCTGTAGTGTAAATGAAGATCAGGTCCACAGTGTTTTGTATCATTGCATAAATTACTAAATTGATGCCTAAAGATGTATATATATAATGTGGTTAAATGATGGTTTTAGTGGAGTAAAACTGCATTTTAAATTTCCTAATTTTTTTCTTTTAATTTTTCAGAAATAACTCTTAACTAACATAGCTTTTTCTATTAAATGTCCATGTTCTTTTAAGAAAAAAGAAAAGCAAGTGAATGCTTAAATGGTAAAGGAAGTTTTGTGAGCTGCTTGCATGGTAGGCTATTATTATTTTCAGATTAGAACTCCTTTATTTCTCAGCCCACTTCTTCATTTAGAAAGCCCACGTTCATCATTGAGACCTATGTACATATCAACAAAGGCATTATAAAGTGCAAGGAAAAGACTGATCAGTTTTCTTAGAGCTAAATTAAATGGAAGCCCTTTGTATTCATGCAAGGACAAACTTTGGATCTTGCTGCAAAAAAAGCCAAACTAAATTTTACTAAACTTTTTAAAAAATCACAGTTGAAGAAAGAATAGGCATAATTAATGCCTGAGCAAAAACTGATTTTTCTGAAAACAGAACTTAGGATGGCTGTGATTTTTTCCCATCAATATAATGCTATTATTGGAGACAATGTGGTTTCACATGCGTGTATCCTCCCACACTATCCATTGCAGGATCTGATCCATAATCTATTGTCTTATTGTATGGCATACTGGGTAATAACTTGAGATGAGCTCCATGTTTCTAAAACTAAACTGCTTCTTTATTAAAAGAGTACTGTGTAAAGAGATGCAGCAACTGCATATAGCATTGAAGCCATCTGCATGCTGACTGGCTTCTTGGTGCCTCCTCCAAACTCTTCTCTCATGCAACCTGTGCTCCTCCCTCCAAATTCCATGCAGGTTGTTACTTCTTATATTATTAACAAAATGGCAAGTGTTAATTTCCTTTCTTGTGCCCGTTGTATTAATTCCAAATGACTCTGTACATGATTATTAATATGCTTTCCTCTCCACTATTTGTATAAATGCCTATTTAGTTGTAGTGAAAATGATAGCAACTATTTTAAAATAGCAAATTAATTATTTAAGGGAAACCTTTCAAGTTCTTAATTACTGATATGCAATGCCTTTGTGTTTGGACATTAGAAAATAGTGGTCAGTTTTCGAAATAGAAATAATGTACAACATTGATGTGTACAGCAACTTTCTAAAACACGTTACAAAATGCTAATTCAGTCCAAAAATTAACACAACTAGTAACAGAAGGGGAAAGTAATTAAGAACCTTAAGCAAGGGAAAAGATGTTTTCACATGGGCAGATAGTAAAGCTGAGATATATAGGAATGATTTTCCAGATGACAGGAGTTGTAGAGAGGAAAGTTCTCACAAGAAGAGCGTTGAGAGGACGGAGCGGCTGAAAAGAGAGAGAGAAGGCCAGTGCTCGATAAACAGGGAATAGGTAGAGTATGGAAAGCGAAATTAAGGATTCACATTGGTCCTTTTATGGCCAATAGGCTAAACTAGCCACAGAACAGTTATGGAGGGTTTTAAAAGAAAAGGAAGTAAATTCTTGAATTGGGTCCTGAAATGAGCAATGCCATAAGGGGGTTGTTAATGTAACTGATGGGATCATACTTCTTTGTACGTGTGGGAAGATGGCCAACTGCACCTGTATATAAGGGAATCAAGTGCTGGGTCTTAGAGAGGCCATGGAGGAAGGTGTTAGAGAAATGAAGGTGAGGAGATGAAAGCATGAAGATTTTAACAGAAGTGGAGCTGAGACATAGGCAGAGACGGCTAATGTCACAGAGGTGGCGATAGGCAGATATGCAGACAAAAGAGTTGCCAGGAAGAAGGTCCAAAGTTAGGCATCACACTGAGATTATGTACAGAGGTTATCTTAAGAATATTGTGAATCAGCCACAAATCTGAAGACAAGCAAAGAGGGTAACAGATGGAATTTGTTAAAGGCATTGACAGATATGAACAACTGTGTGTTACCAGTGCGAAAGTAGCAGCTAAAGATAACAGTAGAAATAAGATGAGTCAGCGGGAAGAGGTATATAGAAAAGGTTAGAAGAGTCAGAAATGTGTTAAGTACAGCAGAGAGCAAGGGTTTACACACAGAAAAGCTGCCACTGCAGTATCCTAGAAATAGCAGTTTCACAGGTATAAAGGTGGGATCTTGACACACCTGCATAATGATGGGTGGAGTCCAGGAGGATAGAGTAGCCCACAGTGTCAAAACAAGCACAGAAGTCAAAGAGAATGAGGCCTTGTCTACACTACAAAAATAAGTCAACATATTTTAGGTCAACTTACAGCAACTGTATTAATTACTGCGGTGGCTGATGTCCACACTACCCTGCTTGGAACACTCCCAACAACCTAAAGAGGGGCACTGTGGGGAGCTGAGAGCCATCCCCTCCCCCCTGACTCCCGGTTCCCTGCCCAGAGCCAGGGGAAACCACCTTGGGCTTCTCCACTCTCTTTTCCCTGCCAGGAGCTGGGGGAAGCTGCCCGGGGCTTCCCACCCTGTTCCCAGTTGGCAGCAGGGTCCAGTCACACAGCTTTCCAGAGGAGCAGGGTGTATCTGGGCTCTGGCTGCTGAAGTCTACACTGATACTGTGTTGCCCTAACTATAGTGACATAAACCCTACAGCTCTTGTTGTGGTTGTTTTATTACATGGGCATAGCAGGGGAGTTACATCGGTGGGATGAGAATTTCAGTGTGTACATCTCCATTGTCTCGTCGACAAAAGCTGACTTTTGTATACAAAACTCTGTAGTGTAGACCAGTCCTGAGGAGAGTCCAAGAGACAGCAGAAAGAGTGAAATATTTAGTACCTGGAACTGAAAGATTCCCATGCTATCACCAGCACTGAACCCAGACTGAAAATGGCCAAGGATATTGTGGTGTAAAATTGGAGAGATGAGAAAAAGCTACTTTTTCAAGTGCTTTTTAGGAAAAGAGAAGTTAGGACACTAGGAGGTCTCATCTATGTTGTGGTGGTGGAGACAAGGGGCAGCTGAGGTAAATAGGTTAGAGCACAGTTCTAAACATGGTTTAACTGTTTAAGCAAACCATATTTAAATTGTGTTAGCAGGAACCAGTTTCAAACTACATTTAAAACCAGTTCAGATAACAATTTTAATTCCCCGTACAGCGGACATTAAAGAGAATCTCTGAATCGAGGGGAAGATTCTTTTAAGAAGGGGGCAGATAGTGACAGGTTTTAGAGACTTGCAGAAGATAATAAAGACAGAGTAATTATTGACAATAATCATAATGGAGAGAGAAAGTGGTGGAAGGGGAACAAATGAGAGGGAAGGGCAGGGGATGAAGAAGGTAGATAGTTTTGTGAAGGGACTGGTTTGTGTCAGACATATGCAGGAGGTACATAGGAGAGAGGGGAGAGGAAAAGAAAGGAAAGGTATCTACGGAGTGCTGACTACAGTATAATATAAATTTGTAATGTGCTTGAAGATCCACACGATGCAAAGTGCTATATACATCTGACACTATTAAGCTTTCATTAATTTGTCCATGTTTCTTTACTGTTGACTTCTTATCCATCATGTGAGTCATAGGCAATTATCTTTAAACTCCTCCTTTTCAGAATGACTATCGCAAGCTGTCTATGCAATGCAAGGACTTTGTGGTTGGTGTCCTTGATCTCTGCCGAGACTCTGAAGAGGTAGAGGCCATTCTAAACGGGGATTTGGATGCTGAGCCAGTTGAAACACAGAGGCACAGAGCTTCACTGAGTCGTGTTAAACTAGCCATTAAATATGAAGTAAAAAAGGTAACTGTGTAACCAGCACTTTCTGACAATGTTGTATGTGAATTCATTGTATCATATTCTGCATGTACTAATGAACTAACGGTAAATTGTCTTATGACAAAATATGTGGGCCAGATTCTCAGCAAGTGTAAACTGACACAAAAATATCCTCCAATGAAGCTGTTTCAGAGTATAAAAGCTGAGAATTTGGCCCCATATTTTTAATGACAGAAATAACGTGCCAGAAAGATTATATATTTACACAAAGCACAGTAGGTGAAATCCTGGTCTCATCCAAGTAAATGGCAGTGAAGATTTCAATGGGACCAAGATTGTAAAGTTTACAATTCTTTACAATCCTGTAAAGGGGCCAGAAGTTGCTGTCAGTGGGCCAGATCCTACAGTTTTTATTCAGGCAAAACTCACTGCAGGAACAACCCACTGAAATCAGTGGGAGTTTGGCCTGAGGAAGACTGTAGGATTTGATCATAAGTGTAATTTCAAATGGATAATGGAGAGGATTCGGATTTGTGTTCATATGTATCTTTTTTCCTTCTCTATTTTCTTCCTTTATAGATTTCAGACAAAATTTCAAACATGATAATCACATCTACCCATACAGAAAAATAGACTTTCATTGTTTCATGAGTTTTCAGAGTCAGTAAACTAAATGCAAACTGAATGGTGAAATGTGGTTATCTGTTATTTAACTGTAAAGTGTGTTAAAGTCAAAAACAACTATATAAAATTGGCATTTCCTTGCTTATCAGATGTGGTCCCTGTGACTGTTCAGAGTTCAGTGGGAGCTGTACTGGGCCCTCAGGTAGATATATGTAATGAAAGATGGGAAGGGATGTGGGTGTGAGAAGAAATGTAGAAGGGACCAGTGGAAGGGATGCTGTGATTGGTAGATAATTTGAGCTGTAGCATCCTGAAGAGATTGTAGGGGGAAGGGCGAGAAGATGGTAAGCCAAAGAAGAGATTGCAATGGTTGAGGTTTAAAATGACCAACGTGTGAATTAAAATTTTGGTAGTGGATCCAGTGGGTTTCAGAGCCGTTATCGGAGAAGTGACAAGATTTGTATCTGCAAGGTGCTCCATGACCTGGACCCAGGATGTCTAAAAGACCACCTAACACTCCAGAATGAAGACTGTTGTTGACAGTTATGCTCTTCTGGCACAATGAAGCCTTCTCCAGTCAAACCTTGTCTGTGCAGGAGCCAGAGCTTTATTTGGAGGCTCTTCTGAGACTGTGGAATGAACTTTCCCAAGATCCAAGGACCATCACAAACCTTATCACCTTCCACTCCAAGTGCGCGGCATGTTTATTTGACCTGGCCTTCTCTAACATAAATATGTAGCAACATGTATATTTAAAACAAAACAAAAATTCTCTAAACAAGACCTCTAAACCTAAGCAAGACACTTCACTGTACACGCTTCCCCCGGAAGAAGATGAGAGAACAAACAACGAATGACAGATGTGTAGTCCTGTTGCTTAATGCACGACTGGAAAGTGATCCAATACTATGGTTTGAAATCTTACATAAAATACAGTAAGAGGGTGATAATGCAGTTGTCAATGGTTAAATTCACCTCTAATCGCTTCTTGGCAGCCGTTTGATCTGCTTCCTGAAGGGAACTTGCATAACTGTTGCTGGTACTTTCTTCCCCATGTGTTCCTCTCTCATGTCTGCGAAGAAACAGATAACATGGGCTGTGTTCCTCTTTATGTCAAATCAAAATGCTCTTAGACCATTAGCAACATGACTGATGGGTGGCTATATTCAGCTCTGGTTGAATATTAGAAGTGTGCTTCAGCTAGGCATTTTCACTCTCCAGGACCAGGACCCCTATAACCCTCTAGTTTTACATCTATTTGAGTAGAGGAATGGCTTCTTCCCAATCCCCCAGATATTTGGGGTGGGGCAGGTGTTGCTTCCCCTCCCCCATGATTTTTTGGGGCTGCATTAGATACATTTTGGAATTAGAAGTAACCGGTTGACTTCAGTCTCTCTCTGCTGCTCAAAGTGAACCTGCTGCTTCCTGCCGGATGCCCTGTTTCTGGATCTGCATCCTGCTGTGAACTATGGAACTACCTATGCAAAGGGTGGGGCTTATTCTTGCAAAAGGAAAGAGCAAAAGATAATTAGAGCCCCAAACAAGCTAAATTACAAATAAAATAATCTTTGGCTGTTTCTTTTTTCAAATGGGCCTGGTTGCTAATTTACACAGGATGGCCTTCCTTTTGCGAAATGGTGTTGGTTAGTTAAGAGTCCAGATGTACATTAAGCTCCTAATGACTTTTTAATGCTTTTTATCTGCCATTCCATTGCAGGAAATGCTTTAATATGTGATTTAGTTGGCACAAGAGTCACTCACTAACATATTTAGGGAATTTTCTTTTTAGCAAAGTAGATTAAAAGGTGAAGATCACTTCCCTGTTTAAAGCCACGGCAACAAATTAAAATTTTTCGCCCTTAGGCCTTATCTACACTAGCGCTTATGTCAGCAAAAGTTTAGTCACTTGGAAGTGTGAAAAAACACAGCCGGGAGTGACATAAATTTTGCTGGCATAAGCCCTCATGTGCACAGTGCTATGTCTGCGGGAGATACTCTGCAGCCAACATAGCTATTGCCACTCGTTGAGCTGGTTTTATTATGTCGATGGGGGAGCTCTCTCCCATTGGCATAACGCAGCCACATGAGTGCGTATGCCGGCATAATTTATGTCGCTCAGGGAGCGACCCTTGAGCAACAAAAGCTTTGCTGACATAAGTGCTAGTGTAGACAAGGACTTAGAGATTTCTTTGTTTTCATTACTTGCCTCTTGATTTAATTTTTATTTAGAAGCTTGCCCTATTTACTGTACTTCCTACAGGCCTTTTAAAATGAGATTTGAAATTAAATGGAAGTTAGCTTGCAAGAGAGTTGGCAAGCAACAACGGATGGTATCTTATGATCTCAACTGACTACAAAGAATAACTAAGTGGCTGTACAGTGCTTACATTATATTTATTTTATTTGACTAACTCAGTTCAAATGGCACAATTCAATCTGAAAACGTTTGTCTGAGCTACTTAGAGAATTAGCTGGCTTTGGTACAGGAGTCCTATATGATGTTATCAAAACAATTACAACAAATTTTGTGAAGACTCCTCCTATAATTTTTTGCCAATTTAGTGGCAAGTTGTCACAGATCCACAGCCTCACCACCTCCTAGGCAGAGCTACTGGGGGCCAACACTCTTGCTTCACACCATGAGTTCTGCCCAGTGAGTCCAACTGAGAGACTCCAGAGAGACTTGTACACTCTTCAGGGACTAATGCACCCCAGCCAGTATTTGCAGTGCCATCCAAACAGCATTTTCAAAGCAGAGTAGGATTTATTAGTCAAGTGAAACACAGCATAGGAAGTCCTTAGGTTATAGAAGAGAAATGAAGGCTATAGTTCATTCTGGTCAAGCCACAATTCACCAGCCAAGCTGTAGTGAACTCCATTTCCAACTCTCTGTCTTTCTTTCTGTGACTTCCAGAGGAGATGGAGAGAGCTCAAGATGTGAGAGAGCTCAAGCTTCTTCCAGTGCCCACACTTATCCCTCTCCATTTCACACATCCCTGTCCTTTGGTTTCAAGGTGAAGGTCTCTGCTCAGCTTCCCTGCTGAGAGTGTCAATCCTTGAATCATTGGATCTTGCATTGTCTCTTTGGACCATTTGTTGATCTGGGTTGGTTTTGGCCAGTTTCTTAATTACTCTATTCATTGCACCCAGACAGGGAGGCGATACACACATCTGTGTGACCTTATGTCCTGAAAGCAAATTTAATTCTTTTCCCCAACTGGGTAGCAATGTAAAGTATGGGGGAAACTGAGGCACACAGCGGATTCATAAAAATAGTATAAAATCGTCCCACTTTGTTATACAAGTATTGGCCAATTTGACTACTTTATAAATATTACAAAGTAAGCATACCTTGCTCTGGAATAATACTTTTCATCTTTAAAGTACATGGCAAACGTTAACTGAATCTTCCCAACACTGTGTGAGACAAATAAGAGCTATTTATAATCTTCATTTTACAAATGGAGAAACTGAGGCTAAAAGTCAGACTTGTCCAGAACTAGAAAAGGAATCAATGTTAGAGCAATGATGATACTCTTACTTTTGTGCACAGACTACTTAGGCCTGGTCTACACTAGAGAGTTTTGTCGACAAAAGTCACCTTGTCAACAAAACAATCCTGGTGTACATATTGCAACGACCGCAGTTTTGTCGACAAAATAAAACCACCTAACTGAGAAGCCTAGAGCCTTTTTCGGCAAAGTTTTTGCAAAAAATCCCATGTGTAGACACTGCCCTTAGGTTATATCGCTAAACATAGCCTCCCAACTATCCCAGCATGCCATCGTGAGTACCGTCCGCCTCTGCCCCTCCCCTTTCAAAGACCCAGAAAGTTTTCACGTTGACTCACGGTGGAGCACTCACTCCACAGTGCAGCAAATGGCAGTCCTGTCCTGCCTGCCCTAAACTACAGGGAGGAGGTGTAACTCCTGCTGTGCAGAGCAGAGCCAGGGAGGGAAGTGGGGGCTGTGTCCCTCTCCCCTAGCCCCACCCTCACAGGTGGACCATACCTATCTCTGCTGAGGGGAGTGGGGGAACTGGATGCCAGCTATGAGCTGTCTGTGTAGCAGTTTCTGCCTTGGGATTGGTTGCTTCCAGCTGCTGCTGTCTGAAATTAAAGAGACAGGACATGTGAAGACACACTCATTGTCCCCAACACGCACTGTCTGTCTGTCTGTCTCCATGTGTGTGTGTCTCTCTCATACACACACACACACACACACACACGCTCATTCACTCACTCTTCCCCCTCCCTCTACTTCTGTGGGCTTCTTGTGTTTGTGCTCAGCAGTGTCAGCTTGGCTGATGGCAGTTTAGAAGTGGCTGTCAAACTAGTAGGATAAGGACACCCATGGAATGATGGGATTCAGAAACCTTCATCACATTATGCTGTGCCTGTCCCATGAGGCATTGCAAACCCTTTGCAAAGCACCCTGCGTTCAGTTGCACAGTAGGATAGCTACCCACAGTGCACTGCTCACTTTGTTGACAAAAGAACTGATAGAGCGAATGCACCCCACTAACAGAAGGAGACAGTGAAGACATGCCACAGTGATATAATTTACAGTGGTGGCTGTATGCCGGCAAAACTTCTGTCGACAAAACTTTCTAGAGCAGACCAGGTATTAGTCCTGAGCTTAACTTCACACCACTCTCTCACTACATGGCAGTCTTACTGTACATGTTCACAATCATATAGACCTACAAAGTCAAGGTTTAAACAACAGGGCTACACAAACTCACTTTTAAACAAAAACAAAACAAAACTACTTTTAACAAAATCAAAACAAATGCAAGTGTCTTTCTTTTAAATTACATGTTCTATTTCTTATATGAGTGTTTATTCATAATAAATATTAAAATGGAATTAAGTATAGTACTCCACATATTGTTAGCCACAGCTTGTCTTAATATGTAATTTTCTTTCTAATGAAAGTAATGTGTGGGTGCATCTACTTGTTTCAGTTAAATATAATGTACCTAAAAGAAGAAAGATCCCTGTACATTAACAGAAGATAAAGCCTATAGGATGTCTCAGTTTTGGATCTAAAGATTTCATGTACTATTTCCGTGAAACTTTCTGACAGGTAGAAAAAAGGCTGTGGAAGCTAGAAGACAGTGAAACTTGCATAAAGGATAGTGTCTGACTAGCAACACAAAGCTGATGTTGTGTTTATTAATAACAATGATAATTAAAAGCTAGCTGGGACAAGCAAGTTCCTACACTCAACTTGATGGCATTTCTCTGTCTGTTTCTCTCATCGTTAGCACAATGATTACTTCACTTGTATGCTAAACATCTTTTGTCTAGTTTTTGCCTTTTTAGTTTCTAAAGCCTAAGGGTGGAATTTTCAAAAGCATTTACAAATGGCTTGGGAGTTTTCCCATTCATTTCAATGGGAGCAGAGTTAGGCCAGAACAGGATTTTCAAATCCTACCCCAAATGTACACATTTGAGTCCCCGGAAGCTAGGCATGTACATTCATTATTAAAGCCTGATTTTACAGATTTAGTGTTAATGCAATCTGTGAATTCTCAGCACCTCTGAAAATCAGATCACTCTTATTTAAATGCTTGTATATGGATTTAGGTGTCTAAGTTTAATCATTCAAGTATGAAAATGTTGACCTGAGATCTTTTATGGCAAGGACCATGTCTCCTTATATGTTTGTCCAGCACGTAGAACCATGGTGTCCCAATTCTGATTGGGGTTTTTGAGTGCTACTACAATTTAAATGACCAAATAAGAATAATGTGCAATGGTCATTAAAGATAAAAGAAACCTCCCATGTGAGAGATTTGTTTAAAATCAAATGATCTATTGTAACTAAAAAGAACAACAAATGCTAGTATTTTTAGTTAAAAACATACACCTCTCAGATCTCATTTGAGCCTCTGTAAGGTGTTGTTATGATGTTAACAGCTGAGTAAAACTAATAAATCAATAAATAACTGTAATAACGGCAAAAAACTGCATAGTGGAAACAATCTGTATGTTCAAGAACCTTTAGAGTTTTAAAATAATACAGGAGAAACAATAATTTTTGGAAGACCATCAAACTATGCCATTTAATAGTATCTTTCAGATAAGATATTGTTGAGGTCATTAACTTCTGTAAGAACAGAGGAAACATGGCAATAAATTGTAATATCTATTTTATATGTTTAGAATAATTGATGACAAAGCATGTAATACAGTAAATTGAGAGTTTTGGTAGCATCATAGACCTTTAGAATGACTTTTCACCAGATTTCCAAAATGGAATTTCACTGCATTACATCGTGGCAGTTTTTGTGTGTGTTCCACATAATTCCATTCCATCAGAATGTTTTGTTTGAATTGTTCTGTGCTTGCTTTCTATATTGTCAAGAAGTTGGATGAGTAGTCGTACCATTCCTTGTTGAGACTAATATAACTGCACAGTGCCACAACAATGCGCATTACAATATAGCTTCTGCTGCTCTGTGGGAATATTCCAAACCTTATAATATAGTCTTGCTTCTTTCTATTGCTTGTCTTCATTAATGTATTTCATTTTAAATGTAAAATGAGATAGTTGGTGGAAAAGGTGCTTAATGCTTTCAAAAAGTAGTTAGGTTTTCAAAAAGAAATTAGTTTCCATGAAGTATATAAAGTGTATGTAGGAAAGGCAGGGGGTAGGGTTACAGGTGAGTTAGTTTCAGATCAGAAAGTTTTGGGATCCATAGAATCAATTCCTATAGATCTGAGCAATTTTGGTCTGCTAAGGCTGAGCAATTTGTGAAATCACACAAAAGCACTCAGCTCCCACAGGAGCTCTAGCTCATAATCTGTAGGGCCAAACTCAGTCCCAGACATGAGACTTCTGTTAAATTTAATTAGAGCTGCCCACATGTGCATCCAAATGCAGAATTTGGTTCTTTAATTCAACTCAGCATTTCAGTTTCTCCTCCTTCTCTTTTCTATTTATTTATTTATTTATTTATAAATTAACCAAAATGTTAGGAAAATTCAAAAACAACATGCTTCTTAAAATCTAAATGAGTACCAAATATTTATTTATTTATTTGCTGATCCTGTATGTAATATTTGTATAATTCTTATTATAAATTGTAGTGAATCCTGTTTTTCTTTCTTTTTATCTACAGTTTGTGGCCCATCCAAACTGTCAGCAACAGCTGTTGACTATCTGGTATGAAAATCTCTCAGGATTACGGGAACAGACCATAGCTATCAAGTGTCTCGTTGTACTGGTTGTTGCACTGGGTCTTCCACTTCTTGCCATTGGTTACTGGATTGCACCATGTAGCAGGGTACAGATTTTTATAAATTACATATAAAACACCTTATGCTGGTCCAGATGTCCCTTTTCAATTACTGTCCTCTGCAATGCCATCTGGCACTGCTAGTTTTGTGTCACCTGAATTTTCACCAACTATTCAAATTTTTATAAATCTCCAGCCTTGAACCTAATTCTGTTATTTTAAAGAGCGACGAGATTGATAAAGTATGAGGAGGAAATGTTATTCTATATGCAAGTAAATCATGCTTGAGCATTAAGATATGAAATGAGCTCTCTCAGACTCCATGATACTTAAATTTGTTTTAATAAGTATGTGTCATATTCTCTCCGTGATACCAGCTATGTGCTTTTACAAATACTATGTACTTTTTGCTAATGGCACTTCCCCCAGTGGTCCAAAAGGCTCTATATCAGTTCCTCTCAGTTGACATCTTGGGGATCTGATTCTGCTCTCATACAATTCAATGGCAAAATTCCCATTGACTTCCATGGTGCAGGATGGAGCCCTAAATGAAATTCTTGCTGTTGCTAAACTGTTAGGGCAGATTGCGTATAAATGTGTACTGCAAAGCAAAAATTAAATTAAACAGTTTTCTAACCACAGTTTGGGTGCATTCAGAAGAGAACCATGTTTTAACTAACCATTTCACATTTATCTTTTCCTTTCTGTGAAATCATCCTGGTGTTTCTAGGTTACTGATGATATCATAACAAAAATACCAGCAGTCTCACTGAAAGCCATTCAATCCATAGTATGTGTGATGTCACCAAATGATGCATTCTGATATATCTTCAGTAAACCAGGAAGAACAAAAGAAGATTTCTCAGAGAGAAGGGATTTAAAAAAAAAAAAAAAAAAGTTTACTTAGAATTTACTTCTGTGCTGAATGTCTTCCTGTCCCTTCCCCACAAGCTTATTCAGAGGTATCCGGCACAAAAATTTGTGTTCCACTTGTATTTATATTTTGCTTTGAAGTTCACCTTTAAGAGATGATAAGATTCTGCACACCCCATACATTTTTAAAGGGAATCTGATGTTTTCTTTCCCTGGTTATTTATTTATTTGTTTATTTTAAAGATTAATCTTTATGAAACAGCTTAATTGTTACAGAAGATTGTCTTCTGAAATGTCACTTTCTGTGACAAGCTGTTGTAAAGGTATCCATCATAGTTGCATGATCAAATGTATTTAATATCTGGTATGGAAAAAATGACGAGTCGATGAGCTTTAATCCCGTGCCAGAAACACCTTACCGTTTTTGAATGCTCATGTGAAATCAAAGTATTGGACATACAGATCAACTGTTGGATATTGTAATTTAAAAATGGTTTATAAAAGCCAGGTATAAACAGAGGCTAGTAAAGTCCTTTGTATTACTAGTAAATGTCAGTACGCTGCATATTTTACTGCTTAGCTCACTATATCTGACCTCAGATTTCAGGAAAACATATCTCTTGAGATGGGGAAACTACTTTAGACTCCTCACTCACTAAATTCACTGGCTTCCTTCTGAAAGGATATTACTGTTAGTGCAGAACTTCAGATGAGATTTAAAACCTCATATAATATTTCATCATATGCCATAAATAATACCATTCTTAGCCCCATGCTTTTTAACATTTTTATCAATGACCCAGAAGAAAACATAAAATCATCACTGATCAAGATTGCAAATGACATGGAAATTGGGGTAGTGGTAAATGATAAAGAGTAAACTGATATAGGGTGATCTGGATCACTTGGTAAGTTAAGTGTAACCACACATTAATATGGTTAAATGTAAATACATACATCTAGGAACAAAGATTTACAGAATGGGGTACTTTATTCTGGGAAGCAGCGACTCTGAAAAAGATTTGGGGGTCATGGTGGATATGCAGCTGAACGTAAGCTCCCAGTACAACGATGTGGCCAAAAAAGCTAATGTGATACTTGGATGCATAAATGGGAATCTCAAATAGGAATAGAGATGTTCTTTTTTCTCTG
The DNA here is from genome assembly GCA_007922155.1 of Mesoclemmys tuberculata. Classification (NCBI taxonomy): domain Eukaryota; kingdom Metazoa; phylum Chordata; order Testudines; family Chelidae; genus Mesoclemmys; species Mesoclemmys tuberculata. The sequence goes on along the minus strand of ML675624.1, from coordinate 97,683 downwards.
TATTTGGCACTGGTGCAACCACTGCTGAAAAACTGTGTCCAGTTGTGGTGCACACAGGTCAAGAAGGATATTGATAAACTAGAGAGGTTTCAGAGAAGAACCACAAGAGAAAGCATTAAAGGATTAGAAAATATGCCTTATATATAGTGACAGACTCAAGGAGCTCAATCTATTTAGCTTAACAAAGAAGGTTAATGGGTAATTTGATCACAGTCTATAAGTAACCTACATGGGGAACAAATATTTGGTAATGGACTCCTCAGTCTATCAAAGAAATGTACAACATGATCCAGTGCCTGGAAGTTGAAAACAAATTCAGGCTGGAAATAAGGTGTCAATTTTTAACAGTGAGGGTAATTAACTGTTGGAATAATTTCCCAAGGGTCATGGGGGATTCTCCATCACTGGCAATTTTTACATCAAAATTGGATGTTTTTTCTAAAAGATGTGCTCTAGGAATCATTTTGGGGAAGTTCTATGGGTTGCGTTATACAAAGGTTCAGAGCAGATGATCACAGTGGTCCCTCTGGCCTTGGATTAATGCGATTGATAATTTTGAAGTAACTTAGTATTACTTCCTTGCTATACTTGGGGAGCCAGATAATTCCTGTATCCGAGAAACTGTGCAGGGATTAAGGCAAGGAGCTCTGTCCCCCACTAACTTTACAATATCTCATGGAAGGGCAGGGGTAATAACAGTCTATACACCCCAGGGCCTTCAGAGACTGCTCTGTGCATATATCCCCAAGGGTGCTATTCACACCAAAAGGGGCTGGAAGAAAGCTGGGTGAGGGAGCAGGGAGAAACTGTATTTCCTGAGATGCAGTCTGTCCTGGACTTCCCAATGTTGTGGGGTGATTGCGGCTGTGCGCTGTCACCAACTTAGGCCAGCATCTAAATGACACGCTGGTCCATAGTTACCCAGAAATCTCTGGACCAGAATTTGATTGCTCTTTTGTGGGTGCCCTACAGAACATATGGGGGAAAGAATACCCCTCTAAAAGAATCCTGTCACTGTCACTCCTTGGGTGCAAGAACTGGGGAGTCACAGCACCCACAGAGGTGCAAGAACGCCCCTAAATGATTGACAGAACCCCCCAGAAGAGGTGAACTGGCTTGTGATGACCCAGGGCTGGTGCTAATGGAATTACATTCTCCTTCTTTGTACAGAAAGCACTCCAGAGTGCTTTCCCTTCAGCTTCCCTGAGGGCATGCTGCTTTCCTCCACCTTCTGCAGGAAGACTGCTGCTGGCTACAGCCACTGTTGTAATGCACCTCCACTCACCCCAAATGCAGCAGCATGTGGTAGAGCCACTCTGTAGTCCAGAGTGCTGTTTGAATCCAGATGAAGTCATTTAAACATGTTAATGGTTCTGAACTAATTTTTCTTACTTTGTTGCTGTGTAATATTTCCAATTAGTTTTTAAAGAAGCATTTACAAAGTCTTGATTTGGGGGATATTTTATGCTCTGAATACATCAGTCAGGGAAGAGTCTGTTTTTCGTCAGGCATGATATAAATAGAGCTTTGATGTTCTGATTTGCTGAACTCAATACAGATAATAATAATAGGTAAACTAATAATGCCCTGAAAACTTTGGGTGTCTTTCCCATTGGTAGAGAAGGTATTTTGTTACCCACTTCTCCCTGGGCCTGATCCAACTCTCCATTGACTTCTGTGGGCATTAGATCAGGCCCTCTTTGAACAGTAGTGGATGCTGGTGCTGCGGTGTGGATGTAATTCCTGAGCGGGTTACTCTGCAAACATTGTCTACTAGGTGATTCTGGAGCATCAGAAATGCTGACTGACAGGACATCATTCCTGGATGGGCTGCCTTCGGGAATCTACTGTCAGGAATGATACCATTGCATGTCTGTTCAGTGCACTTGAAGGATGTGCCTAAGCAGGCAGTGGGTTCTTTAATTCCAGCCCATCTTTATCTGTAAGTGCCTCTTTGTGCCTCTGAGGTGTGTGATGCAAGGAAAATGCTGTATCTTTTTAAAAAACGAGGGACTGGTTTTCTTTTGCCTTTGCAGCTTGGAAAAATTCTCCGCAGCCCATTTATGAAATTTGTGGCACATGCAGCATCCTTCATTATTTTCTTGGGCCTTCTGGTGTTCAATGCCTCAGACAGATTTGAAGGCATCACAACCCTCCCCAACGTCACTGTTACCGATTACCCTAAACAGATCTTTAGGATGAAAACTACGCAGTTCACTTGGACAGAAATGCTGATCATGGTGTGGGTGCTTGGTAAGTATAGTATGTTGCTGCTTCACTCCAATTCCATGTCAACTGTATTGTGTGGATAGACATTTTAAAGGAAAAGAGTAAGGCCCAAATGCGGACTTCCACTGCTGCTGTGTATCCATCTTCAGTGGTATTTAGGGGCTACACTGGCTCCCAGAGGAAAATTTCCAGCGCAGGAGCAACCAACAGTTGGCATGAGCAGATCCACACTGCCCTCTCTGGCAGCCCTTGGTGTACAAATGTTCCATCGGGAGGAGAGGCATGTTTCTAGTTTCTCCAGCTTTCAAGTAACATCACCAACATGTCTTTTTATGTTCAGTGTAATGGACAATTTTATTTAATATTGTAAATTGAGTAATTTCCCACATATTTGCAAGAGCAAAATGGCCAACTGTGTTCCTCAGAGGATGAAGACTGTTCCACTCTGTAATAAATGGAAAACTCAGTAACTCACAATGATACACTTATAATGTTCAGAAAACCTGGCATTTGTGACAGAAACCCAGGCTGAGCGTAATATCATAGATACATCAATAATATGAGAGCTATCAGAATGTAATAAGGTTGGTGTAATATCACCAATATTATAGTGTAATAATATAAACTGGTTATTTTAAACAAGCTCATAAAGCCTATGCTGTTGTATATGCCAGAAGGTCAGGAGTTTCCACTGCTTGATGTTAATGAATTAGCTAATTAGTGCTTACTTAGCATTGGAGGAAAACATAGCTTCTTTCAGTGTCAAAGAGCTAATGAGTCAGTTTTTGTTACTAGACTTTTTTTGTTGCATGATCATCTGCCAGGCTGTCTGAGATTTTATGTGGCTGAAACCTGTAATCTGCTGGATTTAAAGTCAAGACTAGGTGATATGATGTAGGAAAGCATCATCTGTATTGATCTCATCTTGTTATAGAGAATTGAAAGGAATTATTATTGCTAAATGAAGTTGCTTTGCTTTGTGTCATTCTGCAAAACCTCATGTCTCCTGGTTTGAGCACCATTTTTTGTTTTTGTTAGTTACCACTGCTTTTTCTGTTAAACTACGTTTGATGAGGGGCAGATGAGGATGCTAGGGCTGTCCCTTTTTTGGGGTGGCTAGTGCCACAGAGGATGCTAGGTAGGAGCAGTCCCTACATTTAAGAGAGGGCAGGGTATGGGATTGGGCTGGCCCACGCGTGTCTAGTTACTGAAGGAAGGCTTCTTGTGCCCACCCTTAGGCACTCAAGAATGGACCAGCCCCAAGATAACCACTGAATAGCTACTATTCTTGAACTCAAGTGACAATATTAAGAATTAGAGGGTTCTGCGTTCAAGTCTCAGCTGAGACAGAGCCCTCTCAATATCCAGCAATGGGACAGAAGACAAAAGTGAAACTATTAATCCTTTTTTCTTATAAATATTTTGGAGGTAAAAGCAAATCACAACTCCCATTGCTCACATAGCTGGGAAATGATGAGTAGTGCGACATGGATGGATACACATTAGTGAATGCTTTGAGGGGAAATTTGAATAAGGAATGCTAAATTACTTAGAGACAGATTCTGCCACCCTTCCTCATGCTGACTAGTACCTTACTTTGTGAGTAGAACTCCCCTGAAATCAGTGGGGCTACTTGTGATCTAAGATAATACTCAGTAGGGTTGGCAGAATTTGTCTCTTTGTGTTTTGGGTATAATGTTAGTGCCTCTATGACAAGCATTAACAGGATGCAAAGCTGTGAAAGACAGAAAAACATTGTATCCTTTAAAGAATATATTGAAATCAGGAACCCATACTTTTAATTGTTCCGTTTGTGTTTGGTTTTTTGTGAGTTGTGAGTCACTGGGCTTTCGGGTAACAGTGAATTTCTTTGACCCTGAAGTGTTATGTAAGAGTATACGAGTAAGTGAAATGGGGGAAGAGCACTGGTAGGGTTATCCTTCCACTTTTACAAATTATCCTGCTGCAACAAACTGAGAGGTCATGATTGCATTGTGAAGTCATTATATTACATCGCAACAGCCCAAAGGTGTGGTGCCTTTAGATAGATAGCAACCCTGTAATACTGAAAATGAGTGCTTCAGTGCCTTTCTGGTGAATCCTGATTATGGGAGGGAAAGTTAAATGATTCTCTGTGATCAAACTGGCTATATTCCCTTCTTTTTGCAGGAATGATGTGGTCAGAATGCAAAGAGCTCTGGATAGAAGGACCCAGGGAATATATTTTGCAGCTCTGGAATGTTCTGGATTTTGGGATGTTGTCCATTTTCATTGCTGCTTTCACAGCCAGGCTCCTAGCATTTCTGCAGGCCACCAAAGCACAGCAATATGTGGACAACTACATTGAGGAGAGTGACCTCTCTGTAGTCACACTTCCACCCGAAATAGAGTATTTTACTTATGGTGAGTTCAATACGTTATTTTCAAGTAGTAAACAAGTGGGCATTCATTTAAAGGGACAGTGTTAGGATTGTTAGGCATAAATAAAAACTCTTTTGTTGCGACTGTCCATTTAACAACTAACATACTGACATACTAATATTAAACAAAATAGGGCTAAATTCTGCTCCGATTTAACTGGGCACAACCATGAAGTCAATGCAGTTGCATCTGCTTATGCCAGAACTAAATTTGACCCCTAGGATTAGATCTACCAAGGGATTCAGGGGCCTTACTGTCACTTTGGGTGCCTAATTCCATAATGTAGATCCTCAAAACCCTCTGCTCAGCTGCCACCTAACCCTGTGGGTGCCTACATTTCTGTCGGTGAGCATGCAGAAAGCTGTCTAAGTCCCAACAGTGCTGAGCAGCTCAGTTCCTAAGCCCTGATGGGATGCTCAGGTGAGGCTTTCCCCCACCTATCTTGCCAGTGGAGCCTGATCAGGTAGGTGTGCTTATAGGCCACCTTCTGGACTGGGCCACACACAAAACACAGCAGACGATGTAGAGTCCCCCTCCTCATATCAAGTAGAGCACTCACGTGGGATGAGGCAGACGCGAGTTAAAACTCCCAGTCTGCCTGATACAGAGGAGGGATGTAAACCCCAGTCGCCCATCTCAGGGCTGGGGTATAAGATGTTTTTGAAGGTGGGTTTCTCTCACTCTATCCTACCAAAGCTGTTCCACTTTGTATAAAATACTTAAATATTAATTGGAGCAGGGACTAGAATCTGGGTCTCTCAGGTGAGTCATAGAGTCATTCTCACCCTCTTTCTGGTCTCATGAATGCTGAAGTATTTCGTAAGGGAGGAATAGCTTCAACAAAAGTGATTGAGAAACCCACCCCAAATATCCTATATCTAGGCTTGGCAAAATTCAATTTATATGTTTTCTAATTTTGATGGATAATATTGATGTTTATTTTTAAGAATTTTTTTAGACTTTCATCTATTTAGATTTCCACAGTTGTATGAAATTATGAGTGGGTCAGATCATTATTTAATGACAGTATATGTTACAGTTCAAAAAGGTAAAGCTTTATAAATCATTAAAACACAAATTGTCAACACTGGATGTCAAAATATACAAATTAAATATATTTACATCAACATATCATATCTATTTTTACTATTCATTCACTAGTCCATTGTAACAAGCCTAATTCAGAAGTCTAAATTATTGGATTTTGACTCTAAATTTTCAAGCAGCATTTTTCTTACATGCCTATCTGTAAATTTGAATTATTATCAATGGACATTTTTTTTGTCCATTTGTGTGTATGGTGAAATCAACATTTACCAGCAAAAATCTAATCCTTCCAAGGCTACCTATAGCCCAGTAGCTAGGGCCCTCACCAAGGGAACTTGAGTTCAAGTCCTTGCTCTGAATCAGGAAAAGTGGGGATTTGAAATGGGCTGATAGATATGAGAGGAAGACTCCTCTCTCTTGGTTTGTTTGTTTTTTTTTGTGAGAAAGGGGTGACCTAGACTTAGATACCTAACAGCGGGCTATGGATTTTGGAGGTAGCAGGGCACTTAAACATTACATCATTGGTTCTCATACCTAAACAAAGTAAATAATAAAAAAGAGAAATAAAGAATAGGGTATCTGTAAGAATACTAATATTTTTTAGTTTTATTTAGGAAAATTTTATCATATACAGAAATGTGCAAATATTAGTAATTATTTTAATTATTATAGAAACTATAAATGTTATTTGTAATAATATGAACAATTCACATTATGATAGGGCGTAGCCTCATATTAATTTTCATGCCTAACTCCCAATAGGGGTCAATGCACACACTACTACTTCCACTGAAAAAGTATATGATTCAAATTCTTCATTTATAACTTAAAAACTAATTGTAATACAACATCAGCTACTAGATTCCGCAAATGTTTGTCCTTACTAGATACAGATACGTGCATGACAATTCCCGGTTGATAGCTTTATTTTTTTAAACATGATGATTAATAAGAAACTCGGTTATTTATCCCTTTATTTCATGTCTTCCAGCCAGAGACAAATGGCTCCCATCTGATCCCCAAATAATATCTGAAGGTCTCTATGCAATAGCTGTTGTGCTTAGCTTTTCTCGGATTGCATATATCCTGCCTGCAAATGAGAGCTTTGGGCCCTTGCAGATTTCCCTTGGAAGGACTGTAAAGGACATTTTCAAGTTTATGGTCCTTTTTATTATGGTATTTTTTGCATTTATGATTGGGATGTTCATACTCTACTCCTACTACCTTGGAGCTAAAGTAAACTCTGCTTTTACAACGTAAGTATGAAGTTATACTTAAGCTAAAGGAAATACAAAATTTCAGTAGTTATCCACTAGGGACCTGAGGCTTGATCTTGCATTGAAAGGTTATATTGGCATAGTTATGTCACACCCCTGACCAACATAGTTATGTCAATGAAAACCCTGATGTAGATGCATCTACGTCACCTGAAGACTGCAATATAACTAATGTCATTTGGGAAAGTGGTGTTTACACTGACAGAGAAACTCATCCTGTTGGTGAAGGCTATTGTCTACACTAAGGTACTATGCTGTGATGGCAGAGCTATGTTGACATATCTGTGCCGGTATAGGCTCTGTAGTGTAGACATAGCCTGAGTTTGTGTTGAGTGCCCTCAGCTCTCAGGAAAGTCAAATCAAGTTGGAAAGAAATCAAATGTTCTGTGGAAAATATTTTCTTGTGTTTGTTGTTTTGATGAAACATCTACACTGAAATCCCCTAAAAATCAAAGACAGAAATTTGAGGTTATTTATCACTTACTAAATTTGTCATAAAAACTGTGTATTTATTTATATAATTATTAATATTCTTCTTGATTCTTTCATACAGAGTTGAAGAAAGTTTCAAGACATTGTTTTGGTCAATATTTGGTTTATCTGAAGTGACTTCAGTTGTCCTCAAATATGATCATAAATTCATAGAGAATATTGGCTATGTTCTATATGGCATATACAATGTAACAATGGTTGTAGTTCTGCTCAACATGCTGATTGCCATGATCAACAGCTCCTACCAAGAAATTGAGGTAAGGCCTCTCTCTCTCTGGTATCTCTCCCTTTTGTTATGTTTTCAGAGGACACTAGAATCCTCATAATGGGCACATTCTAATGGAAATAAGTTTCAGTAAAGAGACTATCTCAGTTAAAGCAGCTCATGAGAAAACACTGTGCTAGGAGATTTCATGACCAAATTTAGAGATGAACAATCTACAAAATATTAAAAAAAAGAGGTTAGAGTGAGAACAACTCATTTATCCCTTATTTACACAGTACTTTGAAACATGAGTGAAAAACATCTTTGAATATGGTTTAAGTATATATATTTTTTCAATTAGAGTTTGGTTGGCCAGCATGGAAAGGCCAAAAGAAAAAAAAATTTCAGAACGGTTTGACCTAGTCCACACTGACAGGAAATTGGTAGCCGGAACCATGTTTAAGGGCCTGTCTATGCAGTTATATTTATCACGTCACCATGTGGTTTTACATCTGTGGATACTACCAAACTATGTTAAGAACGTATTTCTACTTAGTGCTGTAGCCCAATAAAAACACAGAGTCCAAACAAGCAGTACCAGTGACAGTACAAGTGTGAATGCAGTTCCAATCTGAATCCTCTTCCTTCTTTCTATGATTGGCAGTTGAGTCCTGTAGCTTAATGATCCTCCCTACTGCATTTGTTCTACTGTCATTTAATACCTGTCAATCTGGTTCCCTGCTCTGCAGATATGGCAGAAAAACTGGGTTGCAGGTTTGGCTCTACCCAGTAAGCCAGCCAAGATGTTTGGGACCCCCCGCATCTTCCCACCCAGGATCTGGACAGATAGTGTAGCTCAGTGACTCTCAATCTTTCCAGACTGCTGTACCCCTTTCAGCAGTCTGATTTGTGTCACATACCCCCAAGCTACACCTCACTTAAAACTACTTGCTTACAACGTCAGAAATAAACATACAAAAGTGGCTCAGCACCCTATTGTGACCCGTCCGTGCCCAGGGTAGCCCACTGATAATGCCAGGGGCAGGGCAGGCTATAAAAGGAGAGCAGATTCTCCCAGCACTGGTGGGTGACACTGAAGTCAGACTTCCCAACCAGCCACAAACAGTGCTTCTGATTCCCCCACACTGATTATTGAGAAGCCACTGTGCAAATACACACAGCCCCCTTTACTGCATTTCAGTCTCTGGCTCCCAAACTGACACTAGGTCCAGTAAAGAGGCCAGTTATTTAAACTCTGTGCTCTTTATTCAAAAGATTCCCTCTGATCCCAAAGGACCAGCCATAGTACCAGTTCACTATAAGTTTGGATCTTACCCAAAATACCACGCTGCAGCCAATCCTTTAATAACTAAAACTAAAGGTTTATTATAAAAAGAAAACAAACAATAAGAGAAATGTTAAAGGATTAAAGCAATCAGATATATACAAATGATTTAAAAAGCCATATGCATCAGGTTTTTGAAAGAATTGTGGAGTTGCAGGCTTGTATAGTTCCTTGGGTATACATCGAGTACCTGGATGGGTCTAAGTCCTTCAGTTCAGTTGCAAAGTGTATTAATCCAGAGGTGGGTAGGTGTTGTCTGCAGCTGGACAGGAACAGAAACAAAATGGTTTCTGTGGTTTGATCTTATATATCCTCTGCCTCTGGCCATGCAGCTTGTGGAACTTTACAGGAACCAAAATGGAGTCCAGAGTCACATGGGCCAATCCTGGTAACTCTTCAGGTATGCCCGTGGTTCCTTCTTAGGCCTTTTGCTTCTGTAAAGGTCTTGATGGGTCATTAAGCGGGCTATTGTCCTCTGGCCTCTCTGTCTGGGGTGTGTCTTCTACAGCACAGTTCGAAATACAGGGATATCAAAGATCTCCATAACTTCTTTCACACATATCACACATGAACACAAATATTATCGTCTTACTCAGCATATCATAACCTTTCTAACAGTACCTGACATGGCATGTCTTACATGAATTGTTATGATTTTGACATATTAATGTCAAATAACACAAATGACCCTCCCTCAATCCAGTCTGCATGACACCCCCAACACAAGATTGGTGTAGAAGGGAGAAATCGGAGCTCCTGAATACACCTCAAGGGCCCCCCCATCGGGTCAGCATGGCAACTATTACTGACAAATAGCTTACTTTCTCATTTTTCCCATATAATTATAAAATAAATCAATTGGAATATAAATATTGTACTTACATTTCAGTGTTTAGTATATAGAGCAGTATAAACAAGTCATTGTCTTCATGAAATGTTAGTTTGTACTGACTTCGCTAGTGTTTTTTATGTAGCCAGTGGCATATCAAGGGGGGGCACAGGGGTCATGCCCCCTGATGCTGGCCTGGGGCGGGGGCGCTGGCCAGGTTGTCCTCCGAAGAACCAACCCCCACTTACATTCCCGGTGGCTGCACCTACCAGGTGTAGTGCCAAAAACTCTAACTGGCTGAGCTTGTGACTGGTCCCTCCGCCCCAACACTGGACACAACGAGGGAGCCATGAGCTGGGTCAGTGCAGCCACCAGGGATTAGTGGGGGGCGGTTCCTCCTCTGAGGGCCCGGCCAGCGGCCCCCCCAGGCTGGCGCCCAGGTGCATGGCCCCCTCTGTACATCACTGCCACCACACTCGCTGCCCCTGCAGCGGGAGTAGAGTGGGGGAGAGCGGAAAACAGGCCTACAGATCCCCTGTGGGATGCTGCTGCCACAGACGCCAACGGGGGGGGAGGGGGAACACAAATACTTGTACTGGCCCCTGGACGCTGGAAACCCATGGTACACAGCTGCATGTAGCCTGCTGTAAAACTAGGCAAATATCTAGATGAGCTGATGTACCCCATGGAAGACCTCTGTGTACCCAAACGGGTACATGTACCACAAGTTGAGTCCCACTGGTGTAGCCCATCTCCTTTACGCAGACATGAGAGTTTGGTAAGCGCTCTGCAAACAGTAAAGGTCTGTTCCAAAAAAGCTTAAAGCCAAACAAACATTCAAATGAAGGATGGGATACAATAGAAAACAAAGTTATTGAGCAGAAAATTTTAACACATGGCTAGATAAGTCCCTAATTCTTACTTTTTAAACATTTCATAACACATTTTCTTCAACACAGTATGTTTTACTGTGTAGACAGTCCTTCAGGTGCTGGTTAAATGGATTTTACTGTATTCCATAAAGATAATTGGCTCACTAGTTCATTTCCCCCACACGTTTTAACTAAACATAGATGTGTTAGCTACCTCAACTTCATTAATACATACATTTTCTTAGGTTTACGGATTATGCTAGTGCATGACATAGGCAAAGATTTCCATGTGAGAGTGTTCTGATGACTAATTACATTTAACAGCTGTTTTAAGATTAATTATTTAGTATGAAGTGTAAGCATCCTTTTTCTTCTTTCATTACAATATTTAAAATTTGATTCTAATCTTAGCTACACATTGCCATGTGCCCTGAAAACTTAGTGGCTGCACTCACGCACACATGCACTGTGGCAGATTTTAAATGCCTGCAGTTTATCTTAAATTAGAATGAGTTCTCAAACAGATGAATAGCTATTTCATCTATAAGAGAGATGCTTAATTTTGGATGCACTGAGGCAGCAAATAACTTCATTTTGGAATGTAATTAATTCAGATTAGGTGCTTACCATTCAAATATTGTGCAATAGAAAGAAAGAAATCCAAACTGGTGAAGAGTACTGATTTTTAAAGTCAAATAGCTTGTCAGATTTTAGCTTTGTCAGATAGCTAACAAAGACAAAAATATATGTATAATGCCAATTAATCTGTGGCCTTACAAAAACAGTTTGAGCAGAATTTCAGCTTGCTTTTGTGATATCAGAAAAGTATGTAAAAATGGCATGCAAATTATTTTTTTTGGAAATTCTATGATTTACTGTGTACTAAATGTGATTGAAACGTCAATAAATTTTAGGGTCTATTCTCTTCTCTCTTCGCATATATAAATGACCCAGATCATGAAAGGTGTTACCACCTGCAGGTTGTTGAGTGACCTATATTAGACTGAATTGATTATCTCAGTCAGCCCTTTCTAGACAAGAGCCCAAATTATGCAAACCGCTATCATGACTGACATTTTCTGACACTCTGGCTGGCAATCTCACCAGTCAGGGCAAATGTGCTGTCTTGGGGAACGGAAGTATGCCACCACACCTAATTTGGAGGTCCTTTCAGTTCATCTTGGCAGAACATAATGGGAAAATATGCACTATGCTGTACCTATTCTGTGTGTAAATGCAGGGCTGTAATGCTGGCATTTTTTGATAAGCAATAAGTGACTAAAAATTTAAAATAAAAAGAGAAAATTCAAAATGTGTTTTGCATGTGCATTTCCCTTACATGCTGAAAATAATTTATATTCCTTAGGGTTAAATTTAATCTGGGAACAAATAAAGTAACTTTTCATCTTTGGAGAATGTGTTCAAATTTCAGTTAGGTTCAGGCTTGCAAAACTGCCATGAGATTTTACTAGTCTGAGCACAAAATTATTCCTTTCCATGGATGCCAATAAAAAAAATTAATTTTCATAGGCAAGGCTGTGTGGAAAGGCTTGTCTGTCATCTGCTCATACTATACCTGCCCAAAAGGCAGTACTGATATTTCCTCAGTTGCATGGTACCACATTCCAGAATTAAATTTAAAAAATACTTGCTTTTATTAAATAACTTTCTCTTTTAATAGCAGGACCGTAATAGATTAGTTTTGACTCAGTGCAGAAATAACACTTTTAAAAACTGTTTGCATGCTTGATCTAAATATCACACACACACGCACACACACAAAAGCCCAAGTAAATAGACATAGCAGAAATTAAGTTAAAATAGACTTGAAAATGCAGCTGCATTTCTGTTGAACTACTGGGAACCATTCACACTAAACAAGTTCATCATATTTCTGTATAAAACAAAAAGAGAAGCTGTTTAAGGTAAATTCCTTTTGAAAGAGTGTTGAGTTATATGAAACCTAAAGGTAAGCTTAAACAAAGTAGATGTCTTTTTGTTTCTAATGCAGGATGACAGTGATGTGGAGTGGAAGTTTGCTCGCTCTAAGCTCTGGTTATCTTATTTTGATGATGGAAAAACATTACCTCCACCATTCAGTCTTGTACCAAGTCCCAAGTCTTTTTTCTATTTCATCATGAGGATCATTAGCTTTTCAAAGTGCAGAAGGAGAAGGCTGCAGAAAGATACTGAAATAGGAATGAGTAACTCCAAATCTAGGGTAGGTCTTGAAAATTTTTTGTTGCACTGGATAAATGTATTTGCCTCCTAGCTCTTTACTTTCCTTTAAATCTTAGGGGATAGTTTGTACTTGTGAAGGATAGTACCATAATTAATCAAGCATTTTATTTTTAAAGTGCTGTAACCCAGATGCCTTTTAAGCACTGCACAAAAATGAAGTAAAGTGGTACATTTTCACAGGGCAGAAAGGTCCCTTTACCAAATATAACTGAAAGATCATAAATAACCTAACAAAAACATCAATCCTAGCCAACTACCCAACAACAAAATTAAATCCCACAAGTAATGACCTAAATAGTAAATAAAAAAAGATGTCAGCCCTGGTGGGCTTTCATGAATTTGAAGAATAAAAGGCTGGAAGATTTGGAAAGCTAACTTTTCCCTTTGTCATCAGAATAGGTGAAGGGTCAAGTTTATCCACCTATATAGTATGCCATTCCACAAACTTCTTCACTGCCAAAAGCTATTTTCCCCACAGGGATGAGGGGAAACTGTGCCTTTGGTGTAATAATATAGAGTGCTTCCATAACATTTTCATTCATAGCATCTGAACGTTCTTCATAAATAGTAATAAATTCAGTCTTGCAACACTCCTGCAAGGTAGATAACTTTTGTTTCCATTTTGAAAATGGGTAACGGGGGCACAGCCTGGTTAACAGTGACCTTCAAAGCATTTTTTATAAATTAGGATCATAGTCTTTTTTGATGGTTTACCATGCATACAGAAGGACTGAAAGTTGTTTTTTTTTTAAAGTCATATATTTTGGATTTTTTTACTTTAAAAAATATTGGAAATGTCAATTCTGGGCTTTGCTTGTTTTGCTGAAGGACTTCCTAAGACTTCTGTTTGTTGTGAACTATCAGCAGTGTTGAATCTTTTACAAAGATATCTTTTTACCTATATATTATTTGGGTACTGGAGTTAAATGTGTAAAAATAAAAATAATAATAAAACCCCACACGTGTCCCAAAAAGTTTTAAATAGTTTTAAATAGTTCAGCTAAAAATTTTTTCCCCTCTTACTTATTGGAGTTAAATATATGTCAAACAAAAAACAAATGTACACCGCCGCAAAAGTAGTTTTAAACAGGTTAAAAAACCTTTCCCCTCCTAATTACTAGGCTTTCACTCTGTCGTGTCTTGTAATGTCCTCATTTCACTAGTACTCCAATCTCTAGAAAGTCTTCCAAAGTAAGTAAAACTGAACTTATAATGTAAAAAAAAATTAAGCAGGATTGTTTTTGTTATGATAAAAATACTCAGGCTTTCTTTATACGTCATAGAGAAACAAAATATAGTGTGTTTGTATCTATATATATTTTTACTGGTCCCCTTTAAATGACTTTGACTTTAAATGATTGCACAGGAAGTTCATGGCAGAGCTGGTAATAGATCATAGGACTCTGATTCTTCTCTCATCTCCACAATATTTTCACAGCTGTAACTCCTAATTCCCATTGCTATAAGTGAGTCCTCAGCAATTCTAATACCCAGCCTTGTGGCTTAGCCATAAGGCCATCTTTTCACTATCCTTTTTCCCTTCTATTTCTATCCCAGAGCTACAAAACCCTAAGTATTTGGACTCTGATGTTGTTACTGGAGTTCATTGCTGCATTAATAACTTGATGGTGAACCATTTCCTAAATATATTATTATTATTCCTCAAAAACACGATTCAGCAAAACACATTAAGTCCATGCTTTGACTTTAATGAGACTTAGGCACATGCTTGAAGTATATGCTTAAGCACTTTGCTGAATAGGGGTGGCCTTAAGCACATTATTGAAATTAAACTCATGTTTGAGTGCTTGGCTGAGTTAGGGCCCAAATTATTTTCAATTTTTTATTAATTTCATTATTTCATATTTTTCATTATTTTTTATTGTTTTCAATTTTTCTGAAAACAATATTCTGAAGAGATGCACAGCTGACTATTATTCCATTATGTTACATGGAAAAAAGATGAAAAGCTGGGTTATAGTAGCTGTGAATTCCATAGAATATGTTCTAATTTAGTTTTATTGTTTCCTAGTTAAACCTCTTCACTCAATCTAATTCAAGAGTTTTCGAATCACACAGTTTTAACAGCATTCTCAATCAGCCAACGCGCTATCAGGTAAGGAATTCAGTGGGCTCTAGTTTAGAGCAATGTGATAGTGTGAGGATACTATGGAAATTTTATGCTTCAAATACACTGAGTCTTCACAGGATGAAAAAGAATTCTTTCAGCAACCAGAGAAGCATATTGTTGTTGCTCCTGTATATGCATAGCAGTTGTAGCTTGTTTTTCAAGCTTCATCATTTGAAACATTTAAAACTAGCTCTCTAGTGGGCCTTTCCTTGATCTGACCATTTTGACAGCCCTGTACAGCAAGTGACTGAATCGAATTTCTGGGGTAAGGTCCAGAGAGCAAGGGGTTTATATTCTCTTCTCTTCCTTTCTTCAGAGGTTCTCCCTGGTCACATGCGCTGTGTGAAGCTTGAATTTCCTGGATATGGAGGGGAAGAGAGGAGGGGGGACAGTGTGACTCTTTCTGCTAGGATGAGGAGACTGCCAGAGAACATTCAACCTAGCTCAGCAACGGAAGAATATTTGCTCTGGCCTCTGGTGGAGCAGAGAATCTTTAGCAGGCTGAGCAGATCCTGTGAAAAGGGCTTTAGAAATCTGTAAGGGTTAGGTTAGACTACATATCAGTGTATAAATTTGCATAGCCTCAAATATGAGCAGGGCAACAACATGAGTGCACAAAAGGAGGCTGTGCAATAAGGGTGTCCAAAATATGACTCATGGGCCAGATCCTGCCTGCTGGACGCATTTATGTGGCTCAAAGGACATAAACTGTGCAGAAGTTTTTTTTTTTAAAAGGTGAGTTTCTAGCCCTCATGGTTGCAGAGATAACCTTCCAAATATGAACCAAGTATAACTGACACAGTGCTGTCTTCCTGAGTCTGCCAGCGGCTTAACACAATGATTAAGAGGTGTAAACTTCCATCTCTTATTAATCTAATTGCAGTGTCAGCTCCAAAGCCCAGTGATGACATGCCAATGTTAACATTAACTATTTCATTGCTGATCATTTGGGTTTAGAATGGAGAAGGGAGTGACATCTACAGGAAAGCAGGAACTGAGCATTTCTTCAGGGAAGGAAATGCAGAGGATAGGAGATTCACACAGACAGGGAGCGAAAGAAATTGAGAATAGAAACTAAGGAAGGAAGAGAAACAAAGGGTAGAAAAGCAGAGTGGAGCATATTTCCTCACTGAGTGATACTGACAGACAGTAAGGTGCTGAAAAATAATAAATAACTAAAACTTATTTATTATTTGGTGGGCTGGCAGGGCAATGAGGAGCTCAAGGAACCATGGAAACATTACAAAAAGGTATAACCAAAATGTCATTTTGATTTTGGTTTCCAGTTCTGCAGGACATTTTGAAACTTTGTATTTTGTTCTAGATTAGAACAAAAACTTTTTTAAAATGTCAGAATTTCTCATGGAATAGGAATTCCAGTTTTCAGCCAGCTTTATTTTTCACACTGTGGTCCATAAACCCCTGGTGGTTTGTGGAAACATTTGCTAGATGGTCATGTTGTGCTGCTTACTCTTCTTTTCTTGTTTCTAGCTGCCAAACTGGAATAAAAGCAGATAAAATTACATTAAATACTTTCTCTAATGTTACTTTTCCCTGTAAGCAATTGGTGTAGTTGTCACAAGCATGTTATGAAATCATGAATGGGAGAGGAAATGGCTAATGCAATATGAACATGAGGAGTGGTGATCCAATTGATTGTGAATGGGCAAGAGGGTGACCCCAAGACAATCTTCCTGTTAAATTGTGACTCGCACAATGAAAACATCTGAGAACCCTTGTCATAGATAATAAAGTGAATACAGCTGCAAAAAAAATTACTGTGAAGGGGCTGAATTAAACCCATACAATTGAGAGGAAAGGCTAAAAACCTAGGCGGATGTTGCAGTTTTAACTCTTGATCCTTTCCCCAGGCACAATCATATCTGAGTTTAAGAGATTAGTCCTAATTCTGAATGATGAGTTGAGTGGATGTAAACATTTTTTTAAAATAGTTGTTTGAAGTTGTTGCCCACCAGGTACGTACTTTAAGCTAAAGAAGCAAATCCTAAAGGAAGGTCACAACATTATATATGTTCAGGCTTGCCAAAATCAATCACAGTGAAAAATATATGGCTAGTTAATTTAAAAAACTGATTAATACAAGTATATATGTCACATAAAGCAATTTAAAAGATTGCTCCTCCTATATCCAAAGATTTTTTATTCTTGATCTAGAGCTGACCTGTAGGCACACATAAAGTGCTTTGGATGGGGTTGGTGGCTTATCTGAGTTCAGTACTTTGTGGGATACCTAAATTCTAGTCCAATCTCAGGACGCTCATGCCTTATGCTGAAAGGGGTCACAGCACTGAGGTGACGCTCTCATCCTTTTGGGTGAGGGCACATATTTAGATGCAAAACTTGCTCCGCCACTTGGGTGCAGAAGGCTCCAAACACAGTAAAACCAAGTCAGGTCTGCTGAAGCAGGAAGCTGATTGTGGAGAGGCTTCACAGGCTAATTTCATACCCTTCATGTACTGCCAAAAAAATATTCTCTACAGCTGTATCAAGGCAGTTGGAACAAGGTGAGAGGGGTCATCATTGAGTCCTTTTTTAGGTTGCTTCAGCCATCAAAACCACTGTAGGGGGAAAAGCTGGGGAGTAGCTGTACTGGTGCTCCATCCCTGATGACTGTGAAGAGATCTCTTGCACAAACCCTGTTACTTAGACTTTGCACAGGGATCCATAATTTTAAATTTGAAGCAATAACAAGGTAACGTGGCATTTCCAGGATTGGCTGGAAGTTGATGGCCTGAAGTGGATATAAATAATAATGCCATCTGCTCATTAACCTCCAGAAAATGTTCTATGCAGAGGTCATTATTGCTAAATCCTGCTATTCTTTGAAGGCAACTTTCTCATCGGCTCTTAAGCTTAAGTAAGGGATGCCATTAAATGAAAATGAAATAACCGGCAGTATGTGTGTGGATATTCTCTTTTGGGTGTTGCATTTTCAGGGAATTTTTATAGTGTCAATGCCTTGTACAATAGCCAGCTTGATTTTATTAATCATCTCTCAGCACTCTATTCACCTTATAACATATGGCACATTCTGGCCAGTAAAGAGCTGCTTTAAAGTTCCTGGTGAAGTGCAGGGAAGTAGAATGGAACCTTAAAAAGTAAGGGAGGGGGGAAAAGCAACTCAGAAAAAAGGTGTGAGTGAAAATCCTACAATTAACCTAACATACTGAGTCCCTGACACAGGGATGTTAGAAGTCTGCACAAGATTTGCAATGTAATAGAAAGTATTTTAAATGTGAAGGTTGGCAATTTTGTTACAAGTGGAAAGAGGAGTCAGATTTTTTCAAAAACATTTGCCAAATTTTGCTAATTTGTTCCAGTCAAAAACTGACCCATTTTCAAGTGAATGCAGCTTTGTAACAAAGTCATGAGGATTGGTACATGTTTTAAATATGAAAAAATAGCCATTTTGTAGAATTGTGGAGAAGCTAAATTTCAAGGATATGAAATTGCTTGGAATGAAGGGGCAATAATTTCATGAAAACATTGTTACCACTTTCATACCACTCCAGTTAAGAGCCCCTGCTGGTATGGGCTGCACGTTAAGAAGTGGATGAGGAAGGGACCATATTCTAATGTCTAGGTCTACTTACCTCATCAATAAAAGCAAAGATGAAGAAAGTGCTTGATCTCTTGGCTGTGAATTGTTTCACTTACAGGCATGTGAGACATTTAAGTGCATAGGCTTAAGTCTAAATGCTTAACTATATATTTTTTGTCCAACAGCAAATCATGAAAAGGCTTATAAAACGTTATGTTCTGAAAGCACAAGTGGACAAAGAAAATGATGAAGTGAATGAAGGTGAGCCCCATTGTAAACATACCATTCACAGATACTGTTCTTCTGTGGGACTTTATTATTATTTATTTGTGCTACCGTAACACCTAAAAGCCCAGCTGAGATCAGGGCCTCATTCTGCTAGATGAGCTTAACACAAGTACACAGTAAGAGAGAGTCTTTGCCACAAAGAACTTGCAGTGTAATAGACAAGACAGACAAATGATGTGAGAAAGGAAGAACTATCCCTATTTTCTAGATTGGGTAATTGAAGGCAACGGAGATTAAGTAACTTGCCCAAAATCTCACCGGAAATCTGTGATGGAGCCAATAATGAATTCAGATATCCCATGTCACAGTCTGGTACCTTAACCACTAGGAAAATCCTTCTCCATTTCATTTCAACTGAACACACAATGTATTGTATCACACTGGGAACCATTTATTCCGCCTCTTTCATAAAACTATATGGAAGAGGGAACATTCACCTGTTTCCATGGCCCTGGGAAAACCACCAATCTACACTGGAAATGGCTACGTGGTAGCTATATGATGAGAAGAGAGAGGGGGGTGACCACAGTTCCTGATGTGGGCCAGAGTCCTATGAAAAATGGTAGGACAGACCTTAAAGAATCTTAGGATGCATTAGAAAGCTTATCTCACCCTAGTTCTTTTTCAGCCAAGGCAGCAGAACTCTCTACCTTGCAGAAGTGACTTTGGCCTGCCAGTCAATCACTACATACCCCATAACCCTCTGCAAGGAGAAGCAAATATTGACGCGAGGAGTTCGTTACACTCAGAGCAGAAAGAATTTATGATGCATCATAAATTATTCTTCCTTGAGAGGCAAACACACGTTACCGTGATTCCTCCCATCACCAGATGGCCCTTGCAGAGCACTGTAGAAGCAAAGGCTGTAGGCAGTTGCCATTTTGCTTGATGGGGAAGGAAGCACTGCATAGTTGTCTTCTCTCTGCATGGTCCTCTCACTCCACTTTCTGCAGGATTTCCATGGTTTTGCACCCATTCATAGTACACAGTGAGGGAAATCATATAGGTCTGTATTAAATCATGCATGCTTTGCACTCTTCAGCAGTGCTTTTTCAAACACAGGGCTAGCAAAATCATTCATGTGAAAAAAATATCACCCAGAATATTGCCTAAACATTGTTATGAAGAAAAATGCCACTCTTTTTTTACTGCCAAACTGTCATAATTAAAATCATTTAATATATTGAAAAATATCCCTGAAAACAAACATCCTGCAGATTGAATTTACTAGTTAGCCTTGGTTGATGATAGTGCTCATGATATGCATCTAGATTTAAAGTGAATTTTATTTAATTACTGTCACTACCCATCCCATCTCTACAGTTAGGGCTAAATCCTGCAAACTCTGCCAGCTAAAGGGTTTACTGTCTTGATTTATTCCAGTGAAATCAATTGGACTAGTCTTGGTAGTAAGTACAGCGGCTGATAGGAGTGGGCCCTTCTTAAAGAGCAGTTTGGCAGTGTATTTTTAATGTTAAATAACTTTCTGAAAAATATTGATGCTTTATACACCAAAAACCTTGCTACCGTACTAAATATGCTTAACTGTAAATAAGAACACATTCTAAATTTGGGTCACCTGAAGTTCATTCTACAAGTTAACTAAACTTATTTTCCTCTTCCATAATCTGAGTTATTTCTGAGTGCTATGGCATTGGCAAAATAGTGACAGGTTCAAAAACCTGTCAAGCTGATTGATACATGAATCTAGGCTTGAAAGGAAATTAAACTATAATGTATACCTTAATCTTATTTTATACACTATAAACTAGGAATTTCTGTACATCTGAAAACCAATAAAATATTAATAAAAGGAAAACAAAATAAAGAGAACAGCTGTAGTAACTGAATAGTCCTCTTTGAAATCTGCCATTAGTATTTAACTCATTTCTGACTAAGAACAGAATAGAAAAAGGAAAGCGTACATGACACACAAATCCCAGGAGTGCTGAGTTACTAGATGATGCCAAAAATTGTACAAAAAAGAAGAGTATAGTTACAGTTCAATTTGACATTTTTGGCCTGAAGCCCAGAAGCATGTAACTGCCAGAAAAGCTTTAAAATTTATATTCTGGTTTTGGTATTTTTAACTTACACATACATCTTTTGCAAGGCAGGACAGAGATGATGGTATCACTATTCTGTCACCAAAATGCTTGACAAAGCACAAGCCTTTTGAAGGGATGAGTACCCTTCTTGTATTTGCATGTGGATTTCAGGTAGGAGTTTGGTCAAGCTGTTGGAGCACCACCTTGAATCAGGAGACCTACATTCTGATTTTTCACTGATTCTCTTTGGTAACTTTGGGCAAGTCAGCTGACCTCTCTGAACCTCAGATTTCTCAGAAGTAGAGAGATCATACATACCCTGCACCTTAATTATCTCACAATGGTATTGTGAGACTTAATAATAGTTTTCAAAGTATGTAGGATGAAAGGTGCTATCTACACTGTAGACAGAAAATCCTCTATGATTGCTAAGAATTATTATTTCAGATATATGAGCCTAGGATTTCACTTTAAGAGAATACTAGAAGTCTTATTTTATACCCTGTACTTTACACATGACCAGCTATTTCCTGCTTAGGATACTGCATAAGAATTGATAGCATTCATAGTTTGTTGGAAGAATGACACTATGAACATTGAGAAAAGGTTCTTCCCTTGAAGTGGGTGTCCTGAAATAAAGACTGCTATTGCTTGTCACCAACCTGGCCTTGATATTTTTGTTTTGACCAGGAAGGTTTTAATTTAAGTGCCAGGTTTATACTTCTGTCAAAGGGTGACTTCCTTAAAATAGGTTGCTTCCCCCTCCGCCCACAACTTCTAAGGATGTGCTTTTAAATAAGGAAAACAAAGACTCAAAAGATGTGTGTTCTTAATACCAGCTTTGCCACACTTTTTTCCGGGGTGACCTTAGCAACTCACTTTAAAATCTCCATTTCTCCTCTCTATAAAATGAGGATATTTACTAATCTCACAGTTAGAGGCCATGCTAGCCCACTGGAGGCCCTAAGCAGGAATATCCACCTCTCCTCCCCAAACACAATAAAAAGGTAATAGGGGGCCCCCTTTCGCTGCTCAGGGCCCTAAGCAATTGCTTATTCTGCTTATGCCTAGCACCGGTTCTGCTCACAATGATGTTATGATTAATTTAATAACATTTGTAAAGTGTTTTGAGAATCTTAGATGTACTATACACATGTGAACAACAGTGTTACTATATGTCATTGGGTTATTGAAATACATATGATATTCTGATTAACGTTTTGGCTGGGAGGGAAACAATTCTAAAATACGCACTGATGACGACTTAACAAAACATTATTTAATAAGTATTTAGCAAACAATACTAAAGTATTTCTTTCGACAATTAATACAGGTGAACTAAAGGAAATCAAACAAGACATCTCCAGTCTTCGCTATGAACTTTTGGAAGATAAGTCTCAAGCAACAGAAGAGTTAGCAATTCTAATACATAAACTCAGTGAGAAAGTCAACCCTGATATGCTGAGATGTGAATGATTCAAAGGGTGACCTGGAATCCTGGCTTTCATTCAGCACAAATATTGGCAATAATATCTCTGAGTATCTTATACTTGAAAAATATATTGTAGATTATTAGCACTAAATAACTTTATGTACAGCTTTATTTAAATTTAGCCTTAGGAAATTTTATTAACTCACGATGCAAAAAATGCTCTGTTCATTTAAGTGTATTGAAAAGTAAGAACTCTCATGCCATTTTTTGCATTTAATAAGAAGGTACCAATCATTGTATGTGAAAAAACCTTGCATTGCTGGTATTGACAGTTTTACGAACAAACTTCAAAAACTCTTTGCACTAAACAATTAGCAAAAAATAATAATTATGCACTGCAAAGGACCCTGTTCCCTGCAGCAATTGATGTGGACAAGATTCTGTAGAATGTAATAAGGAGTATATATTACTGGGGCTCAGTGAAGGATTACTTGAAATATTTATGTTCTTTTTCAATTCTAATAAGAGATACGACAGAACTCATGGATTGGGCACTTGAAGGTTTAACAATGAATATCAAAGTGTGAATATAACTTTAGTAGCACTGTTTAACATATATATATTACAGTTTCTTAATACAGCAAAATGCTTGCTTTCAACAGTAGGGACTAGAACCCCTTTTTCTAAAAAAAAACTTTTGAAGGTAAAGTGAACTCAGTCAAAAATTATACTTTCTTGTGGTTGAGATTATTTTTTAAATTCAGATTCTATGCAGGGCTGGTATTTTGTTACACTGTTCTAAATGATGCATCTGATGCTTACTTGTTAAATAAAATATTCATACTTTATCGACTCTTAACTTGTTCCAGTTGTTCAGCACCAGATTTTGGTATACACAGACTTTGTACAACCAACCAAAGGTAGTAATATTGGTAATATTTCTGAATATTTTATACTTGAAAAATATATTGTAGATTTTTAGGACCATTTAAAACTAGGTTGTTTTAGGGAGTAGAGGTAGCAACCCCTATACTTAAGATTACATAACATTTTCCATTATAAGATTTTTCAGTTGCTCAAATCTTTTGGCAAACCTAAAATGTTCAAGCTGAAAATTTTCATTCCAGATGGGTGTGTCTTAGACTGAATTTTTAGGGGAAACTTCAGCAACCCCCACCCTTGCCATTTCTGAGACAAAATTATGGGAAAATGTTTTGCTTATCTCAAAAAATTCAAAAACCTGTTTCACCGTGAAGCTCTAGCACCACTTTGCTTTGGAGCAAAGACTTAAAATTTGGCAAGGGGACTACCCATTTGTCAAGGATGTGCCTTTTCCTTTCTCCATGAAAATCTGCCCAAATTTGGCCAAGTTATCTGCCTCTGAAAATTAGAGTTTGTGCATGCTCGGTAGAGTCTGACAGTGAAGTTCTCCAAAAATTCTGTGTACAGTGCAAGTGCTCTATCCCCACAAAGCTGCAGCACACTGATAGCATGTGCTATCCTCATAGAGTGACTGAACATGGTCTACTCAGGACTGAGTAGAATTTCCCAACATTTGCCTTTTCAGGCTACAGAGGCCAATGTGGTGCTAGGCACCAGAAATGAGAGGGGGTAGACTGTCTCTTCAGTGCTCTCATTGCCCTCACTGATAGCATAGAAGAAAAGGAGAGTAGCCTAATTGGAAGACAGAGGGCTGAAGAATGTGGAAGGGGGAAGACTGGTCCAGGAGCCAGAATGCAAATTAGTCTTTTGTATTACTGTAGTGCCTGTGAGCCCCAGCTACAGGAGCAGGACCTCAGTATGTGCCAGATGCTGTAAAAACACAGAACAGAAAGATTATCCCTGATCCCAAAGAGTTTACAATCTGAGGCTCTGGTCTACAGTAGCCAGCTTTTGTTGACAAAACAGTGCTAGTGTACACACTACAGTCACCTACCCATCAACAAAACTGTCCTGTTTTTCTGACAAAATAAAACCACTTCTATGAGAGTTGGCAGACCTAGGGCAACACTGTGTCAGTGCAGACACTGTCCCCTTAGAGTTGGAGGGGCTGTTATACTTGTCAATTGACAAGTAAGGGGGGCTGCAGCCTGGCTCTGCAAACATCTGAGCTCCCAGCTGCGGGCTCACAGGAGGCTGCCACCTGGCTTACAGGGTGAGCCTGGGGAATGGGGGCTCTGAGCTGGGCATGGGAGGCTGCTCCCTGGGGCCAGAGCCCAGGACTCAGACAAGCCATGGGCAGCTGCTGCTGGGTTCCCAGCTTGCAAGGTGCAGCAGGCTGCCGCTGGATTTGGGCCCAGAGTGCGGGGGCTCCCAGCTGGGGCACATGAAGCTGTGAGCTGGAGCCCCAGCAGCTACCCCTTGCCTCCCAGCTAGCTGCCCCCTGCCTTCCTGGGACACCAACAGCTGCCCCCTGCCTTCCAGCTGGGACCATGAGGGAAATGGGTGTCTCAGCTCCCCCCATGCTGCCCCTTAGGTCAGTGGAAGTGTTCCTGGTGAGGACACACTCCACCGACCCAAGGAGAGCAGCGTGGACGTGAGCCACCCCTAAAGCAGAAGCTGATAGTCAATATAAATACGTCAACTTATTTTTAGCGTAGACAAGGCCTTAGTATAAGATCTGAGATGGATACAGACAGACAGGGAAACTAATGGAAACAATGAGACAACACTGATTGCTATGAGAGCAGTGGTCCCAGCCCACTAACAACCTAGCCTGTGTCAAGCTTTTTTTATTGGCATCAGAGCCAAGGAGTTGGTAAAGCCGTCCAATGCCACCCAGGCGCATTCTGCCTCTCCCTAAAGGTTTCTCCCTGATGCTGGGCATGTCCCTACCAAGTCGTTTTCTGCGGGCCCGACTCGCTGCAGAAGCCGAGGCCTGCCGCAGACACGCTCCGGCGGTAACTCGACAGGAGCGCCGCCCTCCGTCGCTCCCTCAGCGACTCTCGCCCCTCCCGTACTTGTAAGCCCCCCCCAGTCGAAATTAGGCTCCTGGGGGAGCGAGTAACAGCCCCGCGACGCTGGGAGGCCGGAAGCTCGCCGGGGCACGGCTCGGCCGAGGGCAGCGATGTGCCGCCGGACTCCCAGACACCGCGGCCTCCCCAGCCCGTCCGCGCTCACGAGACAAGGCGGGAGAGGCGGGGCGCCTCGCGCTACCCCCACAGGCGCGGACTGGCTCAGCCCCCGGGGGCAGCGGCACCACGACAGCCGCACTAGGCCAGCCCCCGGGGCTAGGACCCTCCTGGGTAGCGGCGGCGGCGGCTCTGTCGCCCCCGTGGCAGCGCCAAGCCCTGCTCATGCTGCGGCCGCGCGCCGCGCTGCTCTAACCGCCACAGCCTCGTCCGCCGCCGCCCCGCACTGGCGAGAACCGGCGGCGTCTAGACCCTGCGCCGCGTCTCCAGCCCGGCTCCTTCCGTGCCGCCGCTCTCTGGGCCGGCTCCCGCGCGCCATTACCCCGCCCCCGCCTCGAGCGTCCGCAACCGCCTCCTCCTCCCCCGGCCCCGAGACGCTCCACCACGCGCGATTCTATCCGCGCACGCGCAATAGCAGCGCCTAGCTTAGTTCACCACCCGCCCCGGAAACCGACAGCGACGCTTCATCCAATCACTGTGCGTTTTCAATGCTGGTCCCGCCCCGTCGCTTGCAGCGTGTCCAATAGAAGGCCGATTTTTGAAGTGTGGGGGGGTGTCCTCATAGCGTCTCCTTGGTAACGGGTAATTGAATTGTCTCAGGGTGAAGAAGGCCGGGCCGGGCCGGGGGGGTGAGCAAGCGAGGCCAGGGCCGCTGCCGCTCTCTCTCCAGCCACAGGGGCCGGACCCGCGCCGGGTGCCATGGAGCTGCACCTGGCCCGCGTGGATTATTTGCAGGTAAGGGGGGGGCCGCGCTCACTCGCTGCCCGCGGGGCAGACGCGGCGCAGGGGTCGATTGATCCTCACAACAGCCCTGTCAGGCAGGGAGTGCCCCCCTTTACAGACAGGGAAACTGAGGCACGGAGCGGCTCTAGGACATGCCTAAGGTCACGCAGGAAGCCTGTGGCGCAGCAGGGAAGTGAGCCCCAGGTCTCCCAAATCCTAAGCAGTGGATCATCCTTTCTCTCTCTCCCCTGCCTCCTCATGTGGTGGGCTGGTCTGCTGGGTTGCAAACACTGCTGGGGTATCCCTAAGAATTTTAAGTGCAGCGTGTCTCTCCTGGTGACCTATCCGTGACTTTAGCAGTTTGCAGGCGTTTATCTTGTGTTCCACGGGAATTACGTTTTTCTAAATGGAGGAGTTGAGATGTTCACTAACGCGGTGATGTTTTCAAATAGGTGGGAGTGACATCTCAGAAGACCATGAAGCTTCTCCCTGCATCAGGACGTAGGGCAACACAGAAGGTAGCTTTTGTTGATAGTAGGATGCTTGTTCTGTTAAAAATTGATGGGTTTTTCCTTTTGAAATAGATAATAAATAATCTTTTCATTCTAGATGAGGCAGCATAAACAAAACTTCCTAACTAATTCTGTTTCAAGACCTGCTGACACTGAATAAACCTTCTTATGCTTCAGTATTGTTTCTCCACCCTTGTTCTTTTTCGCTAATAATACTTGTTGAAGACAGGAGCTTCTTTTTTTTTTTTTTATTAAACCAAAACTCTTCTCTGGTACATTCATGCGTGGGAAGGAAGTATGAGAACAAATGAACTCTTACAAAACAATTATGTAGTTTTCATTTCTGGTAATAAGTAAGGGATGAGCAATATAAAATATAGGAAAATAGTTTTATCAAAATAACGTATTTTTTTTGAAGTTTCCATCATGTGATAGATGTTCTTTATAACAACAAATATGAAAAGGGTTGACTGTTAAATAATTGCAGAGAAAGAATTAGATTTTAAGTTCTGTTGACTTAACGACTTTATCTGTCTTTATATGTAAGAAGTGTTGTGTGCTCCTATGATATAGTATGACTATTAAATACTACAGTAGTTAGTAACATTTCTTTCCATATTGGAGATGTACATGGCTAATGTAAGGAAAGTTCATTCTTGTAAACTAATAGTCATTATAAGAGTAATGCTGATATTATCATAATTGTTACATTTTTGTAGGTTGCCATTGGAGATCACGATGGTGTTATTACATGTTTTGGCATCAAAAAAGGGGAAGCTGTGGTAAGTTCAACTCTTTATGTGATTGTCTTTATAGTTCTTGATGTACAGTTTTTCATCTGTCTTAAGTATTGTATATAATGAATATTAAAACCAGTTTGTGTTAATGAAAGGAACAAGATAGTAACCTTTTGCCAGTTCCCTGAGCTGAGCCCCATGATTCTATGTCAGTGGTCAGCTTTCAAACTATGTCAATAATGAGTTAAAATAGTTAACATCTGATATTTAGGTGACTTTGTAAACTGTATGTTGGTAGTGTGTCTGGAAAGTTTATTTTCCATGTCTATGAAATCCTTTTTTCATTTTTAGAGGTGATTCCTCTGGAATAAGAATGCAGCATATATGTGAGGCACTGTGAGGAAGCTTGCACTGCAGTTCTCTGTGCTGGGCTTCAGTAAATAGAATATTGTCTTTTAATATTAGCATTTTAGAGCACTGAGTTGATTTATAAAATGCCTGATTTCTTCTCCGATACTGAGGAGCAACATAAAATAACACTGCAGCAGGTATACATGTTTTGTTAAATCACTACAGTCAGGCCAAAAGTCCCAAAGCCATTCTGGCATTGTTTGTGTTAAAAGAAAATTGCAAATGCAGTATTGGGATGTTGTATCACTTTCCTTATTGACTTTCACAGCCAGTATTCAAGACACTGCCAGGGCAAAGGATCACAAGGCTGGAGCTGGGAGGAGCTCTTAATACACCACAGGAGAAAATTTTTGTGGCTACAGGATCAGAGGTTAGAGGTTTCACAAAGAGAGGGAAGCAGTTCCTTTCATTTGACACTAACCTCACTGAAAACATCAAAGCTATGTATGTGCAGTACTTTGTTTTTTCAATGTTATTTCATGTTAGTAAAACTAGTTATAGTTATTGGTTCTGTGAAAGAATATTCTCTGTAACATGGGCTAAATTGGTTTCCTGGCAGGTAGTTCAGTAAAGTGACCATCCAGATTAAGCACATCTCAACTAAGTGCAGTATACTATTGTTTGTTAATAATTTATTTTTGTAAGTTTTAAAACATTTTCAAGTACTCTTCACACTCCTTTTTTTTTCTTAAAATGAAATAGTAAGGTTTTTTTTTGTGCCATCAAGTAGTTTTTCCTCTAAAGATAGAAGCTGCAGGATTTACATTCTTTTAAGTCTCTTCTCTCGATCCTGAGATAGGCAGAACTCCTGTAAAGGTATGAGTAGCAAGTGGAAGAGTGAGCCATATTCCCATTGGTTGTCATCCATTAACTGAACTGCTGCAATTTCTTCCATATGCATTGTTACTTGCTACTGCTGCCTTTAGGGGCTAAAAACCTTAAGAACTTGGGAATTATGCCTGTTCCAGGCTAGGGTACTGAGACTCCGGAGCAAAAGTCTTGCATGTAAAACATTTGAACTCCAAAGTGACCCCAAATTCCTTGTTAACGGTCATTTTGAGGTGGAAGAACAATGTCCACAACAATACCAGTTTGAATGTCCTTTATCTTGGAAATGAACCACTATTGGACCTGTTTAATACAGTGATGAGTGGAAGGAAACAATCCCTCTTTTGTGGTGCATAACTAATTTTTGTATTTGTACTGGGCCTTAAGTATTTAATGTCCCATGTTGATAGTGCAGTATCAGGGTTAAAAATACATCAGAGTACAGGTGTCTGCATAGATTTAGACACTGTGGCCCATTACTGTGTTTTCATAATTGACTTTGATTTTACTGGTGAATGTTTGCAGTTGATAAGTTTTGCATTTTGCTGTATGTGTATATGGCACATTTCAAAGGAAGTAGTTTAAAAGTTATGGCTCACTAATCAAAATATTGCAATATGCCAGAAGGCCTGCTGGGTTTATTTTGCATCAAAATGTGATTACATAATCACTGCCTGTATTTACAATATTTAGATTTTTACAAATGAATAATGTTAGTAAAACGTAAATTACATATTCTGGGATAAAACTTTAGAGCTTGTCCACACCATGAATAGTGCATGCTATGGGGATGTGATTTCTAAAGTTCATTCATATGTTGTGTATTAACTTGTCCATGTAGACCCTGTTGGTGTGCACTAAAAGTTCCCTGGTGCGCTTGAATGCGTGAACAGCACTACATTCAAGTGCACTATGGATCTTTCAGCACTCATCAGCAGGGTCTACATGGACCAGTCAGTGCGCTTTAGAAATCACAACCCTGGAGGGCATGTTGCTGCACAATATAGACATGCCTTCAGAAGGTGGATGCTCACCATTTGCAAGTTAGTTTCATTTCTATAAACTATGTCCAACTAGTCAAAAGCTTTTAGCTGTTGAGGTTGAGGAGAAAGCCTTGACTCTATAAACCAACATACAACATGCTTTTTCTAGCTGAAGACTAAACTGAAATAATATCAAGAAGTTCAGACCTCTCTCTAAACGTATGCATTAAAACTAGCACTCAGTTCCATATTCATGTAAATAATAACTTACTTGCTATATTTGAATCTTATATCAGCATGAATGCAGAGTTCGTACAGCAGTGATTGAAGGTGCTCTGCTGAGAGACATGATTTGATTCTCTAACTCAGCTTTCTTTACTACCCACTGTACCCAATCCTTCCTATACCCATAATGGCTTCCTCCAGAGTCTTGATCAGTCTCACTCCACTTCCATTAGTATGGCCTGTGGAATGGAGTAAGATTTTCGTCATCATAAACCTTCTGTTTACAGTCTTACTGCTGTTTTTTTTATGTTAAATGAACACCCCATTTGGGGAGCTGGGCTGACTGGATACTGCATGTATGTAGCACATGGCAGAGTGATTAGTGTAGCAGGATATGCGTAATAAACACTTGCAGGGACAGTATGGCAATAAAAATTAAAAACAATGTTGTAAAAATATTTTTTCTAGACTATAAAATGCAGTGGATTGTTGGGGAGAAAAAACAGGAGTTAAAGCAGTCAAAAACACTCTGAAGTATTCATTCCTGTGTTTATATCACCACACATTTGGATAATGATTAAATCTCTTCGTTTGTCTGTCATACATATGTATGGGTCTTTTTTTTTTTAAAAGGTATATAGTAAAGAAAATATTATACTGTCAGAACCCTGTAAAAAGAACTAGAACCTAGTTTATATTAATAATTTGGCCACCGGTACGTAATTTCTTTCTCCCTCTAACCATCTTTCAAACTAATATTTAAATGTAATTAAGTCATAAGATTGGAAGGTTTACAACTTTGTAAACTTCTTATAAGGAGGGAGGTGGCAGCACAATGAGTGAGTAGGAAGGGAAGTTGGCGTCTCCTTCAACTCCTATTAAAATCAGCAGAAGTCTTTTTCTGCTGAGAGTTGGATTGTACCTTGTATGAGAGCCACAAGGTGGCAGTAAGAGAAGAAATGAGTAACTTTAATACTAGTATGATAGACAGTTCTGTATTATACAGTGAACCAAATGGAATTCACCAAGTCTTCAGGCACTGAATTGCCACATTTATTAATGTAGACTTGCTTTTTGAAATGGGGACCCCCCCCAAAACAGATCTGTATAATTTTCTTTTTTGTATTTGTGTTCTGAATTAGTATTAAGTATAATTAACTTGTAAATAGCTCTTGTAAGTGACCTACGATCATAAATATTGAAAATTTATCAACTTTATTCTCAAAGCTTCATTCAGTACAAACTATTTGCAACTTTGTGACTCAACTGAAGAAAAATAATACTGCAGTGTATTTAATCACTTAATTGCTACTTACCTCGTAAGTGAGGCAAAACATAATTCCAAAAGTGACCACACTGGTGGACTGAAAATGTTAACTTTCTGTATTGACTGAAGATATCCAGAATGTAACATCACATATGATGGATTGCAATGAGATTCCTGATATTTGGGGTGTCTCAAAATGCTGCATTGTGGAATACTTTCAATGAATCAGTAAATTAACAGATATTGAGGGGGAAGAAGGGTAACTTTACACAGGACTTGTTTAGCTTTTTGATTGATGTAGTTATAATGATGCAAACCCCAGTGTACACAGAATATACCATTGTAAACAGTTCACACTGGAGCTTTCCACCATTATAACTGTCAATGTGGATTCACTGGTGACTAAAACCTCTGTGTAGACAAGAGATTAGTTCCACAGTCGTCTTATATTTAGAATTTAGGCTCCTAAAGTAACTCGAACACATTAAACAATTTACAGAGGGCCTTAATTAAAACTTATTTGTGTGCTGAATGCCACTCCTCTATTGAAACATTTTAGTTATGGTGAGTCATTTTAGCTCAGAATCTGTATTAACTCGATTGTTTTTTGTTTTAATTTAATCTTCAGTGTTTAATTTTTTGTAGTATTCCTCTAAAGTCCAAAAGGGTTACTGTGCCATCATATTTTAATTTTCTACTCCTATTCATTCTTATTTTTAAGAGTCCCTTTCTCTTGCTCACCTTTCACCAAAATTTAGTCTAATGTACTTTCCAAAAAAAAATAAGCCAAAACAACACCGCCATATGCACCCTGCTTCCATTCTGCTTTTAACATTTTATTTTAAAAAGCCTTAACTACTTCTCTTGAGACACAATCATTTTTTATGTTCTCCCCCTCGTATTCTAAAAGGCTCAGAGGAAACACTGCCTAAATGTGCTTTAATCAGGAAGGGCATTTCTTTTTTTAATAATTTTTGTTTCTCTTTAAAATTATATTATGAAATGTAGGTCTTGTTAGCATTTGTAGTTTGCAGACCCTTATGCAGTGATGAAAATAAACTATAGAAAAAAATAAAGAAATGTAAACTGTGATTTTATAGTTTGTAGGAAATAACAGGTTTAATCTATTTAAACAGATTAATTACTTATTTTGCTCACTAAGGACCTGAATCTGCAGTTATACACGTGTGTAACTTTATCCACATGTGTATAGGAGTATAAGAGAATATCACTATAACTTTAAATGCTGACAAAATTAAATACTTTTTCTTTTTCTCAGGCATATATCAGGAGCTGATCTCTTTCTTTGTGCAAGCTATATCTATAACCATTACTGTGACTGCAAGGACCAGCACTACTACCTGTCAGGAGATAAAATCAACGATGTTCTTTGTCTTCCAGTAGAAAAACTGTCTTGCATTACACCAATATTGGCATGTCAGGATAGAGTCCTTAGAGTTTTACAGGTTAAAAATATTTGCTTTTTGTCACTTCTTTTACTGGTATCATAGAATTTCACTAAAAGTCTCAGTGTGAATTATTGAATTTGGTGAAATGCTGAGTAAGCTAACACATAATTTTAAAAAATAACACATGAAATATGCTTTGTTTATTGGCTTAGTGTGGCATTTCATAATATACTATAAATATTCTATAGCATATCTCCTTTTGAAGTAGACTACTACTGTTGAACTTGCTGAGAAGCAAGAGCTGTTATAAGAATTAACATTTGTAGGCTAATGAGGTAAGGATTAGTGAAATTCTGCTAAAGTGTGTGTGCGCGCGCATGCTTCTTTAGACTCTGATCCTGCATTTTACTCACATGTATAGTTAACTTAAGCTATAGTCCCTTATAATTGATGTGAGAAGTCCTATTGCTTTCAGTGGCACTACTCACATGAATAAAATTTAAACACGTGTTTGTAGGATGAGAGCTTAAATCCGTCATAATATATACATTTTCATTTTGAATAAATCACTTCATCAGAGCTAAGTTTTTTTAATTATTTTAGTGATATATAGAGTTATTTCATCATTTATATACCAGTGGTACATTAATTTTCAGGTTATGTTGCCATAAAAACTGAGTGTAAAAGCACTAGAAATATATTTTGAACATCTCTTTTTAAGAAGTCAATTCTGTACTTCATTTATACAAACGTCACTGTTCTGTAGTTTTGAAATACAACACAAAACAAATATACAGTATTTTGATAACTGAAGTTTATTCATTTGAATAACACAAACTACACATAACTATGCAATTTTAAGTGATTTTTAATGGGTTTTTTAAAATCATTTAAAAAACTCTCCTTTCTTCATCTTTAGGGGTCTGATTTGCTGTATGAAGTGGAAGTTCCTGGACCACCTACTGTTCTCGCTTTAAATAATGGAAATGGTGGTAATTAGCTCTTAAATATATCAGTATTTCATTGAAATGTATTTTAAATAAAAATATCAAAATCTTAAGGTCTTCTTTACAAATTTTGTAGAACAATGATTCTCAACCTATTTACCATTGTGGGCTACATATGCAGCTTTATTGTGCTATGTGGGTTATATCTACACAATATATATACTATCTTATGGTCCTGAGGATGTCAAATGGGCTGCATCTATGTGTTGATTGGCCCAAAAGCAGGCCACAGGTTGAGAACCACAGCTGTAGAACCTTGATTAATCTTGTTTGGAAGTTAAAAATGCTGTTTCTTGCAGGTGTGAAAAATTCACACCCTGGAGAGACACATCTATAGTGACTTAACCCGTGGTATAAATCAGCACTAGGTTGATGGAAAAATTCTGACGTCATCCTAGCTACCATGTCTCAGAGAGGTGGATTCCCTATGCAAATTTGAGAAACCATCCCATCAGCATAGGTTGTGTCTACACTGACGTGGTACAGTGATTTCAAGCACAGACAAGCCCAAGAGGCTTGAATGAATTGGAACGCCCCTGACCAACATAGTTATGCCAATCTAGCCTCCAGTGTAGATGCAGCTATGTCCACAGAATAGTGCTTATGTCAACATTGTTCAGGGAGGTTGTGTTCTACCGCAATGGAAAAAACCCTTCTGGTGGTGTAGGCGGCATCTATGCTATGGGGTTATGCCAGCAATAACTGTGTTGACATAGTCTCTGTAGTGTATATATAACCTTTGAAGTTTTTAAAATTGTCTAGCCAGCCCTTTTGAGATCTTCTTTCACCTGAGTTTAGCACCGTAGGTCAAAAAAATTAACAAATGGCTCTAATCCAGTTTCTAATCCATGTTCTTTCAGACGGGCCATTTGAAAGTAGCATTGTAATGACAGGAACTGGTTTGAGAGGGAAAGTAATAATTTGCCTTTTTAAATCCTGCTCAGCAGGAGCTGGATTCTGCATCCTTTATCCAGGGAGGTGAATGAGTGAGGTGGGTTTGTTTGTTGCCCTTATCTATTTCAGGAGCTCTCCGCAAACCATATAATATGAATCAATCTAATGGGGGGAGGGAGCAGTGGCAGGGAAGTACTTCTCTTGCTAGTCTTTTCAGAAGCTGTGAAGAAATATCCTTACTTTAATGTATTCCGTATTTGATGTCCTGCCTTTTTTTTTTTTTACATTAACAGCTATTGAGCTCAGTGAGAGATGCATGCATGTATGAATAGCAGGAATGAACAATTTATGAAAATACCTATATCTCTCCAAGTGTTTGAGTGTTCTCCTGAAATTCTAGCTTTGTTTCTACCAACTGTGTTTTGAAAAAATCTGGTAACTCTCTATTGCAGAGCATGAATTTGAATATTTTGTGATTCATACATTACATTCTGAAGGAAAATCTTAAATTTAAGACTTAAGTCCTTAAAATAGTTGAGTAGTTTAAAACATAATACATAGATTTAAAAATTAGAACCAATATAATACTTATATGCTTAGGTGATTCCGGAGAAGAACTTCTGTTTGGAACATCTGATGGGAAACTTGGTCTCATTCAGGTTTCAAGTACATCTCCGATACATAAGTGGGAAATCAGAAATGAGAAGAAGAGAGGAGGTATGTATCTTGGTAACCTCTCCTGATTGCTGGCATTCCATTACACTTTACTTCATACATCCTCACGTATAACTAGTAAATCTCATTATATTTGTGGGCATTTTTTGTTGCAGTAAATATTTTGAAGATGCATCACAATTTTGCCTGCATATTACAGTAACTTGAGTACTCCACTTCCTTGCTCCTGACCTTTTGCTGATAAAGAAGTATAATTTTGTTTTGCATGAAGAAGAATAAAAGCAGCTTATTTCTCATTTAGTATGCTTTGTTTCCTATTTTAAGGTGACTTTTTTAAAAATAAATTTTAAATTGATATATAAAATGTGATAATCTGCTGTAATGGTGTTTGTACTTATAAATCAAAACATGATTATATTTTTTCAGAACCTGTAGTATCTTGATTTCTTCCCACAGCAAAGATTATCACTGTCACTGTAAAAAAAAAAAAAAATTTAATTTTTTTTTGTCCTCTTGTATCTGCTTTCAGTTTAAGGATTGGACAGGGCTCGCTTTCAAGTTTCGTTGTTTTTTTAATTGGCCAAACGTTATTGTTGCGGATTGCAGGACACTCATTTCCTTTTATGC
This sequence comes from Mesoclemmys tuberculata, assembly GCA_007922155.1. NCBI lineage: Eukaryota > Metazoa > Chordata > Testudines > Chelidae > Mesoclemmys > Mesoclemmys tuberculata. The sequence goes on along the minus strand of ML675624.1, from coordinate 61,835 downwards.
TTAGCATGCTGCCTCTGCAACAATCTCAGGTGGTGTTCCTCTGAAAAAGGAAGTACCATGATTAGAATCCACTTATAGAATTTGCCTGTAGAGCATGCTGCTGTTATGTTCATTCTTTTGTCTCTCAAATATTTTTAGTAAACTTCTTACTGTGATCTCATTTTTCAAATATGAGTAGTGAGTTTGATTTTTGAGTGACTTACATGATATGCTTTAAAGGGCCTGAATCCTAGATTTGGTTTTGGATTCTTTATAATTGGTTTCTATTAAGTCTCTTTATTTTTGTGCTTTCATTGGAATATAGTTTTGTTTTTTACATACATAGTCTAGTACATTGTTTCTTATAAATGAATGACTTAATCCCTCTGTTTGCTCAGAAGCCAGAAATGGCATTAGTAAAACCTTACAAACTTAACAAGAATGCTTTAAATTTGTTTTTCCAAGAGATGACTGCAAATGCACTAAAATACTATGGTTTTCGTGAACTAATTTGCAAATCATTCATTGAGTACAAAAGATTAAACAAGGAGTCAGTTTGTTTGTAAGAGGGTTTTTCTTTATTTTTAGGTATCTTGTGTATGGATAACTTTGACATTCTGGGTGATGGAGTTAAAGAATTACTTATTGGCCGAGATGATGGTATGCTAGAAATCTATAACTTCGACAGCACAAATGAGCCCATCCTTCGATATGATCATGTAAGCTAATCACAGGAAATGCCCTTCTTATAGGGCATGTTTTAAACTTGTTTGCTTTAACTTAGAAAAGAAATATATTATTTTTATTTGTAGCTATATTGTTCTACAGCTAAACCAATGCTATGTTATAGATATGTATTTGCACTGTCTACCTTGACCTTTAAATAAATTTATAATAATGACTAAACTTATTTATTCAAATGATCTGTAGCTATTTTGTCTGCATGGTATAGCTGTATTCTTTATATGCTGTTAAAAGGTAGTTTGTTCAGTGCTGTACTTCATTTTATTTATAGGCACACTGTATAGTAGCAGCTACAAAAAAGGCAAAGGGCTTACCAATAATGCAAAAATGTCTTTTAAAATTTGATGCTTCAGTATAATGGTAGAAACCCCAACACAACAGCAGTATGCTAGTATGTGAGGACTAGAAAGTGAAACAGACCAGTCGATTTGAATAAAATGCTAAAATTAAACAGCACAAATGGTAAAAAACTACGTTTTGAATATTCTCTCCTTTTTTATAATTTAAGATGGTGTTACTAACTAGGTTAGTAAAAGAACCAAAACAAAACAGCCAACCAAACAAAAATCACCCCCATAACTTTAAAATATGCTGGGTTTTTTCTTTAAATAAAAAAATGACCCTTTAAAGTGTATATTTTCTGGCATGGGTGTATTTGTTACTAATTGTTTAAAATGATGGATTTAATTCATAGTCACTCTTCTTTCCTGCCAACACATTCTGGTAGTTACTGTTTGAAAATTAGACTGTGCATCAAGGTTTTACTTTATAAACCAGTTCCTAATATGTCTTTCAAGGTATACACATAATAGAATAAAAAATGTGTGTGCTGAAACATAATAACAGTAAGTATTTCTTATACTTATCCTGAGTGCTCGTCTGCTTTTATTTTTAGGCCTTGTCAGAGAGCATCACATCTATCCAGGGTGGCTGTGTAGGAAAGGATGGGTATGATGAAATCTTAGCATCCACATATTCAGGTACATTGCCTATTAAATACTTGAAGAATTTTGGCTATCAGTGTAATAATGGTTAAGAAAACTGTGCTGTTAATAGAGCTGGAATCTTATTAATTTCTTCTGGTTACAGAAAAATAGTATTCTGGCACAAAATACTATTTTTAAAATACTCCTAAGTGTGGGAAACATTTTCTTATATATATTTTAAATTGCATTAAAACCCTATAATTTTTCACTTTATATCTTGCTAGTGTACTACAGCAGTTAGTAATTATAAGGTATAGGCAGCTGTATAACACAGTAATGAAGTACATTAGAAATGTTTAGATTTTATACATGATGGAATTGTTTAGTTTCATAATTTTGTAATTATGAATATTATCTTTTTACTTTTTTTGGTTCCTTTTCTGTTTGTTCCATGTCTCTCTTCGTCATGTATATGCATCTTGCTAGCTGCTTAACAGTTTTGTTTTGCTTTGCTTCTTTTGCCTTGCTCAATGTTTTGGATTTCTCAAAGCAACCACTTTTGAGAAATTAGAGCAAGGTTACCTTTTGTCTGGAGGCTTATGTGGACTTGAAGCCTTCAGTGGGTCCCCAGTAGCACTGGTCTGTCCATGAGGGACATCAAATGAGAAAAGTATTATGTGTATTGCTCGAAAGTTTAAACCAGTGAAAGGCCCCTTTTTAAAATTATTGTTGGGGGTTAAAACCTGACTTGCTGAAATCCAAGTTTTAATTGTGTTAAACTTCATGGTAGGTTTTAGATGGAGTCAATGGCAAATGTTTATTTTGTGTGTACAATGCAGTCCACAGATGGCTAATGGGTTGTAGGGCAGATTGTCAGCTGGTGTAAATTGTCAGCTCCATTGCCTTGATAGTTATGAGCTGTGACAATTTATACCAGCTGAGGATCTGCTCCCAAGTCTCTGTGGTTACTCATTCTCTGTGGTAATGTTATTGTTAAGATCACAGATGTCATAAGAGGATTTTCTAACCAAGCTCTGGAAGAGGTAGAGGAAGGAAAATATCCAGTTGTGGGCTCCAATAGGAGTGCAAAATACATTAGGTTTGGTAGATCAGAAAAATAATGGTTAGAGCAGCAAAAGATAGATTTGAATTTGGCACTATAGCATTTTTTTATTTTATGTATTGATTTTTTTTAAATGACTAGTCCTTGATTAATGAGGCTTTTATGTTTGAAAAGTGGTTGAGAGGTTTGAAAGGTAGATACTGAACATTTACATTAGTTTTTGTGGTGCATTTTGTAACAATATTGTGTCACTATTCCCCCTTTAATAATAATGAAATAATTGAAAAGGTCTAGGAACCCATTAATCTATAAAAACATAGTTGGGGTGTCAAGACAAAAATCTAATCAAGTGCTGTCTGTTTCAATCTGGATGCCACAGTGAAATGGTGAAATGAAGCAAAACAGTACTGTTTTAAAAGAATTATAGAAACAAAAGTACATGTATCAAGGATGTGACTCAGCATAGGTACGTTATATAACATTTTACTGCATTATTATACTTACAAACACACTATCCATGGTGTTCTAGGAACCTCTGTTCACACTGATTCTCTAAGTAATATAACAATTAGCTCTCTTCATCTGAGAATCTCAACGTGCTTTTTAAAGAAAGGTAGATACCTTGTCCCCATTTTACAGATTGGGAAATTGCTCAACTCGGAAAATCCATACCCTAAACCATTGCTCTGAGTCAGTGGAAGAACCAGGAATATAGTCCACACCTTGATTCCCTGTCTGCTGGACAACACTGCCTCTTATGCTCTACAGTGTTAAGGCAGTGTGTCTGAGTTATGACTTTTTGAAATGCTTTCTTGTTGATAGTTTATAAGGAGTATTTCATAGTTCTTTTCTATGTTTCTTTCAGGTTGGGTGACAGGACTGACTACAGAGCCTATCCATAGGGAAGGCGGATCTGGTGAAGAACTAAAGATAAGTCAAGAAATGCAGAACAAGATTTCATCCTTAAGGTAGCTTAAATAAAGGAAATCATAAAAAAGGCTAAATACAAAATGTGACTTAGGTTTTTAAAACTGTGGTGATCTGGAGAAAGCTCATCCTCTGGAAATGAAAGTGATGCTATCCACTTGTGAAGCATATTTTTACATAATGCCTGAAATTATTGAAACTGCTAGAACTTTGTAGAAGGGAAAATATGTGTATTTTTTCAGTGTTTATTTTTTGCATCTGACATCACATATAGAGAGATAGATGGTGGGTGAGTTAATCTCTTTTATTGGACCAACTTCTGTTAGTGAGAGAGACAAGCTTTAGAGCTATACAGACTTCTTCAGGTCTGGGAAAGGTACTGAGAGTGTTAGAGCTAAATACAAGGTGGAAGAGATAGTTTAGCATAAGTATAAATTGTTAGCACATATTCTAAGGGATCATTCAAGGTGAAGTAGCCTGTTTAACATCCCTGTAGTTAAAGGACACAAAGGGGGGTTGGTTGGGTTACAATTGTTAGACACGAAGAATCGTGGTCTTAATAAAGACACTGTATTTATGGTTTATTACAACAAAGTTATGAATTTAAGCATCCAAGCTCATCTTTTGAAAGTGTTATGCAGATTTCCTCTGAGGATGGGGGTCAGATTCAGTGATCACTTTGTGAAAAGTGTTCACCCAGAGGTGATATGATGATTTGTCTTTTATCATTTTTCTGTGTGAGTTCATTTGAGAGCGTAGTGATGGTCTGGTTTCACCCACATATTTGTTGTTGGCTCATTTAGTGCATTGGATGAGGTATACCACATGCTGTGATAGGCTTGTTTAGGACCCAGGGATCTTGAAAGATGTGGTATGTGGAGTTTTAGTCATTGCAGCAGTGGAGATATGGCTGCAGGCTTTGCACCTGCTGTTCTGGCAGGGTCTGGTGCCACTTTCAGTTGATGCCTCCTGTCTCTTGAGGAGCTTGCGTCTGATGATGAGATTGGAAGGGTTGTGGGAGAGAATCCCCTTTTCTGGCTTTCAAACAACAACACTGCATAACACACTGGATGGTCAATTTCACTCTTCTTTGATTTGCTTTCACATTGCCCTACTATAGGGCTTGTGTTCCTAGCCATGCAGCCGCAAACAACTATTCAAGATGGTTTCTGTAAACAGGGCTTATGTGCTGTTCCTCTTGAGCCCAGTGTTCCACAGACAGTGGGAATAAATGCCTTTCCCCTGCTAATGGAACTCTCCACTTCTCTTGTTTTGTCCTCCAGAGTGGTCATGAAATCAATCTTGCCTTTTCTCCATTGTGTTAGTTAACACATAACTCATTAGTGTAGTGAATGTAAAAGTTTGTTTGTTTTAATTGAGGAATGGAGGTTTAGTTTTTGTTAAAACATTTTTACTTTTGTTTTTGCCTCTTTTGGGACTAATCCAAAGTGTCAGATCCATCTAAAAAGTTGGATTTAAGAAGCATTTTCCTTATCCTGCTGTGTTCCCTTTTGCAGATAGGCATAGCTGACTGAGAGAGGGATACTCAGCCAAAGACTGTGATGACTAAGTCTTTCTCAAAGAGGGGACCCAGTGACAGAAAGACTTGTCTCCAAAACTTTCTCCTTCAAGACACCCTGGTAGTTTGAATCTGAAATATCTTTTCCTCTCCAGGCTGACCAATGTGGATGCTAAGCATCACTTGGTGCTTTAATTTCTTAAAATATCACAAGCTGAAAGGGGTGGTTTCTTAAGGAGTTGTCAAAACGGCATCCTGCGGCTGAGGGTCTGAGTCCCTCAGCAGAAAGTAGGAAGGCAACTTCTATGGTTTCAACAGTTCCAAGAGGTTGCTCAATGCCGAAAAGGGGTCTGACAGAGAGCTTGCAGATAGATCTGGCCAAACCACAGTGTGATTGGCTTCCTGAGAGGTCCATTGTATCTGGACTGGTCAGATCAGTCATCTGTGTTGAGCCACTGCTGAGATGTCTGGCCAACTCCCGTGAGATATTCTCTGATGGAGGTGTTTGAGCTGCCAACAGTGTTGAGCTCTGGTTATTCAACTGTAGGATCCGTTTGATCAGTTTCTTTGTATTTCTCTTTGGAACCATTGTCTTCTGGGCTCATGGAAACCTTGATTCTGAACTAGGCTGCTGTGGTTGTCATTAGATCCATGAGGCCCCTGGTTCTTGCAAGGTCCAAACTCTGTGGTATGGTGTCTTCTCTTCTAAGAAAAGAGAGTTTCATTCCATTCCGTGTCTTAGTGGATGTTCGCTTGGACAGCTCCAGTGTTCAAGTCTTCTAGAATTTATCCTCTATGGATACTGTACACGTTATGTGCCTTACATTAGTGCCTAAGCAGGGCTCAACAAATTTGCTTTGGAGTTAGGAGTTCCTGTGAGCACACTCAGTACAGCCTCAGTTTTTGGCACTACAGCAGCAGCTGCTCTCCCCTTCTGGCCCCACCCCTCTCCCACAATGTGGGCCCAGTGGCGGGGCACCCTGTCCAGAGAGCTGTGGCTGTCCTCCCCTCCCTGCCCCGCCCCCCTCCCACAACATGAGCCCAGTGGCAGGGCTCCGTGTCCCTGTCCTGAAGAGCTTATAGTCTAAATAGACAGTAGATAGGAGAAAAAAATTAAGGCAAAGACAGGTGAAATGAGTTGCCCAGAGTCACACAGTGAGTCAGTGGCAGAGCCAGGAATAGAATCTGTCTTCTGACTCCCCGTCTAGTGCTCTATCCATTGGACAGTGCTGCCTCTCAAGACACTTTGAATCTGATTTTGTGATCCCCCACATTCTACATCAGTAGCCTCTTCAAGGAGCGATAGAAGTACTTTCTTCCCTTCTGAATCTCCTCCTTCCAAAAAAGACAAAGGCTCCCAGGAAGGATAACTCAATCTTTTGCAGTAGATTTCCTAATACCAGCAGTTCTGTCTGAAGTGGAATCAGGTTGCCTTGAATGGGAAACCAATGGGAGACACCTCAGAGATGTCCTCTTCTATCTCATTTTCAAATGATGCAGTCTTGATCCCTTCTTTCTCTCCTCTCAGTGACACCAAGGTCTGTCAGGCCTTTTTTCCACTGAGTTTATATTTTTTATATTGACTGGTGCAGATGACTACATGGATCACAAACCTCTTTGAGACTGGGTGTGATCATGTGTGATGTTCTCTAGGATACAGCCTGGACTGTTGAACAACTGTCTCCTCAATTTACAGTCTGGGCTGCCTTTTACACTGCTTTTCTGTGAAAACAATCACTCCTGGCCAGTTCACACACAGACTCTAGCATACAAAATCACTCCCAGCTGAATCACATGAATGCTCTGGCCAGCCACTCATGAATTATATACAGGCTGACACCAGCAAACTCGTAGTCTCCCTGACCTTCCCCCAGAAATAGGCATCTTATACTGCCCAGCACTCTACTGGACAATGCAAGCTCATATAAGTCTCATTTCATCTCTGGAAAATGGTATGCACAAACCTTGTTATCTCAAGTGGAGAGTCTCAAACACTTCAGTCCAAACATACTGATTTAGATAAAACAAGTTTATTAACTACAGAAAGATAGATAGATTTTAAGGGATTACAAGTAATGAGGTATGAAAATCAGAGTTGGTTGCAAAGAAAATAAAAAGATAAAACACAAACTAATGCTAATTTAGCAAGCTAAATGTATTCAAAGCAAAGGTTTTTCTCACCACATGCTCTACAGTCTTTACGGCTGGAAGCCTCCAGGCTAGGACCTCTCCCCCTTGCTGCTATTAAAATTTAGTAGGGAAAAGGCCAAAATAGATGGGTGGCAAGACACCCGGGTTCTTTTATGAGGATTCTGAGACTGATAGGAAAGAACACCCCTGGTTGAATCAATGAATAGCTTTATTGATAACACAAACAAAAAAGACAATTAACAATAATTCTTACAATCAAACAATTTGACAATTAACACTTACACTGATCAGTACTATTTATGGGGGCTTCTCTATTGATTATCCTTATCCTCGACAGATAGTCACTGGGACAAGTCCTTTAACTTATACACAACTTATGCTTGATCCTTAAACCTAAACAAACCTAACTGTTTCCCTTAATTTCCTATTAACTTTTATTCCTTATAAGCACTTTAGCACTTTGCTTACGGGAGACGTGATCCGCAGATCTCATTTAAATCCCCCCGATTCCCTGAGTCCGCAGACTCCTGAACTATCTGGATGCTATACTCATGGCCAGACTCTGCCTCAGCCTCCGGTCTGGATCCTTGCTTCAAAACCCTTATCGTCAACAGGTGGCTGCTGGGATCTGGATCTCGCAAGTTTCTTAGGGTTGGTGTCCTCTCGATAGCCTCAAGAGTAGACACCCCCCTTTGAGCCGGGCTGCAGTCCACTGAACCCCTGTCTGCTCTGAGTATTTATTTATTATTGTTGTGGTCAAACAATTTTATATAGTTTAGTTATCCTGCAGACGCCTGCCTAAGCGCATCCGGTGTTCTGTGGTTGCTCACCCCCGGCAGTTGACCTGTGGGTGAGCTTATCTGCTGAACATATTTCTGCGGTTGAGCATATTTTTTTCTATTCTTGCTCAACTATTAGCTCAGTCATTGTTCTACTTGAGTTCCCTATGCAATTTGGTCAATTCTTTATATTTTGCTAGGCCTTGCATAGTTTTTAGGCCTAGTCCGTATAGCCAATTCCCCTATTATCACGTTCCCCAGTTCAGTGTTTCTTCAAGCGTTGTTGCTACTGTGGGCAGAGAGGAGTGGAGGAGAGGTAATTTGTGTTGCGTGTGTTCTCTATTTTTATACCATTCTCTCCTTTTTGAGATTATCTCCAGCTGACATTCAGGTGACAACCAGTTTATTTGCATGGAAAATCCCCAGCTGTTACATTGCCAATATGTAACGTTCTCACTCACACCCTTCTTCCTGCCAAAGAATGGCCGCTTAACCAGATGATAGTTCGTGATAATCCATTTGATTGTGCTGAAACCTGGCTGGAACGTGTGTCTTTTCTCTCTGGAAAACTGGTTTGGACCTGCTTTTCTGACTTTAGAACATGTCACAGCAATATTATACAGTAGAATCTTATAACTTTATATACATACCGGACAATAATGTTCTGCAGTTTGAGTTTTCAACTAATACCTCACAAGGCATACTTCTTTTTAGAAAAAGGCTGAACATAAGGATGCAGTCGATCACCTCATGCCCTTCAATTAACTCTGCTGTCAGGATAAGTTAATCACAGTCCCACATCTAAGACAAAAAGGTCTGTGAAACTGTCCAGGAGTTTTGGACTGACTGGGCACAGAGGCTTTGCTGAGTATTGCCTGGGTGAGGGAGGGGGAGGCAAGGGGTGCATGTGCGTAGGGCCAGAGTAAGAAAGTCAAGCAGCAGCCTATAAGCATGGTGCAACCCTGAAGAAACTTGGAGAGAGGTTTGGGTCAGAGGTTCTGGCTGAACAAAGCTTGGGCCTGTAAGCTACAAAACTGCTTCTTTTAATTTTGATCCCTCCTTCGTTTAGAGAAGCAGGATTTTGTACATACCTTGTAAATAAAAAAGAAATTGCCAGACTGCACTGTCAGTTTCTACCCCCATCTGGGGCATCTCCAGGGCCCCAAACTTTGACTGGCTGCTTAGGTCAAAAGAAGTAACAATATTTCACATGTTCTGTAAGGAGGATACTGAATATTGATCTGTGTTGGTCATTGAGATTTCACTTCAGGAATATATTGTTGGAGAAAACTTTATCCTCTTTCCTAAATCCTCTTGAAATCTCTCTACTCTAAAAATATATTGTAACATGTACATTTTCTTATTTTGTAATTTTAGAGTACATTTGGAAAAATGCTGTACCATAGGATGTCTGTGGAAGGGGTGATTGATGACTTTATTCCTCTTTATCCTAACTAGAAAAAATAAGGAAGACTGTTACTTTTCCAGAAACAGTAGGCTGAGTTTCTAGGGCACCTTTGTGAAAAAGTTACCTTCAGGATTTTATATTTACATCTGACAGTTTCTCTTTCTTAGGAATGAGTTGGAACATTTACAGATAAAGGTACTGCAAGAACGTGAAAAATACCAGCAATCTTCTCGGTCCAGTACTGCTATATCAGCAGTACCTACATTTAGTGTCAATGACAAGTTCACATTAAATAAGGATGATGCCAGCTACAGTCTTGTCTTAGAGGTGCAGACAGCTATAGATAATGTCTTGGTGCAGGTGAGTGATGCCTTAAGACCTAAAATCTAACAAAAACATAAGGCTTTAAAACTAAACAATGAAGAAAACTGTAACATTTATTTTTGTTCCAGAACACTGCTAGCTGGTTGTTGCTTACTGAATTAATATATGTTTAAATTTGACAAGCTTAGTATTAAAGGACTTCTTAATGCTAACAGCTTCTTTCAGTTTTGTTTTAATACTGACATTGAAATATAGAATTGAATTGAAATACAGATCTGGACGTATGACCTACAGTTATCAGCATGCTGATGTGAAACTTCTGGTTTTACTCTTGGGCTTCACTTTCCTTTTTTAAATAAGTATAGCAAATAGAATAAGAATATAGTTCAGAATCTGGAATGTGATGTTAATACTTAATTGTGATATACTAGTGTTCTATAGGCCACTTTGGTGTCCTCTGTAGTGATCAAGTTGCATTAGAACATTATAGGTTGTGAGCCTACAGTGTGATCTGCCTGGGTTGGTCTCCTGGGATCTGGTAGTGTTGTAAAGGTCCACCTGCTTGGGTTAGATCACAGGATGGGATCATAGTTTGTAAAGATAGCAATTTGAAGTATGACTGTGGTGATGGACTTTCTAGAACAGAGTTATTTAAACTGAGGCTAGACTGCCTTCCAAAAGGAGGCACAAGTATGTCAAAGGAAAGTGAAAACAAGGTTTGTTTGTTTGTTTTCTTGTCCTCCTCTCTTTTTTCCTCAGGAACTTCACAAGAGGAATCTTCTGTTGCTCTTGGAATACTCCATGGGTGAAATCCTGGCCTTATTGAAGTCAGTAGCAAAACTCCCACTGAAGTCAGTAGGGAGGGGTTGCACCTTATAGCTGGTTCTGCTTTTGCTGAGTGCTAAGTGGAAATGACTCATCTAAATTTAAAAATTTAATTTTGTTTTGGAATTTTCTTATCAAAATACACCTTTAATCACTCAAGAGTGAGATTCCCTTGTAATACTTCTGCTGTTCCTGAAGATGGAGAGGATGGTAGAATGTAATCAAGTAGAAGAAAATCTGATTTGTACATAGCTCTTACTAAGTGTTGTCAGTTGTTGGCTGTGTGTGTGCTCTCCCCGTGTGTATGCTGTCTCAGCTCTGCACAGATAACCAAGACCCAAACCATGATTGGCGTATCCAATAAGACCACAGATTCTTTTAGCAATGAAGGCACCAGACCAGGTTTATTATTAAATGAGCACACTAAAAAGCTCCCCATACATGCTACGAGTACACTTAATACATGTATGCCCCTGACAAATGGACCAGCTCAGTAAATGGTGGGACATTCCGTTCCTCACCTGGCTAGATAAAGACGCTCCCTTTGAGACCCTCCTTTTATACACTGATACAAACAAGTTTTGTGTTGTACCTCTGACATGGTAAGATACCATCTTTCACCTTGCACCAGATGGTCTGACCAAAACATCTTTATCCATCCTATCGTCATTCTGAGGGGTCAGTATTCCCTCGTTATCTTTGGTGTATTGGGATGTCCTGGTACTTTTCTGGGATGTGCTTGTGAGAGTGTTCCGTGCCTACTTCTTCTTTAGGAATGTGTGTATCAGCTCTGTTCTTGCCATTTAATGTGAGCCTGCCAGCCTTCACAGCATGACTTCTGCTAACTTTGCATTTATAACAGACTTGACCATTACATTGGCTCCAGCCTCAAGCCTCATGTCTGGCCTGTTATACTAGCCCTCATGTCTGAGGCTCTCACTTTCTACTATACTAAATATTTTTGCGATCTACAGTCATCTTAAATTAGTTATTTCTTCTGTCACGTCAACTGTAGTGAATGTTATCTTTAATAGTCAAAGAAAGAGTTGGTATCAAGATAACTATCTTCGAGGGGAAAAAAATTTTAAAAAGTTTGTCAACAGGAAATTCAATATAGGTAAGCTGTCCAGGTTTTAAAAAAAAACCACACACACAATGACATGAGTTTTTTTTTTCAATTGGTATCTGGTGGAAACATCTTCTTTGATTGTAGTTTGACTCATCAAATGGAGCCTAAATTGCTAAATGTTGTCTGCAGTTGAATGTCACCTCTGTATCAGTGCCAGTCTACACTGTAAACTTACATTGGCATAGGTACGTGTCTCAGGTGTGGAAAATCCACACTCCTGAGAGACGTAGCTATGCTGACCTTATCTCTGGTGTAGACAGTGCTAGGACAACAGAAAAATGCTTCTGTCAACCTAGCTACTGCCTCTCAGAGAGGTGGATTACCTGTGCCAATGGGAATATCTTCTCATTGGTTTAGATAGTGTCTGCACTGAAATACTATAGTGGCATAGCTGCAGCTGTGCTGCTGTAGTGTTTTTAGTGTAGACATAACCTTAGAGAATCATAGGACTGGAAGACACCTTGAGAGGTCTTCCAGTCCAGTCTCCTGCACTCAAGGCACAACCAGAAATTAGATACTTCCGGACAGATCTCTGTCCAACCTGCTCTTAAAAATTTCCAATAATGGAGATCCCACAACCTCCCTAGGCAATTTATTCCAGTGCTTAACTACCCTGACAGTTAGGAAGTTTTTCCTATGTCCAACCTAAACCACCCTTGCTGCAGTGTAAGCCCACCTTCCTTCTTGTCCTATCCTCAGAGATTAACAAGAACTATCTTTCTCCCTCCTCCTTGTAGCAACCTCTTATATTCTTGAAAACTATCATGTACTCCCACAGGCTTTTTCTCCAGACTAAACAAACCCAATATTTTCAGTCTTCTCCCAGGTCTCAGTTACATCATGACTAAATGCTAAACTTAATTGATTTAGGCTTGAATTTAATGTGGAGCTTAGTGCATGTCTGCATTATGGGGTCTATACTGGCATAGACCCAAAGGGTAGATGCAGCTTGCATTGAAAGGCTGTGTCTACACTTAAAATGCTACAGTGGCATAGCTGCTGTGGAGTAGCAGTATCCCTGTAGCACTGCAGTGTAGATATTCACTACAGTAATTGTTTGGATTCTCCCATCATTGCAGTTACTTCACTTCCCTGAGATGGTAGCTGGATTGATAGAAAACTTTTTTCTGTTGATCTAGTACTGTCTGCACTGGGGTTAGGTTGGCATAGCTACATCCCTTTGGGTGTAGATTTTTCACACACCTGAGAAACGTAGCTATGCTGATGTAAGATTTCGTTGTAGACCAGCCCTGAAGCACTCTTCTATCACCCTATCTGCTTCTTACACTAGGGGGTTAGGTAGGCATAGCTGTGTTAGTTGGGTTATGGATCGTTCACACCCCTGACTCACATAGCTATGTTGACCTAAATTTTAAGCATACTTCAGAACTCTAGATCTGATTTAACAGTATACACTGGACAAAGTACCAATGCTATTTTTCCTTTGGAAGCATTGGGATATTTATTGTGGCTCACTGAATTTTATATGAAGCTACAAAAATACCATTTCAGCCAGAGGAGGTTAAGTAATTGAAAGAAACTATTATAAAGCCTTTTCATCTTGTTAACAGAATATTGGCAGTCCTCATTTCAAAGCAGGGGAAACAAATCTAAAGCAAAGAAAAGTAATTGTATCCAAAACATTTTAAAAAGTAAAACAGCTCTGATGTGATACTTGGTTTCCTAAAGAGATTTAATAGTCTGGGATGCTTCTCTCTCAAACACACAATCAGAAAATGAATGCATTTGCTATTTTATTTATCTTTTAAAATGTATACATCTTACATTAGCTAATATTAGAACAAATCTCCAGTGACAAGATGAAGTTTAAGACATCACAAATAAGAGATTTAGAGATAAAGACTTAGAAGATAAAGATCTCCAAATTGTTCTGGGATTTAAGTTTAACAAATATGCTAAACATCTGTTTAATCCTTTACCCTTCTCAAATTAAGATCAAAGTTATATTGTATCTTTTTCACTAAAATAATTGATTAGAATTAAAGAGTATAAATGCATTAGAAACTATTCAGAAGTTTCTGCTTTCCCTCCCCCCCCTTCTCTTAAATATTCTACACAGAGCGATGTCCCAATAGACCTCCTGGATGTGGATAAAAATTCTGCTGTTGTTAGTTTTAGTGGCTGTGATTCTGAGGTAAGTAACACAAAAAGGTAAATGGATTAGTTAATAGTTATACTTCTATAGAGACTGTTGGATGGAAGTCAACTACTATGTATTAACAGAATCTATATTTACACAGATTTGTACTTTAAAGTTCTAGGAGGTAAATAAATTATTGTAATGACTGAAACTGAATAAAATGTTGGGAGGGATGAAGTTTGGGAGAATCCAGTTTTGCTGGTAGTATAATAGAAGTCAACTTTCTGCATAGTATATTTCTTTACTGAAAGTTATGAGGCAAAGAGCCCTATATTTATACTTACTGATGTCTTTAAAATGTCAAATTGGCATCCTGAAAACACTGTAATTCAGACATTCTCATGTTTGACTAAATACATTATTTTTATAGAAACTGTTTTCTTAAAAAAAATTCCAGAAATTGAATTTGAAGTCTGTATGTTTTTCACAGCTGTCTTCTAAATATTTTGGGTTTGTTGGTGACTAATTTGGCACATCAGATGTTTATCCTTAAGATTATAGAAATGAACGGCCTGCTTTGAGTTTTTTATTCATTCTGTATAATCATTACTTTGGCTAATATTGGTTTAGCCTGCAGTGTGTTTTCTGAATAATTTTTTCTTCAGATAATTTAGCTTGTCAGATCCCAGGTTGAGTTAATATCAGGGAAACTGGTAGATAATTATCTTTTAATTTTGTAGAATGGAGTTTTCAGATGTATTTTCTTTTCAGTTTTAACAAAGAGTTCAATAGATTTCCTATTCTTTATCTTTATAGTGAGAGTTGGTACTTACTAATACAATATGAGGTGAAATTCTGGCCCCAGTGAAGTCAATGACAGTTTTGCCAATGACTTCCAGGGTTGCATTCATTTTTACTTTTCATATAAAGTTTGGCATAGATAGCAAAAACTGTCACTATGCTGTTAAAGTTTTGATGATAAAATATTTATGAATCCAGAAATTTTTTCTGAATTATTTTGTTTTTCATTTTAATTTGTTCATAGCCAAACAGCAACTTTCTTCTTGCCACTTACCGATGCCAGGCAAATACTACAAGACTGGAGCTTAAGGTAAAGATGCCACAAAATATTTTCTTGTACTTTTCAAAAATGCCTTTAATCCAGGAAATATAAATTTGTATTTTGTGCTATGCTTAAGTGCACACAGATTGAATGAGTGGGTTGAAAGTGTTAATTTGAGCAAATGAGTAGTCCAGTGTTTCTCATATTGTAGTCTTCAGACCATTGGTTGTTCATTGAGAAATTTCTGGTCTCTTGCGTGATGCCAATGAGAACTCCTGCTTTATCGCTGCTTGTACAAATAGTCACTTTGGATGCCTCTACAAGCCACTGTAGAGAAGTGGGACGGTGGGGGAGAGCAAGCCTAGCATCCTTCCTTTAGGATTTTTGACTGTAAAAAAAGAGAGGAGGAGCCAAGAAATCACCAGTGAGTCTAGAACCAGAGACTTTCTTAGAGTAACTTCAAAAAGGATGAAAGAGGGAGAAAAGTGCCAGGGAACAGAAGTCAGACACAGGTTGGGAAGATTGTTTCAATTTTTTGAAAGGAAATTAACTCAATTTTAAAGCTTAATTATACATTTACTTACTCATAAGATCAAATGCATATTTTGGTTTAATATTAAAAATCAGCCATAGTACCATAAAGGCATAAGACTAGAAGAGACCACGAGAAGTAATCTAGTCTGGCCCTCTGCAGTGAGGCAGGACCAAAAAACCTGGACCATTCCTGACAGGTGTTCATCTGATCGATTCTTCAAAAATCTCCAATGATGGGGTTTCCCCAAACTCCTTCAGTACTCCAGATCTTAGTTACCCTTATAGTTCAAAATCTTTTCCTAATATCTGACCAAAATCTTCCTTGCTGCAGATTAATCCAATTGCTTCTTGTCCTACCCTTAGTGGAAAACAGTTGATCATTGTCTTCTTTGTAACAACTTGAACACATATTTCAAGACTCTTTTATTGGGTGCCCCCTCTAGTTTTCTTTTCTCAAGACTAAACATGCTCAGTGTTTTTCAGTCTTTCCTTACAGGTGAGGTTTTCTTTTATTTTTTGTTGCTCTTCTTTGGACGCTCTCTAGTTTGTCCATGTGTTTCCTAATGTATGGTGTTCAAAATTGGACACAGAACTCCAGCTGCAGCCTCACCAATACCAAGCAAAGTGGGAAAATTACCTCCTCTGTTGGGCGTAAGGCACTCTTGTTATTACACTTCAGAATATTAGCTTTTTTCGCAAGTGCATCACATTCTTGACTCATATTCAATTTGTGATCCACTAAAACTTCCAGATTCTTTTCAGCAGAACCTCCACTAGTCAGTTATTCCCCATTTTGTGTTTTCTGTATTTGATTTTTCTTTCCTAAGTGAAGTACTTTGCACTGAGCTTTATTGAATTTCATTTGTGGTATTCAGACCAATTCTCAATTTATCAGGGTGATTTTGAATTCGAATCCTTTCCTTCAGAGTGCTTGCAACCCCTCCCAGTGTGGTGTCATGTGCAGATTTTATAAGCATTCTATCCATTTCATTATCTAAGCCATTAATGAAAAGATTGAATAGTTACAGACTTCCCCTTCCCTCCGGTAACCCCACTGGATACATCTCATCAGTTTGATAGCAAATCACAGATAACTGTGATAATATTGTTTTCAACCAGTTGTGCACTCACTTTATAGTAGTTTCATCTGGACCACACTTCCCTAGTTTGCTTATGAGAATGTCATGTGTCAAAAGCCTCACTAAAAGCAAGAAAAAGATAACATGCTTAACTTGAAGGCAAGTAGCCTCACCAGTGGGACTGTTGACCTGCTTATGTGCTTAATGATCTGGAAAATTTACAGAGCTCTATTACTGCCACAGGAGGATTGTATGTGTAGTATCGTGTTTTGTTTTGTTTTGAAATGTGTTTATTAGAGAAGGCACATTCTAAGCACCTTGCACTTGAAGTGGAAGGTGGTGAGGTTTGTGATGTTGCTTGATTCTTGTATGAGTTCATTTCACAGTCTTGGATTGGCCCCTGAGAAAGCTCTGCCTCCTGAAAAGATGAGCTTTACTCTTAGAGCAGAAAAGTTGATTGTGCCTGAGGAGCAGAGTTTCTGAATTGCCATTCTTAAATGAGCTTTTCTTTTGCCACATATTCTAATATAATTACTTGATAGTTCTTTAAGGGATATTTTTGTTTTCTTTTAATAAACACCATGGGCTGGATCCTCTCCTTCTAAGGAAGCTTTCTGCTGCTCCATTGGTACAAGGCTGCCCTAACAGTGGTCACAAGAAGACCTCCCTTAAGTAGGGGGAATCTTTCTTTTCAAGTACTTCTATGGCTTTTGTCACTAATATCTGATTGCTTGTGAGGCACTTATTATGGATTTTGGGGCTTGACCCAAATCCCATTGAAGTCCGTGGGAGTCTGTCTATTGACTTCAATGTATTTTGGGTTGGCCCCTTTATCCTCACAACATCCATGTTAGAGAGGAAGTGCTAAGGTACAGGGTAAATTAAATGACGGCACAAGATTACAGGAAGTCTGTGCCTGAGCTTGGAGTTTCCTGGAAGTGAGTCTGATGTTCCAGACACTATGCCATTCTTCATTCAGATGGTATAAAGCCATCTTAGTAGCACATATGCCTTCCTCCACCCCTGTGGCCTGAGTAGGGATGGTGGGTAGGATATCCCTAAGCCTTGGGAATTCTGTTGGAGCTGTTCACAGCTGGTACAAATTAGAGCAATCTGGACAAACAAATTAAAGCATACAGAACTGGACTGGTGTAGAGTGGGGTTCAAGAATGTGGAGCAGGTGCAAAACTGGCTCAAAACCTCTTTTGCACACCTCACTTTTCTTAGTGTTCCTCAACTGCAGCTGAGGATCTGGATCCACTTCTTTTTTAAAAGTCTTGTGTTGGGGCTGAAGGATTTTGCTTGTTGTTGTGCAGAAGAGGATGCTATGGAGGTTGTAGTTCAGAATGGTTTTAATTGAGTTTTAAGTGTAGAATAATACATCTTGTGTCATTATCTTACATAGTGTAAAAACCTATACAGTAAAAATAAAGGATTAAAAGTAGCTCGACAAAGTCTTTGTTCTTTGGGCAGTCAGAATTAAAGAAAATGGATTTCCTTTTCCTCTATAATAAATCTGTGCCAATTCTGGCAGTTCTTTGTTGGACTCTATTTCATCTAGTTTCAGAAAGATAGATTTGCCCTTTTTATAGGAATACTATATTGCTGTTTAATTGGATCACTTAGTAGTATAGATTTTTTAAAAAAGATTCTTTTATGGGTTTTTGTTTGTTTGTTTTTTAATTTAAATTCTGGTAAATTCATTTTCCCCCCTTTCTCTTTGTTCTGTCTGTTGATGTAGATTCGATCAATTGAAGGCCAGTATGGGACACTGCAAGCATATATAACACCAAGAATTCAACCAAAAACCTGCCAACTTCGTCAATATCAGATTAAACCACTTTCACTTCATCAAAGAACTCACTTTATTGATCATGACAGGTATTTACAAAGAGAGAACAATACTCCTTCAAAAATTGGCTCAGTCCAATTGATACTTGATTACTGCAGGTTACACAGTCAACTATTTTAGCAGTTGATTGTAATACTCGCATTGCAAGTCTCTTCTAGGTTTTTTAAAAATGGATTGTTCCCAGCCAAATCTGCCTCAGCCCAAAAACTGACCCAGATTTCTTGTTTGTCCGTTATCTCTCTGTTCTGAGGCTACCATTGTATGCAGTTAGACTTAATCGCCCAGTTTCTTGCATCACTGCCATTGCTTACTTTAGAAAAGGATGGTGGGGAAAATGGAATCCCATTGAATTAGACTAAATGCATTTATTTTTCCTTGATTCATTTGCTTTAGAGAAGCAAATGGAAAAGGTGTCCTGTGCCTTCCATAATGCCTATTTCACATGTGTTACCTCTGTAAAGTACCTGGATATCTCTGGTTTAGAGAACAGGAGACTTTTGAGAGTGTTGCTAATACCCAGATATTCTAAACTGTCAGTTGATCACCTCACCCACAGCCTGCTTTGGTTTTTAAAATGCAAAACAAGTAAGCTGGCAAAACAGTTTGCCATTTTATGGTGTTCTTGCACAGTTGTGACTCATTGGGATTGAGAATATTCAAATAAGGAGTCTCTATCACACACACGCACCGTTTTTTTGTTGAATTCATCAGAATGCTGGCTGCAATTTTCAGAATATATTTTAGTGTACAGGAAGCCTGAATTAGTTAGGACTTTGCTAGGTGTCAATGAAAACTCATGTTTGAGACTTAAAGGGAGGAAGACATACCTTACAAAAATAAACCTTTTTCTTCAATTGCAGAGGTACTGCAGCAACAGGACTGCTCATCAGTAACTAATTTCCATTTTCTTTCTGCATTCAAAATACTGTAGACCCATGAACACACTGATGCTCAAAGGCCAATTCAGTTTTGCTGAAATTCACTCCTGGGTTGTGTTTTGCTTGCCTGAAGTTCCTGAAAAAACTCCAGTAGGAGATAGCGTTACTTTCTACTTTCAGAACACCTTCCTGGATACACAGCTTGAAAGTACTTACAGGTAAATACAGTTGCTGGAGCATGTTGAGCATGCTGTTTTGGTTAAAAATGAATCTAGAAATAGAGAGAAATTGTCCCCTAAATAGGCTTTTTTTATGGAGGGGGACTGTGCTCAGAATTTTCATCTGGTCGTTTCTTTTAGGGCTGGGGAAACAGAGTTTGCATTCCTCCACCCGTGAAACAAGAGAAGAGTTCAGCTCCTGAAACCTGAGAATCTTAAGAGTGTTACCAGAAGCCAGAGCCATTTGTTTAGAAGCAGTGTACCTTGGCAGTGCCTCCTTGAAGACCTAGCTTGTTTCCTATTAAGATGTATTACAGCAGACAGTAATTTTTGCCATATTTGTCACCCAGTTCTTGTGCCCCCGTGGAGAGGGAAGGGTAAATAGTTCCATATGTCCAGGGTCACGGAAGTATCCTGCAATGGAACAGATCCTTCTCTTTTCAATGTCTTCACCTCAGATGTGTCCGTTCTGAGTACCAGCCTCAATCAAATTCTCCAGTGCTTATTCAGGCAAACTCCCTTTCAAGTCAGCGAGAACTTTGCCTACATAAGGCAAGATTTGGTCTTTAGTACATATTATACAATAATTACATGATCCTTCAAAACGTAGTGTTTTTTTAAGGGTGAGATAATTGAAATTAATTGAGCATTGCTAAACAGGGACGTCTTGATATATTTTGCTGTGTAACTTGTGTCTTTAGCATACTGTTCGCTGTGTGAGACACGAATTCAGTGTTCCATTTTTGCAAATGTAAGTGTCTTACTAACTAGTGTAGCAAAACTATCTTTGAGCAAACACTGGTTTGTAACTTTTTTTCTTTTCGGTAAAGAAAGCTAAATCATGAAGCAGTTCCTCTCTCCCACTCTGTTACAAGTAATATATGCTATAATAATTATGGTTTTAATGGACATCTAATCTGCCTAAGAAAAAAGCATGTGATAAAGCCTCAAGCTGGAATAAAAAAAGAAACCCTTTCTGCAGCGCCCATTAGAGAAATGTCTGTTTTCAGTGTTAGGAATAATATTCTCTGTTCTCGGTGAATGAACCAGTGTGCTGCTTCAGCTAGCAGATACCATTTTGCTTTATAATGGAGTTTAGAAGCTAGAAACATTAATTATTATAGATAATAATTGTAGATCTATAATTGTATAATGTATAATCTATTATAGATCTGTAATTGTATAGATTCCAACTTGATGTGGGATTACAATAAGAAATGCTTATATATTGATGTTTAAAGTGTCTTGACTTTCCCTTTTTTATGTAAAGTCAGACTGATATTGGGGCATGATATTAAGCTCTCCATGCTGGTGTACACTACATAGTTAAATCAACATAAGACAGATTATGTCAACTTAATTATATCACTGTGTACACTACAGCTTTCCTCCTGCCAATGTAAGTGGCCTACTACACCAACATAATAAGCCTTACTTATGTCAGTGAAGTTAGAACAATGTAGTTGCTGTGTGGACATTGCATCCCTTACGTTGGCTGTTGACTATCTTGTCAATTTCATGGCAAGAGCCCGGGCGGGGGCAGCTCCCCTCTCCCACTTCCCCTTTTCCATTAGTGGTGTCCTGGGAAGAACACACACTACCGACAGAAGGAGGGTAATGTAGACTTCAGCCATTGTTGTAAGTCGACCTGACATAGGTCGAGTTAGGTTTGTAGTGTAGACTTGCCCTCATATTATGGTGACAGGCACACTGTAATAACTTGGGAAGACAAATAGATTTCAGGAATCTTATGTTATACTGTGTTCCAAATAACAAAAAAGAAAAAGTGCTTCCTTTGTGGAATAAGAAATTTACAAGAACCGCCTATGCTTTCTGGTTGTGTGAGAGAATGGTGTTCTGTGGTGTAATCAGATTGACAGGATTGAGCTCTGGACAGTTGATAGCTAGTCTGTGGAATAACTTTAGTGATAGCCTCTAAGGAGGTTGTGCTTCACCCCCTGACTAGAGGAGAAAAGCCCTGATTAGCACTTGAAAAGTGAGACCAAATGCACTTGTTTACCCTAAATCTACTTCTTAAATCTTTTTTGCTTTTACAGAAAAGGTGAAGGATTTTTCAAATCTGACAACATTTCCACCATATCCATTCTAAAAGATGTGCTCTCTAAAGAAGCCACCAAAAGAAAAATCAATCTCAATATATCATATGGTAAGATTTTTTTCTCCTCTACTTCATTTTATCTTATGGATGAAATGCTTTAAAAGTATTGATCTAATTGCTCTTTTTTTTGTTCCTATTAGATATCAATGAAGTATCTGTGAACCACACTTTAAAACTAATCCACCCAAAACTAGAATACCAGCTGCTGTTGGCCAAGAAAGTTCAGTTAATAGATGCTTTAAAAGTAGGTATCTGAACATAACTTCTTCTGTGGAAAGGAGGGATTGTTTTGTTTTAGGATGGCAGCTACCAAACTATACATGACTTGTGAGACACATGGCTTCACTGGGTTTGCAGTATTTCTGTTACCAGGACTGGTGTTCATGTATGTTGGCTATCTAAAAGATTTTGTTAAAAGGAATTCCAGTACACTACTTGTATTCTAGCGTGACTCGTGAGTAACCTGTTTTAATGATGGATCAGTTATCTATGACTGCTTTTTAAAATATGGTTACGTCTCGCTACCCTATCTAACGCTGATTCTCCAGCTCCCTCCTCCTCTTCCTTGGTGCCAGAGAAATTAAAACAGAACTGGTCTTTAAACCAAAAGATAATCACCTGCCACTAAAGACTTTTTGGGAGGTTCTGCCTCACCTATCAGCGGGAAGCATGTGGCGATTATTCAGAAGTTACTCTTTGACCCTATAACCACCTTGGTAATCCTTTAGAGGTGGGAGGAGTCTAAATTGGAGAAATGATGGATATACTGCATTTACTAGTCCTCATCTGTATTTTTAAAAACTCCCCTCAAGGATAGTCATGGGGAATTGTACTTTTTCTGTTGCTCCACAGAGAAAAATAGACTAAATCTAGTCTATGTAGAGTGTTAAACTGATCAAGCATCCCTCTGAGGATGCAGAGCTATAAGAAATGGTGGTGTATTCTCCAGTACAGTGATGTCAGCAGTCTGTCACACCTGATGTATTTATCCAGCCTCCATTACAAATGCAGATCCTGCAAACTGTAAGCTTTAAATAAATTTCTAACCTATATGGTTACAAAACTTAAGTTTCCAGGCGTTAAACAAGCATAGACCACTTTAAAAGTCTCTAAGAGGTGTGAACTGCCCCATTTGTCTCAAGTGTTGATTCTGAAACCCAAGGGTTATCTTTTAAGAGCCAAATTTTCAAAACATGTAGGTGTTTGTGCGTGTGCCTACACAATTATTGCAATTGCATGTGCAAATCAGGGGATTGCATGTGTAAATAGCCAAATAAAGGACAACAATAGCACTGGTCCTAAAAGTGCCTAAGTCAGTTTCTACACAGATGGCTGCTGTACACTATATAACTACTAACTAAAGTTCAGCTGTTGTATAAGGGCCCACTTCAACCTTCGGACTATGGCCTGGTCTACACTTAAAAATTTGGTTGATGTAAGTGCTGCACACAGGATGTTAAAAATTCATCCCCCTGAGCCCTATAGCTATGCCAACCTAACCCCTGCTGTAGAGGCAGCTAGGTCAACGGAAAAAGTCTTCCATTGACCTAGCTACCGCCATTCAGAGAGGTGGATTACCTATGAAAACAGAAAAACCCCTTCGGTCATTGAAGGAACCAGCTACACTACAGAACTATAGTGGCATAACTGCAGCACAATAGCTCTGCTGCTGTAGCTCTCATAGTGTATACATGGCCTTTGTGTAAACATCTTTTCAGCAGAAGAAAACCTCCTATGGATCCACTGTCGTACAGTCCATAGCTAACCATGTCCACAGACTGTAATTAAAGCTGTAACTCAGCCCTCTAAACAAAATGAGTTTGACATCCTTGCTCTAAAGAAAAGACGTGGGAAGGAAGAGGCGGAGGGAGAGAGACAAACTCAAGAAGAGAGGACTTGCACAAGAGGAGCAGGTGTGCATGTACACATGTGTGCACACACAAATAGAAATAAGAGATCAAAAGTAATCCTGGATAGGGAAAGACCTAAAATAAAATGCTAGTAATAATTTAGTCTTTCAGGTGTTGAAGAGTTTAAGCAACAGTTCTTTCCTTATTTTATGGTGTGTTTTTTTTGGTTGTGTTTTTTTAAAAAAACACCATAACTTGACATGAAGTCGGTATTTAAACATTGATTATAGGTAGTTTCAGGTACTCTACTTGCCCTAGAGTCTTAGAAGACCTCCTGGGAACTTTTGTGACTTTTGCAATCTAACTTTCCTACCTTTTCTCCTTTTAAATGTTTTACCGTGTTTCTGTGTGAACAACCAAACAGCAAGGGGAAAGTGACTATTGAATTTGAAAAATGACACTAACTGTATACTGTGTGCCCAATTATAATCCCATTGTAGTCAGTGAAAAGGCTTTAATTTACTGTAATGGGAATGGGATCAGACCTCAAGTGCTGACACTGCTACACTGTGGAAATAAATTGAAAAAATAGAGAATTCGCAGTTTTTAATTTGTAACAATAGGTAGCTCAGATTTTTAGACAAAATGGGTTTTTTTGTTTGCTTGTTTGTTTTTGAAATTGGAGCTCCTTTTAACCTTTTTTTTAGGGTGGTGATTATACCTCTTGACTACTGGATTGTTTAAATGTTGATATTTAATACGTGTGGCAGCCAAAAAAACCCTCTTTGAAATAATCTTTCCATTCTACAGTACTCACTTTGTACTCGGGGAGAGTCCCACTCCTGCGGCCACAAAAGAATGTCTGCCTTTACTTTAGAAATGATAACATATCGGGGGAAGAGGAAGGAGTATTGCTCATAGTTTTAATGTAGTCTGAAAGAACAGAGGATAACTTTAGATATCTTTTAAATATCTTTAAAAAGTGACTAAAAATGACACTTTCTTACTCAGGAGACTTCCTCTCTGGGTGTCCTTTTTTCTGATGTTGGTAAGCAAAATATGTTTTGGGAGTTGTATTGCTCTTTTCCCTTTGCAGTCCTGAAGAATCAGCAAGATTCAATGAAACAGCAGTTTTCTGTTTCTTCTTGTGAAACAACAGAATTGTCTATGTAATCATTTATACTGCTGAACACCCATGTAATCTGGGCCTAATTTGTCCTGTAGATCCTTACTTAAAAGTGGTCATGCTCAAGAGACAAAAAGAACCTAGCTTAATTCTCAGATTGCAGTTTCTAGGCTGTCAGCTGGAGAGAACATCTCTTTAGTTGTAAGCCAGACCTAGTAGATGCAAAAATCAATGAAGAACAAACACAACTCCACAATGCCATTTTTAGTTATCTGTTTCCACAGTATAATGACACCGTAAGATAAAAACTAATACATGTTAAAATTATATGTTCAGTTTAAAAAAAATAGTTACAGGACTTCTTACAGTTGTCCAATAGTTACTTCTTATGGAGTCGTATTCCAGAGCCAGAAGACAATGAAAATTGGGAAAATTCTAAAATTTCAGGTGCCCTGATTCATTCTCTTTGAATTAGCTAGGACAGGATGAGCTACCACTCCTGTTTTTGGCAGTCAGTAGTTTCTTTGTTGAATTCTATCAGAATCAGTTCCAGGCTTACGGTGGTATTCTCTAAAGTGGGATATTGAGATTTGTACTTTTACTAGCCTAAAAAAGCTCCAAAACCCAAAATGATTTTGTAGCATAGAAATGGCCTGTTGAAGTGACTCCAAATGTTTGTTCACTTGATGATTCCTTCATCAGTCCACAGGCTACTCTTTCTAAACAAGGTGACCAAACTAGTATTTAAAAGGAACAGTAAATTCTGAGTAGGATCCATTTTCATCTAGTGATACTGTTTTGCTGTCTCAGAAAGACACCAAAAATCAGATTTAAAAAAATCCGTATAAGACCACTGTTCAGTTCCAAACTTCCAGCCAGTGAAGAAAGGCATTGATGAACTGAGTCATATTCTGCTGGTGTTCAGAAATGAAAGCTATAATACAGGGGTTTGAGAATCCAGTGTTAAAAGTGGGCAATGCCATTTGGAATTTAGTGAGGTGAGGGAGAAAATGACTCTTCCAAAATAGCAAGAGCAGTTTTGAAGGACTGTTTCATCTATCTGTGCACTGCCTCCTGTCAGATCTACACTCCATTTCCATTTCTGTTAGGTTTTTGGAGTTGTCCACCTTTAATTCTTTTGCAACATTTTAAAGTCTATTTTAAGGAGTTACAGGTTCATGAGGGAAACATGGATTTCTTGATACCAGAGTACCGCTCCATTTTAGAAGAGGCAGACCACCTTCTTGAGGAGTACAAGAAACAACCTGCACATCTTGAGAGACTTTATGGTTTGTTCATTAATATAGCTTTTCTCTTCTTTCAGCTTACTATTTTTAGCATGAAGAAAAATAATAGCCAGAGAAATAGAGCAATGGAGAGGTTAAAAATATAATTCTAAGTTTTCTAGTAATAGCACCAGAATAATGTGGCAGGTACGTACAATCTAGTAGTACTGGGAGGACTAGTGGGTCACAGAAAATATGCTTGTAAAGCTCTTCTGGGTAAATTTAAGAATTGAAGTATTACAGCAGATTTTGATACTATGAAATAAAACTGAAAAATAAAGGTAAGAGTCAAGCTATACACTTACTCTGTATTATTGACATACATATAAGGACAAATGCAAAAATACTCCACTTAAGAAGGAACAATCAGTCACACATACAAAATGGGAAACGATTGCCTAGGAAGGAGTACAGCAGAAAGTGATCTGAGGGTCATAGTAGATCACAAGCTACATAGAGTCAACAGTGTCACACTGTTGCAGAAAAAGCAAACATTAATCTGGGATGTATTAGCAGGAGTGTTATAAGCAAGCCATAAGAAGTAATTCTTCTTTTCTTCTCTGCACTGATTAGGCCTCAACTGGAGTATTGTGTCCAGTTCTGGGAGCCACATTTCAGGAAAGATGTGGACAAATTGGAGGAAGTCCAGAGAAGAGCAACAAAAATTACTAAAGATCTAGAAAACATGATCTATGAGGAAAGATTGAAAAAACTGGATTTGTTTAGTTTGGAGAAGAGAAGACTGAAGGGGGACATAACAGTTTTCAAGCACATAAGGTGGTTATAAAAAGGCAGGAGAAAAAAATAGTTCTTGTTAGGATAGGACAAGAAGCAAGGGACTGAAATTGAAGCAGTGGTAGTTTAGGTTGGACATTAGGAAATACTTCCTGTTAGGGTAGTTAAGAACTGGAACTAATTGCTTAGGGAGATTGTGGAATCTCTGTCATTGGAGATTTTGAAGAGCAAGTTAGATAGACACCTGCCAGGGATGGTCTAGATAGTACTTAATCCTGCCTTGAGTGCAGGGGACTGGATTAGAAGACCTCTTGAGGTCCCTTACAGTCCTATGATTCTATTTGATACTGTTAACTCTTCAGAAATTGAAGAATGATTCCTAAGGGAACCTTAGGCCTGGACTACACTGCCGGTGGCAAGTTACATATGCAAGTTACATAGCATATGTATGCAAGTTACATAGCATAGTTTGTATATCTCCTGTCGACTTATTAACTTTGACTTACTGTGGCATCCCCACTGGGCTGCTCCATTGGGAGATACCTTCTAGTTGACACAGCCGTACGCTTCTCACAGGGGTGGATTTATGGCATGGACCAGAGAGCACTTCTGGGATCGATTGAGCAGGTCTCCAGTGCCCACTCAATCTCATGGCATGGATCCGGGAGCACCAACACTGTCGCAGCAGTATAGACATACCCTCAGAAACTGAATCAGATTAAAGGCAGCGCTGAAAATTGAGGAGTTGGATTATTCTGAAGAGATTCATTCACTTTATTTAGTGGAATGCTAAAACCCAGGGATGACTGTTTGTTTTAACCCCAATTCAGGAATATATCCTTATTCAGGACAGCTCTTAAACATATGCTTAACTTCGGACATGTGTTTAAGGCCCATTGAAGTAATATGGCTAAATGCTGTCTTGAACACAGATGGATTTAAGCATGTCTTTAAGTTCTCTCCTGAATCAGGGCCCCAGTTAGTGTATTTACACTGAAAGTCAAAAATGAAAGACATAATGGGAAATACAAATACAAATCATATATAAAATTGAAATCCACTGAAGGGTAGAACAGTGATGAACTTCCTGGATCAGAACTTGTTAGTAATATCAGTATGTTCAAAAAAAACCTGACCAATTCATAGTGCACCAAAAGCCTTGAGCCTCTCTATCTTAAAATGATCCAATGTTTAATAGAATCCTTGAATATTTGGATCTTGAAATCTGTAAAGTACTATTGAAGCTGCCCTCAAACACACAGAATCTGCAGGTGAGACAGTATCTAGGCTTCCATAATCCTACATACATAGGCTTTGAGTTGAATAACATATTTTACATCTTTTTTGTGTGTGTTAAGCAGTTTTCTTTCTGTCCTGAGAGTACCTTTCACTTGAGATGCAGATAATTCAAAGGCAGAAATGTTATTTGGATTGTAGCTGAAACACAAAGTTCTTTAGGATCCCAGGACTTCTCTTATTTCAAAAAACCATTTACAGTTGAAACACACATGGTTTTAAACTAAATAATTTTACCTCTATTACCTAAAAGAAAACTAACCATAATTTGACTCAAATTGCATTAACTGTAGTGTTTTTTGTTTTTAAGTAAAAATAAAGCAAAGACTAAATCTTGTCAATCAAAATTTTTTGCAGGCATGATTACAGATCTCTTCATTGATAAATTTAAATTTAAAGGCACAAATGTGAAAACGAAAGTTCCTCTTCTTCTGGAAATTCTGGACAGTTATGACCAAAATGCACTGATTGCATTCTTCGATGCTGCTTCATAAAATGGAAGAAATGATATAATGGAACAGTTTTTGTTTTCTTACTGATGTGAACCAGGACAATCTGATACTGAATATTTTTAATTTTTAAGTGCATTTACTATATTTTGATTGGATTTTTTATGTATCTAACATTTTGTTGTGTTGACAGTTCTATAATGTGATCCCATACTTTTATTTATTACAGTATGTTGAGAATTTGAGCTAAAGATTATAACTAAAGTATATTGCATATAAAGTATGTTTACTTGAATGCTGATAATAATAGCTGGAGAAAATTGTGATAGGATTATGTGCAAATATTTAATTCTTTTGAAAATATTAACTTTTATTAATCTAGTTAACAGGACATGGGAAAAGATTCTAAAGTGTAAGTTCTAGAGAAACTAGTCTTTGTGGACTTGGATCTCTTTAATATTAAATATATTGGGAAAATTAAGAAAGTAACCATTTAAATGCATAGTTATATCAAACTCTTTAAAATACTTAGTTTACAGTAAATGGTACAATATTGTAAATTATGTATGTTGTATATATTATAGATATTAATGACAATTGTGTACATAGGAAGGGAAAGAGGTACTCAGTTGCTTTAAGAGGTAATCAGCTGTATAGTTGCATTCTATTGCATAAGCCATCTAGTAAGTAAAAATTTCTTAAGGATACACATAAATTCTTGCATATGGGCCCCTTAGATTGGATTAAGAGAATTTGCCTCCATACTGCACCCTATGCCTAAAATTCTCACTTTCACAGTGCTTACCCTTTTTGTGTCTTCCCCCCCCCTTTCAGATCTCTCCTCAAAACTCTGTATTAAAGTCCACAATCTCCAACATCTTTTAATAACTGTGGCATCTCTATCTTTCTTTGAGAGAATATTTCTCTGTCCTCTGGATTTAGATTGTAAGCTTATTAGGGCAGGAACAGTATCTACTTTTGTCTTGTCAGACATCAACCATGTGGTCTATGCCTAAGAAAAAATAAATCTATTTTCAGTGAGTATTTTATTTACACTTGCTTAAATAGCCAATGAAGCATACTCAATGACCCAGAGGCAATGATGGTGAACTGAGCCTCATAGAATCGTGGTGTTGCCTTGGAGCCTTCCTCATAACATCATATGGAGATTTCAGAATATACATTTTCATTTAACAAACACAATTATGTTTCTAGCCCAGGTCCTAGTTGCCAAGAAAAGCTTGAAAATGTGACCCAAGTATAATTGATGCAGTAGTGTCCGCTAACAACCAACATCAATATTAGAGCCAGAGACGAAACTGCCTTCCTTCACACTCACTAGCTGAGCAAGTCAGGATGCTCTGTTAGATTGGCTTTCTCCTTGGTGGGAATTTTAAACACCCCTCTTGTCTCCACTCCTTTGCTCTGACCTATTGCTGTTATGGGCCAGCTGAAGAGGAATAATAAAGTTCTGGTAGTCTCTTGTGCTCTTCACGTAAGGCACCAAAATTGTGCAGATTTTCATGTTATGGTCATTCCTTTCCTTTCTTATAAGATGCAATTTAGCAGTGAAATAGTTAAAATTAACACTTGTGTTTAAAAAAATGCATTGAAGATTTGTCCTTAACATGAAATATCCCCTCCCAAAAATAGTTTTAAGGTAGCTTCATCTTCTGCAACTGCCTAAGTCTCCTTGCTATTTTTTTTTCATTTTTATAATCCCATTTCTTTTTCCTTTTTTTTTCTTGTTCCCTGCTGTTGTGTGAAAGTCCCACTCAAATTGAAGCCAGGCCTTGATCCTGCATTGGGATCTGACAACACTGTAATCCCTGCATGGGTTTAGAATCCCATTGTACAAGAGAAGAGGTTTGAGGGACAAAATCAAAACTGACTGACTGTACCAGCATAGCTGTGAAAATGATTACATAAATCACTGTCAGTTACACAAAGTAATGAGAAAATAGTTTTTCTTGTCTTATTAATTTACTGTTAATGTTTAGGGTGTTTATAAATAAGAGTAGGTTAATAATTTTCAGATAGGAGTATAGGCTTTTTTAAGATGATAACATATCTTTAAGTATTATGGATACGAGCAAGACTCTTAGTTCAGGCTTCCGTTTCTTCCTCAGATTCCCATTAACCTCATTGCTATGTAGGAGGTAAGACCAATTCTAAAAGCAACTGCACTGGTTTTGACCCTGATTTGCTAGTCCATGTCCTTTTTATTACAGCTTCAAAATGACAGAAGTAAAAATCTCCCTTTTATTACTTTAAACATTTTTTAGTAATCTAAGTCTGCATGGCTATGAATAATAAGGGTAGATTAATTTTCTTTATAGGTGCTGCAGCATTGTGTAAGGATCAAACATCCCGGAGGTGACTAGATCAAGTGACAAAAATACATATGCACATGTACAAAACTTTCCCCAGGTGTCCTCATAACACAAGAACAGAGGGTCACCAAATGAAATGAAATTAGTAGACAGCAGGTTTAAAATGAACAAAAGAAAGAATTTCTTCACACAATGCACAGTCAACCTGTAGAACTCTACAAAAGGGGTTGTGAAGGTCAAAACTATAACATGATTAAAAAAAAAAAGGATATATTCATGGATGATAGGTCTATCAATGGATATTAGCCTGAATGGGCAGGGATGAAAAACCATGCTCTGAAGTGCCCCTATCCTCTGCCAGAAGTTGGGGATGGATCACTTGATGATTACCTGTTTTGTTCGTTCCGTCTGAAGCACCTGGTATTGGTCACTGTTGGAAAGCAGGACTTTGGGTTAGATGGACTATTGGTCTGATCCAGTTTGGCTGTTCTTATGTTCTAGCTTATTTAATAATAGGTAGTCAGGACACCTCATCTGCTAGGCAGCAGAGTGCCATTTACAGTGCTGGGGATTCAGTAGTGTTGTGGGTCCCTGATTCTCTAATGAGCCCTGCATGGGCACAGGGGGACAGAAGCCATTTCAGGATTGGTGCTTTAGACTACCTACTATCTAAATTTCCAACACTGTTTCTTGCTGCACCTGAATTTTTCCCTATGTCTCACTTCAAATACTAACTCATCCTGACACTACTTAGGTCTAAGAGAATCATAATTTGCTATATGACTGGTCTAATGAAAAAGTACTGGACGATGACTAGAAACTACGGATTGTCATGTAGTATAGAATAATTCAACTACAAAATAGAGCACAATTTCACCTCTTCCTCTTTAACCCTAAAGAACTATTATGCCTAGCCTACATCAGGAAAATTAGGACCTATAACTCACCACTGATGCAACTCCACCACTTGTAGCAACGTGGGATGCTATAAAGTAGGCAGGGCTCAGGTGTTTGTGTGTGTCACCAACTCTACTTTGAGTAGTAGTATAGTTAAGCATTATTATAAACTATTTGTATTGCAGTACTGCCTAGGAGCCCAGACATGGATTAGGACTCAGTTGTGCTAAGCATTGTACAAACATGGAACAAAACAGGCCTTGTCTTAAAGCACTTACAATCTCAGCAAATGTGTGTGTTTTTGGGGTTGGACCTAAGTATGCCTTAGAGCTGGCCTAAAGCCTTCCAGACTTTGGTACTGGTAAACTGAAAAACAGCAAGTTCTATTCTATTCTGTTTTGTTCTGTTCAGGTTCTTATACTAACCTCATCACCATAATATGCTAACCAGAAATGGTTTGATGCTGGTCCTACAAAGATATAGTATTGTGTCAACTAGCATGCTTCTAAGTTTTTTCATGCATTCTATTACTTTTTGTTAACTGTTTTAGAAAGACTGAAAATTCTGTTTATTACTTAAAAAAAATGTCATTGGAAAGGGGAATAAGGAAATGGTAAGAGAACACATGGTGGCCTTAAAACACAGATCACACCAGTAACACTTAAATTCTAAACTTTTCCCTCCCTCTTTTGTAACAGTTAAATTGTGGCCCCCATTCTCAAAATGGGCTGAGGAGTCCTTGGTGAAAGGATCTCAACACCCCATATTCAGAGTGTGGCATAACAGAGTATTAGAGGAGCTGCCAAGTTTTCGCCCCTTTTGCTGTGGGGGAACAGAGTGAAAGGACTGTAGTAGAATGGAGGCTCTGCCCCTCCACTGGCAAAATATAAAAGAAAATCCTTTGCATGTGGATTGTTTGAGTAAACCCTGTAGCAATCCAGAGGTTAAAAAATCAAATAAATAGAGCAATTACAATTATTCCAGAACGGAAGAAGTATAGATGAAGACTTGCCTGCTATAAAATTAAATGGAAAGATCATCTGAAAACGATCAGATAGCATTTTAAAATAATGATTCCTTCTAGTTATTAAGAATAAATGACAGTTAAAAGGGGATCAAAAACCTATTTCTGGTCTATCATTCAACATGATCAAGATGCAAAGAGACTAAGGTATATATATTTGGCTGACACATGCTTTTGTTCAGATGGAATCCAAGCCGACAACATGCAGGTGAGTTTCTCTGATGGAGGTAGTTGGTTGCCAGTCAACAGTCAGCTTGGAATGAACAAATTAATATATTATTTGATGGCTGTTTGATCTGGATGGCATATGTCTGAATGGGCCAAGGTCACTTCAGACCACTGGGTCCTTAGCATAGTTTTGGCAGGCTATGCCCTCCAGTTTGCTTCTATCCCTCCCAACAACCCTCCCTTCCTGATCCTGTTCTGGGACCACTGTCACGTGCAACTCCTCATGCAAAAGGTAGATATCTTTCTCAGCCTGGGGGCCATAGAAGGGGCTCCACCAAACATGAAGAGGAAAGGGTTTTACTCGAGGTACTTCCTCCCAAAGCGAAAGGGGGTCTCAGGCCTATTGTAGACCTGTGTTGTCTCAACAAATATCTCAAGAAACTGAAATTTTGCATGGTCTCCCTTGCCTCTATCATTCTCTCCCTGGATCCAGGAAATTGGTATGCCGCCCTTGACCTAAAGAATGCATGTTTCTATTTTTCCAAGCCACAGATGTTTCCTCCATTTCATGGTGGTTGACTCCCACTACCAGTTTGCAGCATTGCCCTTTGGCCTTTCCTTGGCCCCAATGGTGTTTACGAAAAGTATGGTGGTAGTGGTGGCGCACCTGAGGCACAAGGGGGTCCGAATTTCCCCCTATGTGGATGATTGGCTAATCAGGAGCAGGTCCAGGGCCCAAGTCCAGAACACTGTAAATCTGACATGCACCACCTGACACTGGCTGGGCCTGCTAATAAACAAGCAGAAGTCTACATTAACTCCGATGCAGATAGAGTACATCGGGGTGGCCTTGGACACTTCCTAAGCCAGAGCTTTCCTTCCCCAGCCACAGTTCAAGGCGATGTCCACCATCATTGCTCGCCTGTACCTCTGCCCGACTACAACAGCCAGGCACTGTCTGCAGCTGTTAGGCCACATAGTGGCCTGTACTTATGTCGTGAGGCTGGCTCGGCTAAGACTCAGACCACGTCAGTCGTGGCTGGCCTCGATTTATGCCCTAAACAGACATTCCCTGGACTGGATGGTCACAACCCCTCCCCCAGATCCTGGCTACACTAAACTGGTGGCAGAGCCCCCAGGCAGTATTGATGGGTGTGCCATTTGAGGAGCTAGTCCCCTCGGTCACACTGGTATCGGATGCCTCGGACTTGGGGGTGGGGGGAGGCCGTATCAGCATCAACCTAGGCACACAAGGTTGAGGGAGAGAGGAGCATGCACATCAATGTGAGAGAGTTACGGGCTAGTTGCCTAGCCAGTGAAGTGTTCCTCCACTTTATTGCAGGCAAAGTGGTACAGATACTGACAGACAATACAGCAGCCATGTATTACATCAACAGACAAGGGGAAGCCTGTTCCTCAGCCCTCTGCAAAGAAGCAATTTGTCTTTGGGACCTGGCAGTGAGGCACAATTTTCACATAACAGCCTCTCACCAACCTGGAGTAGGGAACGACAAGGTGGACTGCCTCAGCAGGTCATTCTTACTCCACCACGACTGGTCACTTCACCCAGATGTGGTCTCTATGATTTTCCAAAGGGGGGGGGCTCTCCCTAGGTGGACCTGTTTATATCAGCATAGAACAGGAAATGCCTGTAGTTCTGCTCCCTCCGCAGTCTGGAGGTCGGGTCCCTCTCCAACACCTTCCTTCTGCAGTGGTCGGGGAGCTTCATGTGCACATTTCTGCCCATTCCTCTTCTTCACAAAGTCCTGTTGAAAATCAAGAGGGACAAGGCGGACGTTATCTTAATTGCACCAGCCTGGCTGCACGAGCTCTAGTTCAGCATGCTGCTGGACCTATCGATCGCCACCCCCCCAAGCTACTGAGACGGCATGATCTCCTCTCCCAGGACTACAGTTACTTGCTACACCTGGACCTCGATTCCCTATACCTTATGGCATGGAGGCTCCATGACTGAGTGCAGACGAGCAAGCCTGTTCAGCACAAGTCCAGCAAATCCTGCCGGATAGCAGGAAACCTTCCACACAGGTCACGTATTGGGCAAAATGGAAGCCCAATTGTTGGGCAGAGTCCCAGGGAATCATCAATACAGGTAATCCTGGAGTACTTGTTGCAGTTAAAACTCCAGGGACTAGCTGTCGCCTCCCTGAAGGTCCACCTAGCAGCTATATTGGCATTCCACCAGACTTTGGAGGGGAGATCAGTTTTTTTCTACCCTGTGACAATTAGGTTCCTGAAAGGGGTGGAGAGGCTCTATTCACAGGTCTGTGACCCAGTGCCTCCCTGAGATCTCAACTTGGTCCTCTCACAGCACACGGGGCCCCCCCTTTGAGCCCATGGCTACATGCCCTTTACTGCTTCTGTCATGGAAGGTTGCCTTCCTGGTGGCCATTACCTCGATCTCTGAGATTAGGGTGCTGACCTTGGAGCCTCCTTATACTGTTCTCTATTATGACAAAGTTCAGTTGCATCCACACCTGGTCTTCCTGCCTAAGGTGGTTTCCCAATTTAATTATAATCAAGATGTTTTTCTTCCCATGTTTTTCCCAAACCACGTGGTTTGGAGGAGGAGAGGAAGTGGCACACGCTACATGTTAAGATGAGCATTAGCATTCTACATCGAGCGCACGAGACCATTCTGGAGATCTACGTAACTCTTCGTCGCAGTGACTGATTGGATGAAGGGCTTACCTGTTTCTGCCCAGCACATCTCGTGGTGGATAACGTCCTGCATTAAGTTCTGCTATGAGCAGGTGAAGGTGCCCCTTCTGGGGTTAATAACAGCCCACTCAACAAGAGTTCAAGCTTCATCCACAGCCTTCCTAGCAAGAGAACCTGTGCAGGACTTCTGCAGGGCTACCACCTGGTTGTCTGTACACACCTTCATGTCCCACTACGCCATCGTCCAGCAGGGGTGGGATGACACGGTCTTCGGCAGAGTCCTGCAGGCAGCTCATCCGTAACTTCGGCCCATCTCCAAGGTATTGCTTGTGAGTCACCTACAATGGAATGGACATGAGCAAACACTTGAAGAAGAAAAGACAGTTACTTACCTTGTCACTGTTGTTCTTTGAGGTGTGTTGCTCGTGTCCATTCCATGACCCACCCTCTGTTCCCGCTGCTGGAGTTGGCGACAAGAAGGAACTGAGGGAGCATCGGGCCAGCAGTGCCTCATATACCGTGACATAAGCATAGGGCTCCAGGGAGTGCCGGAGCCAGCATTACTGGTACTGCTACAGGGAAAAAAGTTCTGGTAACCGTGCACGGAGGCATGCACACACATACAATGGAATGGACATGAACAAACACATCATGAAGAACAATAGTTACAAGGTAAGTAACTGTCTTATTTACAAATGCAAATAAAACAGAACAAAATAAAATGAATTTTAAATTATTATATTTAGCATTTCTGGTGCTATTACATGTTTGGTTCTTGTGTATCTCAGCAGAGTAGTAAAGTAAAGACTGGTGTATTATTAATGTTTATTTACATTACATGCATTTCAAAATAAAACAGTCCAGGAAGTGTCTTAACGCCTCCCTCCCTCCAAATATCAGTGGTTTTAAATGCCACTACAAATTTCATGAGTAACATTTACCACATTTTAAAATTCACTTTGTAAATAAAGGCTTGTATGTGTAGAAAGTTTTGTAATTCTGTGAGCTTTCACAAGGTTTATTATTTATTGTATGTTATAATACTCAAAGTAAATGTTTACTGTGAAATAAACACTATAACTTTCACTTATTTACAAATTGTTGTGCCATGTTGTGCCATGTTAATAGCAGGGGGGAACCCTATATACAGGTAACAAAATGTGATTAATAATTGTTAAATGAGTAACTTGAAATAAAAAATCACTACCAACAGAAGTGCAAAACATAAGTTCTACATATACAAAAGGGCCACTGTCTGATCACAAAAACCAGCCACTGGGTCCTTGGTAAAAAAAAAAAGAGAGGAGGTAAACAATTCTCAGTTACAGACATAAAGAACAGACAATGAATGGGTAGTTGGTTCACACTTGTGGGGCAGAGTCTAGCTAGCATAATTTTTATATTAAAAATTATCCCGAGTCTGGGAGTTTAGATGATCCAAAGATCACTGAAGTCAAGTGGGAGTCTTTTCATGGACTTCTATGAGCCTTAGATCAGGCCCCATTTTTTTTTAAGTAAATAATACTAAAAATTATAAAAAGGAAGAAACAAACGATGTGTTAAAGGATTAAAGCAATCACATACATACAAATAACTAGAAAGTCCATATATATCAGGTTTCTAGTAGAAGTGTGGAGTTTGCAGGCTTGTATAATTCCTTTGGTGTATATCTAGCACCTGGATAGGCCTCAGTCCTTTGTGTCACAGCTTCAGTTCAATTGTAGATGAGTTGATCCAGAGGCAGGCTGAAGACCATAGACAAAATGGATGTGGGGCAGGGGCCTTTTATGTCCTTTGGCCTTTGCCATGCTGCTTGTGGAGGTTTACAGGAATATGGTGGAGTCCAAAGTCACATGAGAAAGTCCTGGTGACTCATCAGGTATATCCCTGGCCCATTGTACCTCTGAATTTCCTTAATGGCTCATTAAGCAGGCTAGTGCTGTAGCCATTCTGTCTGGGGTGTCACCCAGAAACACAGTACAAATTGAAATACAGATAAAAACATATCCATAACTTCCATTAACAAAACTGGGAGTGAATGTGCCTCTTCTGTGGTTGGGTCTATTGGAGGAGTGTTGCAAGAATTGAACTGTTACTCCATATCTTTAGCTGTGATTATTTTTTTGGATTCAGTGTTAAAATCCAAGAGCAGCTCTTATATTCTGCAGCGCTGCTGATCCCTAGTGTAATAGGATTTAATTAATGCATTTGACCTGCGAAAGCTATCTAAACGAAATAAAATTGTTTTCTAATTCTGACTGTTTTGGAAATATGTGTACTCTAAGATACATGAAAATACCCTGAGCTGGGTTTCTAATTTTTCATAAGAAATAGATTCTTCTAGAAAAGGAGATTTTATTCAGCAATGATCATTGTCTTCTCCACTGCACAAATACACACTGTAAGAGTTTGTCTACACTGAGATGTTAATTTGGATCAAGGTACAGCGTGACTATAAAGCATAACTGCTATTCCAAACTCCCCATGTGGAGTTCTTATTCTGGAGTGAGATTTTTTTTTTTTTTTAAATTCCAAATTAGTTTAATCCACTGCCAGAGTGGGTTAAACTAAACAGGAACAAAGAACTCTGTTCTGGAGTAAGAGCCTCCACCCAGCCAGCTGACGGGAAATTGGTGTAAATGTTGACAAGCCCTAATTAAACGGAGGTTTCTTTGGAAAACTGGAAAAAGACAAACGTTTTAGGGACGTAGCCTCCAGGCTCAAATTCACCTCGCTCTGCCACGCCGATTGTTCGCGTCCCGTCTCCCTTAATTAGCGCCAATGGCTCGGCTCACAACGGCCGAAGCACAAGGCGGAGGCCACGGACCCCTTGACGCTGAAGACATTGACCCCCTCCCGCCGAGACCATTGTGGGGCTGACTCGCGCTGCGGAGCTTGGTCCTGACCCAGCTGCAGCTACACGCAGGCGGGGCGCGCGCCCGGTACCAACCCGGCACCCTCGCTGCGGAGCGGCCCCGAACCCGAAACCCCCCTTTCGCCCTGCGAACGCGCGCCCACAGGCTTGCAGAATCGGGACCGCGGCGCTCCTACCGCCGTCGGCCCTGCTCGCGCCCCGCGCAGCCGCGCCCACGCTAACTAATCGCGCCGCGTTTGGGCCCCGCGGCGCGCCGTAGGCGGCGTGACGTGAGGCCCCGAGTTCCCATTGGCGGATTCAATAGTCGCGGGCTACTTGAACGCTGGGAGCGGGGCGGGCTGCAGGCGCTGTCCGGACCGCGGCGCGCGAGCCCCCCTGCTCTGTCCCGGGCGCCCCAGAAGCGCGGCTCCTCCGACCCCCTCCTGGGAGCGGCCGCGGAGCCGGGGGCCCGCCGAGCTCCGATCCCGCCCGGTGCACGCGGCTGCCGACCCCCCCCCCGGGCGCCGGGATGATGCTGGCGGACGCCGCCGCCCTGGACCAGGAGAACCAGGAGAACGTGCCCCCCGGCGGCAAAGCGCGGCCGCCCGCCGCCCCCGGGGGCCGCCCGGTGCTGGCGCTGCTGCGGGGCAACCAGCGCCGCCCGACCCAGCCGCAGGCAAGGCGGGGCGCTGCGAGCGGCTGGCGCTGCCGGGGGGGG
The DNA here is from genome assembly GCA_007922155.1 of Mesoclemmys tuberculata. Classification (NCBI taxonomy): domain Eukaryota; kingdom Metazoa; phylum Chordata; order Testudines; family Chelidae; genus Mesoclemmys; species Mesoclemmys tuberculata. The sequence continues at coordinate 22,802 of ML675624.1, read as the reverse complement.
CAGCCACGGGCCGGGACCACTGCCCGCACCCGGCCGCGGGGTGGGGGGCGCGGGGAGCGTCTGCTTCGGGGCCGGCTCCTGCCTCGGGGGGGGGCCCGGCAGTGCCAACAGCGGCCCGGCGCCCGCCATCTTGGGGCCGCGCTTCGCTGCGCGGCCCCCCGCGGAGCGCTGAGCGGGGCCGGGAGTAGCGGGTGTCACCCGCCAGCCCGGGGCGAAGCTGGTTCTCGCCGGGCTGGGGCAGCGCTGGGAGCCCCGACAGCAAAGCCCGCGCGCCGCCTCCGCGCCCGCCGCCTGGTCCCAGCGCGCGCCGGGGGGCCCGGCCGGCCGCTCCCTTGTCCCCGGGAGGGACGTGGGACAGACTCCGCGGCGCGCGCAGGCGGGGCACGTGGCGGCGGCTTTGCGCTGGCAGGAGGAGGGGGCTGGCTCCGCGCGAGCTCCGGGTGCCTGGGGCCTCCCAGCCACAGCCCGAAGTCGAGGTGCAAACCGCCCGGCCGTAGGCTGCGATGGAAATGTGGCTTCGGCTCGGTGGGCGACACTGCTGCCTTGGGCTCCTGAGCTCTGCGCCCCGCAAGGACGGCTCCATGCAACCCCTAATGGCAGTCTCTTATTGTAGGCTGCTCCTGCTCCAGCACCTTGGAGCGCTAATGATGAGAACTGTGGCAAGGTTCCAGCTGGGAAAGCTGGTAGCAAACAGTCTGCTTTTGCCATCCATGTGGATGAGCCTGACCGGGAGAATCGAAAGAGGCAAGTGGTTCCTAAAAAGGCTGTGTCCCAGGAGGAGGTCCTAGGCTTAAATGCAGCTGTGGTATCACTAGGAGACAGAAAACCCTTGGCTCCCATAGACAATCCAATGGATCTTAGTTTTGGTACGTATGTGTTTGTTAGTTACTAACAGAAAATGGTGTGTGAAGTGTAGATTTTGACTTTGGAACTGGCATGCCCAATTCAACACTGGAGTCTAGCATTGGTTGCCTCTCATACACTTCCTGAGTTTATTTGATTAGACTACAGATCTGTAAAAGTGTATCAAGAATACAAGACTGATATTGCTTCAAAATCCTAATGCACTTGTCAATACCTATTGAGGATTTGGGGGGTGAGTGGGAGGGCACAAGCGCACCCATATCTAAAGTCACCAGAGGAGCTGCTAGACCCAGGTGTCAGACTACAGACCAAACAATGAATGGAAAAAATAGGGATGGTTGTGAGGGTCACAAGTTCAAAAGCAGGTGATCCAGAAAGGGACACTGAGCAAAGAACCCAAAGCAGTGCCCACTGCTCCATATATGCATTTGTCTGTAGTTGAGTGAGAATGCATTGACTTGTTTTTTCTGAACACTCTTCCCAATATGCTTCTGTGTTGAATGACTGACCTGGTACCACAGGCAGTGAAACTAACTAGGCTTGCAAATCCTAGTTTTGCTTCTCTACCAGCAGAAACTGGGTGCCAGGTGTCTTAACCTCAATTGGATTATCATCAGGAGTAATTTATTGATTGTGGAAGACAATATCTTTCTACATCTCAGGTCAGAGTAGTACCCACAGGGAAGTGTTGATCTCTGCTGTACCTTTCTATAAGTAATAGAATGCTAATTTCTGCTTATAAAAGTCCAGTTTGATTCATTTTTAGGCCTGCTTAGAAGAACCCGCCCCCTCTCCTCCCCCCCCTCCCCCCAAAATTCAGAGACTATTGGAGAGGACATAGTGTACCACCATTTGGCAATTCAATCTAATATGTGAAACTGCTATATTTCATCCTGATGCTTCCTCCCTGTGCATTACCAAAGTTCTTTTTGGTTAACAGCTCTACCTTGCTCACCAATTGCCATATATTTATGCTCTCTTAGCCCCACTGGCTCATGGGCAACTGACATGTTTGAACCCTACCACCTTGTAACACATTGGAAGAGAATGTGGATTGCAGGGAGGCACAAACAGCGCTAGAGGCTGAAGGGAAGAGAAGTATTTAACTCCAGGCAGGATCTCTGCAGAGATTGGGATGTGCTTTGCTCAGAGGGTATTGATAAGGTAGTGCCTCTAACTCCTGCTTTCTCCAAGATGTAGCTAAAAGTGCCATGAGCTCCAAACTCAGTCTGAAAATAAGTGCTTCTAAATGCTTGAATTCACTGGGTGGGAGGTGGCCCTACTACAGAGGGATGTGGAGGTCAGCAGTTACTGCAAAGAGAAGTGTGGGACAACACACATAGCTGCTGCTATGTTGCAATTTTTCTCCATTTTGCATGGACTCCTTCATGTGTATGCCCAGGTACACTGCAACATGCCATGTATAAAATATAACTTGACTGAATTCAAACGGTTTCCAACAGGACTGATATTAATTCTATAGGTCACTTTTTAGACAGCAATTTCCAGAACAGTAATCCCCAATGTAATTCCTTAACTCCCCTTCTCAGCTGCAAGTATTGGATCTAGAGGGGGTCAACTTGCAAACTTGACTTCTCCTGATTACCTAGCCAGAGACACCCTTCACACTTCATATTTGAGCTTCCTTTCCCTTGGAACAGTTGATAAGGAATTACTAAAGAACAAATGTTTCTAGTTTCCCAGTAGCTGGAATGAAGTGATACAACTGCAACCTGATGAGTCTGTTCTCACTAGACTGCTGCAGCCTTGGTGGCTCAAATGCATAATAAACTAACACAGCGTGTCAATTTACTAGATTGTCTTGCAAATGTGTGGGCTAACAACTCTGCACAAACTTAAATTAATGTGGCTATCTTGCATTTTTTTTAGATTCTCCCAGTATTATGGATATATCAGTAACCCAAGAAGTGGATGAAAAAATAAATGTTAACCAGGTGCCAGACTACATTGAAGATATCTATACATACCTTAGGGAAATGGAGGTAAAAAGCCATAAATATGCCAATTCTATTTTTAAAGACTGCTTAAAACTGAAGTGTTTGATCTAATTCCTAGAATGTAGTAATTCTTATGCAGCATTAAAGCTAGTATGATTTCATTTTTTCATCCGATGTTGCTAATTCAGACACCAAACCTCCCGTTACTGCATGACACTTGATTAATGAATCAAATTGTTAATTGGCTAGATAATCCACTGATCACACAACAGAACACCTCCACTGGTGATTTTAAGACCTTTTTAATATTAAATTAGCTTGTACTTTAGCTGTAGTACATGCATTGAACAATAAGCTCCTGGATCCTCAACTCTAGTGGATTTTGGTTAGTCAGAATAGCAGCTTCTTTGCAAGATTGAAATGCTAATTGCTTCTCTTATGTACACTATCATAACTATATTAACAGGTGAAATGCAAGCCTAAAGTGGGTTACATGAAGAAGCAGCCTGATATAACAAACAATATGCGAGCTATTCTTGTGGACTGGCTGGTGGAAGTTGGAGAAGAATATAAATTACAGAATGAAACTCTGCACTTAGCTGTGAACTATCTTGATAGATTTCTTTCTTCAATGTCTGTGTTGAGAGGGAAGCTTCAGCTTGTGGGGACTGCAGCTATGTTGCTAGCATCGTAAGTTGAACGGGCATCCATTGCTTCTAAACTTGATAACATTTCTAAGTGCCCAGAGGAAAAGACTGGTCTTGGGGCTGTATTTTCTTTTCCTCTCTTGTAGAAAAGAGCTGGGAATGGTGACACAACTTCATGAACTTTTTCCTTTTCCCCAGAAGACTCAGGGGGCCTATATTCATATCTGGCATCCTCAGTAAACAAACCCCTGAAATTTACAAACCAACATGTAATGTGGCTTCTATCAACTGGAGTTCATGTAATTAGCTCTGTAAAACTAACACTCAAAAGGCTTTTTAAAAAGCACCTTTCTATGTTCTCATTGTGCATATATGTTCTGAGACAAGAGTAGAAGTATGAACATAACTATCTGTTTAAGATTCCTGGAACTATAGTAACTAGGAGTACTAGTTTTGGTACTAAAATCACATTGCCAGTGTTATACTGGAAAGAATCACCTAAAGTTTTTAGTAAAACATCTAGATCTCTAAGCCATATGAAGTGACTTAATGTAGTAACCAGCAGAGTTTCTAGGGAAGTATAGTTATCAGCCCTCTCTCAAACAGCAGTCAGATTTAGCAAACATGATAAACTTTCTCTTTACTTGTATCTACCAGTTTGCTGTCTCTTTCAAACTGCAGGAAGTTTGAAGAAATTTACCCTCCTGAAGTAGCTGAGTTTGTTTACATCACAGATGATACATACTCCAAGAAGCAAGTTCTAAGGATGGAGCACTTAGTTTTGAAAGTCTTGGCATTTGACTTAGCAGCTCCAACAATAAACCAGTTCCTCACTCAGTATTTTCTACGCAAGCACACGAATGCTAAAGTGGAGACTTTATCAATGGTAAGTGTGAATTTGAAACTATGCAACCAGAAAGGTCTTAAAGCTCAGAAAGAGGCTTGCAGACTTCCTGTCTTGCCCATTGGAGAAGAGAAGGGATGTGTCAATTGTAGTAAGCTTCTGAACTGCTAGGCTGCTAGAGGTTGCAGCTGGCATTCAATTCTAGTAAGGAGCTTGCAGCACTGCAGTGCTCACTGGCATGCGAGTTGACCATAAGATAGTCTTCTACAACTGCCACAGATGATGGTTCAAGTACTGTTTTAGCTATGGCTAAGGGGGATGCTAAATTCAATGGATGAATTACTGCAAACTAAAATGTAAAGCTTACTTCTTGGTCTCAGACTTACTAGATTCTACTCTTGGAACATGTCTCTACAGCACTAGTTCCCTCAAGCTCATTCTAGATCTGACTAAATCCTGACTGAGATGGGATTAAAAGTTGGGTGTTTAAGAGTCCTTCCACTTGCCTGATGTAAAGATTCTTTCCTTTGAGACCCAGGCAGCAGCTATACAAATACCTAGTCAAAATTCTTTGAAATATAAAGTGGAATAACATGAGCACCAGATTACAGAACCAAACCCTTCTTCGACTGAGACTCTCTATTATGAGTAATATCTATATTGCTGCAACAACTAGATGCTTGTCTTTGTATCTAAGACATTTCCAAGACAGGATTTATGGAGTTACCAACACTGTATGGAATGCTAGCTAACAAATGCTGTGGAGCACACTTAAACTAGTAAGAGCTGCAGACTGTAACATCTTGTACTGCTTCTAATCATTTGGCAATGACTTTCTTACAGTATCTGGGAGAACTGACCCTAATTGATGCTGACCCATATCTGAAATATTTGCCGTCACTTATTGCTGCAGCAGCATTTCATTTGGCAATCTACACAGTCACTGGACAAACCTGGGTATGTTAAACAAGCAGGTTGTAGTTGAAAGACTCTTCTAACGTAAACAGACAAATACAGCAGATAGGTTTGCTATATGGGGGTACAGGTGTGCTATTTCTATCAAAAATACCTCATGCAGAATGTTGCATATTTGAATTCTTTAGTTAAGAGACTCAAGTAATGGCTCCTACACCAGCTGACTTTTTAAATTCCAAAACCAGCAAGTTTCTACAAGTGGGTGACTCCCTAATGGTGACAAACTAAGTGTCTTAGAAAAATGAACCTTTAAGACTCATCTTAATGGCATGTCCAGAACCCCCTTATCTTTGCCCTAAAGGCTGCTTCTTGCAGGGGCCCTTGATTTTCTTTTAGTGAAACAGTAGCTAAAGAAATTTCCTTTGCCTGAACTACTTGGAAGCACACAGTGGAAAGGACCACTACAGGAAGAACAAACTGCCATTTCTTAGAGCCCAGCACAGTTATGAACAATATGCTGTTATAAGCTACTTGAGAAGCATTGCACTACCTCAAACCTATTTGACTGTATCCCCTTCTTTTGTATCTGGAATATTTTAAGACCCTCCCTGCCACACAATTACATATATGGATAAAGAAAAAACAACATGCAAATGTCATTAAATGACAAGCAGCAAGATCCACTGTAATAAGAGCAAAAACAAAACTGCCCTGGTGATCGATGCTTACAATTAAATGTGCACCCTATGTCATAGCAAACAGATTAAAGTGCAGATGACAGAATTTCTGTAATGCTATGCAAGCTTAACAGAAATCCATCCAAATGCACAGCGCCAGCCAAGGAACTGATTTATCTGGAGGGATTAGCTTGGCTAATCATGGTAGTGGGTAAAATGTGTGCAGAGTTTTTTTCCTAATGCATCTCATGTCCCCCCTCAAAAGACACTGTTGTCATGCGCTGCCCCCCCCCAGTTTGAGAACCTCTGATCTAATGTCTCAAGTGAGGGGACACTGGAAGATTGCCAGGGAATCTTTAGCTGCATGTATGTAGTTTTGTTAGATACTTACTCTTGTAAAGTGCATTGACATAACACTAACAACTACTTAGTACTCTGCCAGGATACTAGCAGAATGCATGATTCCTCCCCTACCTGTAAGTGGAGATCTAAAATACCCACTATTTAGAATAGCAATAAGTGTAGCTTTTTGTCTTGTCAAAGTGTATAGGGTAGATCCTACAGCAGCCATAACTGATGAAAATTTGGCACAGTACTCTGATTTTTGTTTTTGCTTTCCTCAGCCTGAATCTCTGTCCCAAATGACAGGATACACCCTTGAAAGCCTTAAGCCTTGTGTCTCAGACCTCCACAAGACCTACCTTGGAGCAGCACAACACACTCAGCAGTCTATAAGAGAGAAATACAAGAGTACAAAGTAAGTACCCCTAAGTGCATAACTCCAATAAATACCTCTAACTTAAGCTAACCAGGCTAGCAATCCTACTTTGAGTACACAGCTCAGGGTTTTCACCAGTCTCACTACTGGAAGGCTCTTCCTCCTTGATTTCTTTGATCCAGGCGTGACTCCTGTCACTGGCTGGGCCACTGGATGTGATGTGAGCAGACAGAGTGAGTATTATAGGTCATGTTGTTGTGTCTTGACTTGCAACTTAAGATATAGTTTTCACTCCAAATGGAGACTGACTGCAGGAATTATTTGAAGTTCAATGGCCTGTTATAAGAGGTGACCCTGATGTCCTCTTTGGCCCTAAAAATGTCTGAATCCTAAAATATCCTTAGTGCATACTCGAGGTTTTCTTAAACCTGTTAAACCAAATACTTGCAACTGTTAATACTGTGTGCCATCTTAGAATGCTCTCTGCTAAAAAGGAAATCATTTGAACATGACTGCCTCTGACACCTCTTTTTCTCCTTCAGGTACCATGGAGTATCGCTCCTTGATCCACCAGATACACTGTTATAATAAGTTTAATGAAGAGACTCTTTTAAAAAGATGTATATTACACTTGCAAGCAAATGATGTACAGTTTTAACTTGGTTCAATATTTTAGACTTCTTGCAATCATTTCAGAATATACCATGAGGTCTGGTATAACTTGAAATTATGAAGTTTATTAATTTTATATGGTTTTAATGTAAATCTTTTTGTACATGGAATCTTGTTCTAAATATTTAGCTGTTTTGTTACAGTATAGAATTAACCAAGCAGGGCAACCGTTAATGTTTGTTCTAAAACTATTTGTCAGATTAACAGAGCAGCAGTGCATTGAAGGGGATTTTTAACTTGGTGTGACTGAAAGGCAAGGTTATAGCTCCACTTGTGCTGGATTAATTACATACTTTACAACTGCACTATGTCAACACAAGATGCTACTAAGGTTTAGTTTTACACAAGTTTAGAGCAAACATTTGGCTTTAGCAGCTATAGTATCAGAACTACATATGTAGCTACTTTGAAAAAGTTCAGCTGACATAATACAGGGTAGGATTTACGGGCAACTTGCTTCAAGACCAGCCTGTTCAATTTAGTCCTCAAACTATCATGTTAAGGGGTGGTCCTCTAAAGCAGTTCACTATGTGTAGGTAAATTAACTGCTGATCTATCTTCTTTCTGTGTGTCAACAGAAATGACCTCCGGCTTGCAGCTTTTCTAGTTACGGTACACCTGATACTAGTAAAAATATATGCAGCATTCTTACTAAAACTCTAGTTTCTGTTAGCTTAGTCATACCACTTCCATGACTACACGTCTACCTCCCTCCTTCCCCACTTCTGCCAGGAAAGCAAAGTGAAAGTAAGCACTGGCACTACACCCTCCACAGGAGCAGAGAATAATACATCACAACCTGACCCCTAGGAGGGATGGGTTATAGCAAGAGTGACATTCGCTTTCCAACAGCACACAGAGGTGGGAACTTCTACCTCCCATGTAGTAAAAATATGATGCAGTCAGGATCAGCTTTTAGTTTGTCTCCTGCTTTAGTAGTACTTTCCTAATAGGGTGGTATTGGAAACGCTTACGCATAATTTAAACTGACTTTTTTCCCCCCTGTGAACTTGTATTAACACTGCTCAACAGCTAGTGTGCTTAGACAAGGTAAAGCAGTAAATGGGTTTTAAAATAAACCATCTGTAAGTTGCCCCATGAACAGCCTCTACAGCAGCTGAGGTGAGGGGTCTGACTTAACCTCAGTTGCTCAATGTAGCTGATTGGCAAGCCTATATTTGATATTCTAGATATCAGTGATTTCTAATACTAAATGGGAATTGACTTTCCATAAAGCAGGATTTTGACAGCTTTTAAACTTGGCACAAAGAATAAATTTTCCTGCTCATGATGACAAATAGTGAAAACAAATTCCTTTCTGCATCTATAGGTTGGCATCTCACCTTATTAAACTATACCTCAACTTTAGCATCTATTCCACAACTGCCTCACCATTCATTTTGACAATAATTATATTCAATTTTACCTAAATACAGAAGTCAGCTTCCTCTACCAAGCAAAACCAACAACTGTTTCCCTTGTTAAGCTCCCACTCAGTCTCATTCAGCAGGTGTGGCCATGAGGTGCATGTTCCTGCTGTACTTCCCTCAATCACCTGATGAAAGAGGGAGGGAAGGAGAAAAATGGGATAGGCAAGGTAAATAATAGGAGTGGAGGACAGGTGGGTGCCATGAATTTCCTGCCACTAGGGTCCCTGTGCATCCTTGACCATGCCTTCACTGCACCTATGAAAAGGGGGAGACTAGTGTAAGCTACAGCGAGAATCCTAGAAATGACCCTCCAAGGAATAGCAGGCTAAAGTCTATTTATCATATGTGGAAAGAAGTCCCTCTAAAAACAATGGAGGTGTATTTATACATCAAGTTCAAACAGCATGCATCCTCCAACTACCTTTCTGGTTAGGAGTGACTTTGGTTCTGCAGTGAGTGAATCAGGCTTCTGGCCTGACTTGAGCTGACAAGATTCATTTTTCTAAATGTTCCCCTTTGATATAGATAGAAAAAAGGTTATCTTGTATTAATGGAAATAACAGGTATTATACCCAGTGAAAAATGCTACATTTGATGTAGGAACACACACTCTTCACTTTTGTGGCAGGGCCCATTTAGGGGTAAGAGAGGTAACCTTAAATCTACACAAACAGCTTCATTTAACATTGTTGTCTTGTTTTAAGAAGATTCAGCAATATGATTATTACATTGTTTTTGATAACTGCAAAACTACAGTACCATTACTTCACTAAACAGTTCAAGCTACTGACAACCACCCACCCCTGTGACGCCTGCTATGGAACTCTGAGTGAGGGAACTTAGTGCACAGCTCTGTTCATGGTATTTTTCCCTTTACATCAGTGTCAACTGTTACTCCTTGCCCTTTTCCTTCAATGCCATAAGATTTCCCAATCTCTTCAGTTCCTTAGCTCAGCTTTATTGTGTCCAAAGCTGCACTAGTAGGCCAAACCTTTCTGAGGCACAAGCAGGTTGAACTGTACAGCAAATAGTAGCTTGTTTTTACAACTTTTCTCAGTGCCAGTTGATTTTTTTTCCTCATGAAAAACCTGCAAGGCAGTATGTAGGCTATAGGCTGCTCTAGAATACATAGTGGGATGGGATTCCTGCAAGGAGAACTGTAGCTAGCTGAAAAGATGAAGTAAACTTTACACAAAAGAAAGATAAGGTATGAACCATTACAATAATACACTACAGTGACTTAAGTGAAAACTTCACCTACAGCAACTATAAGATAGTCTGGACACTTCTAATAATCACATCAGCATTTCCTTTTAGTGGTTCACTGAGTGCAGATAAAGAGCTCTAGCAAGAAGCACTTTTTGCCAAACTTTAAAGTTACTGGAGAAAACTTTTAAATTAGAAAAATTTGCAGTTATTTTTACTATAATGTAACTTAAGAGCATATGAAATAAGGAAATCCACCTGCAAGTTACTTTTATTCTCCTGTATGTATTCATGTTTGTCTATTTCATCTTCCTTTGAAATTGTCTAATGAAGCAGTTGAGATGAACTTGTCTGTTGCTACTGTACCAATCCTTTTTCCTATGTTTCCTCCTATTTTGTCTAAGTCCTAGTGTTAGAAGATAGTTCTTTTCTAACTTGCAGTCTAAGAAGTATGCCTTAATTTTCATTAAACATGGTTAAACTGATATTTGTTTAAAAATAAACATTAGCGAAGACTAAGGACTCTCAATTTGTTATAATTTATAGGGGAGGAATTTTTTCAGACATGTCTGACTCGTTCTTTGTCTTCCTTACTAAGGAACTGCTTTGTCCACAACACTCACCACTTGCAGGCATAAGGCCTGATCCACTCCCCATAATTCCCCTTGATTTATAGAGATGGCAGATGAAGCCTACATTAGATTGAACAGAAATCAAATCATACCAGTCCAGAACCCTAATACTTAAATGTTGATTTGCACTGCTTTAAGTGAAGTTAAAAGGGTTGGAGAAGCTGCTCTTTATTAGAGGAAAGTGTTTATATTTACAGATGTTTTTATTACAGTTCAATAGTTGGCGCTTCAAGAGTTTGCTTGTCTATTTAGTTACCACCCTGTTATACATTTTATTTAAATGCTGACACTTGAATGTTTCATTCCTTGCAAGACAATATACAGTAGTATTATATAAAAAGATAAACTTATGTATACCACAGTTGCAGCAATAGGGGAGAGAAAGGGAAAACTGATCTACAAAAATACATTCAGTAATTTAATTTACAGTGTCATTTCACTATTAATTTATACAATTATTTTAAAGGGAATATGACTAATGAGTAGCTCTCTTCTTTTTTCTCTTTTTGTTAAACGTTTTCTTACTTGATGAATTTTCCTGTTTGGCATTGGTGTGTGTTCTGTAAACAAACAATATTTGAACCTCACATAAGACTACATAATAAATGACGTTGAGGGGCAAGGCTGATGTTCTATTAAGTCAAATCCTAAGTCAAAGATTTTCAAGGTCTTAGGTCTGTACCTGACCAAAACTACCACAGCCCAGTCATGTTTTACTTGGAACAGGATTTAAAGAAAACTAAAGGAAACCTCTGTCCACACTGCAAACATACCACAGCAACACAAATCTACATTTAACAGACAAGTTATAGCAAACTACCTTTCTAGATACCATAACTTCTATTAACACTGAGTTTCATGGTTCTTATAAAGAAGGGAATGAACCTAATGTGTTAAAAATATAATATCCTGTTGCATTAATAGTCAGAGTTGGGAAATGTGGACTCTATCCTAGTCACTGGGCAGAATCCACTGCAGCACATTTGTGAAGTAGGGTAGGTGGCTCTAGTCTAATCCATTTTTGCTACTCTGGGGTAACTCAGAACATCCACATCTTTGCTCTACATTACACCCGCTAGAGCAGTTCCATAGAGCACCACTTCATCATCAGGTGTTGATCAGCCAGAACACTGGATGCTTTAGCCTCACCTCCTATGCAGAAAGGGCAAGGTAAGCATAGTCTGTTCTGATTCAGCAGGTTCAACTCTGTCTTTTTATTCATTTTGTACAGGAGCTAGAACAATGGGATCCTAGCTTATGACAAGGGCTCATAGGCACTACATTGATACATATGAATACACTACCTTAGATTCCCAACATTAGAAGAGTCCGTGGTTGCTCCTTTAAGCAGTGCAAAGAGCCCAGAACAGACTGGGAATCTGGCCCCGTTATCTGAATGCTTGCTATGAGGAATATTTCCTTAAGCATAGGGACAAGGAAGTATATTGTATTTATTTGAACTATTTCTTGAATCAACAATATGGAACGCTGTTTTAAAGATCCCCCCCCAACTGCACATTTATGGTTACCGTGTCTTCTTCTGTGTCTCCTCTGGTTCTAGAATGACAACTTCCTCCTCTTCACTGTCAGACAGTATAATTGTGTCATCCTCTAACAAACAAACAAAGAGAAAGCTGTTATTTGCAGCATCTGAGTGTTAATTTGTAGATCACATTTCTCTGAGGGTAAGTCATTACTGTATGCCCACAGAAATCTTAAAATCAGGGGTACATGTATTTGTTACTTTAGTAAAGTGGTTCTCAACCTTTCCAGACTACTATACCCCTTTTAGGAGTCTGATTTGTCTTGCATACCCCAAGTTCCACCTCACTTAAAACTACTTGCCACTTGTATTTTTATGTCTGATTTTGTAAGCATAGCACACTATTACTGAAAAATTGCTTACTTTCATTTTGACCACATAAATCATAAAAAATAAACTGGAATACAAATATTGTGCTTAAATTTCAATATATGGTATATAGAGCAGTACAAACAAGTGACTGTCCGTATGAAATTTTAGTTTGTACTGACTTTGCCAGTCCTTTTTATGTAGCCTGTCATAAAACTAGGCAAATATCTAGAGTTGATGTACACCCTGGAAGATCTCTGTGTAGCCCTAAGGTTGAGAACCACTGTTCTTGTGTGCAGCTTTCTCAAGGGCCACAATCATCCTAAGGACACTAACTTTAAAACAACTAATGAGTTTATAACAGCTAAAATAAATGAACACTTATAAAGTGTTTGTTTGGTTTAGCATCTTGCTGCCTCTGCCATTTCTCTCAACTGTAGGTGTAGGACAGAGTACCAAGACCATTCACATTGATTCGTATGTTATTTTGCTTTGATTAGACGCTGGCAACAGGCCAAAACAGCAGGCCCTCCCCCCAATAGCACCTTTCTTTGGTACTATCTGGTCCCTACTAACTCTCCAGAATTAAATTCGGCAGATTTATGCAGTAACAGCTCTAAAGTGGCCATTTTTAACTTGGCAGCTGCATCTTCCAGCTGGCAAATCCCTGTGGTTTTCCCTTTCTTATGGCCGAGGAGATGGCACATCTTCAAATACAACATAAATAAACCATGAAGTGTTTTCAGTAACAATACAATTAAAGCAGATACTAACCCTTTTTAGTTTTGCTTGCAACATTTATCTCTTCAGTTTCCATTTTCTGACCCCCTGAGGTGGTAGCATCATCACTGTTATCTTCCTCCTCTCTCTCAGATTCTTCAAGATCTCCCCAGGAGTTCTCCATCCCCTCCCCAATTTGGGCCGTTCCAGGTGTCCGCAATATTGGTTTGGCAAAACTAAGCTAATTAAGAAAAATTCAGGAATTACCAGAATTCTTATTTGTACTCTCTGTGTACAGGACTGCATTAATTAACTGGCAACTTTAAGTACCAACATATATAAATAACCTGTGGCAAATGCTAAGTGTATAACTGAGAATGTGATGTGAAAAAATTCATTTGAGCAAAATGGCAAGTCAGTGTAGTCTGAATGGCTGACAGTAAAAATGCCTAACATATGCATAATGGATCAGACAGCTGATCATCTTAACAGTGTTGCCATGCAGCTGATAGTTGGGTTCATCTTTTTCTGCCCTGTGCTTCAGAAGCAATCTCCTCTAGAACGGCCTCCCATTGCTGTTGAGTGAGTCCCCTCTTTGCTGTTGGAGTAGATCTGTAGAATAGACATTAACTACACATGAAGCTGCATTGAACCCTCATTAGCTGAAGGATTCAGAGACATTAGGGAAGTAATGGAAAAGGGAGGCAGAGAAACATTCTGGTGGACAACCATCACACTGCTGATAAGCATGCTATCTATGAATTTACCCATACATATACACTTTCTATAAATAAAACAAGATATAGATGATCATAATGTAGCCTTATAGCCTTCAAAGAAAATAAGAACCTCAAAATATGTCATGTAATTCAGGAAGCTTTAACAGTGAGCTATCACTGTCTTCTCACTAAAGAGATACAATAGAAAAGATACACTTCTGAAGGAGGGTCAGCCTTAGTGATGATTTCTTCAGCTTGCTCTTCCACATCATTCGTATCAACAGGAGCTCTTTCCATTTTAAAGGCAGAGATCTTTTGATTTGGTATAGACTCTGCAAAGCCAAACTTTCCACCTTCTTTCCTATTTATTAAATAAATACAAAAATTATTTATTTCAAGATATTTCACATTTTAAAAAGGCAAGTTAAAAAGAGTTCAGGTATAAATGGAGAAGTGATTTAGAAAAGCTACACTAAAAACAGGTTAGCAGTTTAAACTTAAGTGAAACAATTACAGAAAATGTTTTCCTGTTTAAGGAGATCATGTACTCAGGCATGGAAGCTCTGAACTGGGAAGGCCAGGATCTCCCTAATGGTGGTCTCAGTTACCTGAGAACAGCAACCCTTTTTCAAATGTGGCTGTTTTATTAATATAGTTGTCTAAAGAAGATGGCAAGCTTTCCCCTTCTCCCCCCAACTTTATTTTCTCCTCTCCTCCCCAAAATATTCCCACTTCTAAAGGTAGCGTTTTACATCTCACAGATAATACTATTGGCTTCAGGGAGTCAATACAATCATCTCTTCACAGAAAACAAAACTATTAGTTGAGTCTGATTATACCACTTATTAATGATCATCAATTGTATAGCTTCTCTTTCAGAGACCCCTCTCACAGGAAAACAGGATAAGATTAATCTGACCCCACAAAAGAAGGTTAGTATTAAACTTCCAATACATTGCATTTTAACAATCTCACCTAACTTTCCGGTCATTCTCCAAGGCCTTTTGAATTAGTTCTGTGATCTCTGCTACTTTAACACCAGTTATTTTACTGCATCTCAGAACCTGTTTGTAGTAAATAGTATATTTTCACTGCATGATAATAAACTTAAATTAAGTGAAAACATGTACTTTTTTTTAGACTGCTAAATGCTAATGCCCAATGAATGAGGTCTCAATCAGGAAGTTCAAATGGATGTTTTTCCACAGACCTTTAGTTTAAAACTTGTTTGTTAGATTATAGAGGAAATAATGCCTTATGCCTAGTTAGTACTGTGGTTAGCCTGAGCACAATCTGTCAGTGAATTATGTATTTATCAGATCTATACTGAAAGTACCAAATTTATTATTCATTAGAAATGGAGTTATGTAGCACCTTAAGAATGAAAAAGACTTCCAATATTATTACAGGCCTAAAAAAATTTTCATTTTGTTTGTTTAAACAAAATTTTGTTTAAGAAGTGAAAATATTTTGTTTGTTTAAAGTGAAAATATTTCAAAACTAGCTGCTACACAAATACCAGCTGCAGAACATGGGGGTCTGGTAGCATTAAATTATTTGTTATAGTCAAGCAATAAGTTTACTGTACTTTCTAAGTACACTTAGAAATGTTAACTAGATTGCTCTCCCAAATTACTTCTTGAATGGAGCTTAAGGTAAGAGTATGACAGGAAACATTCAGAGTTTAAACCATCCCCCCCAAAGTCCTATCGTGTTTAAGTTTCCTATCCAGTCTTCTAAGGAATCAGACAAAGATGCGTTGTTAACCCACACCAAAACAGCACATGATTCAATGGAAATATTACAATATATCAAGCAAATTATATCAGAGAAAATGACTAGTCAAAGAAAATGACATTTACCTGATCTTTTAACAGCATAATCCCTCCACTGGACTGAATAGTACAAATCTCACGATGTTTATTCATGGCAATCACTAGGAGGCCATCCATTACACGTTCCTCACGTTCACTGGGATCCACCAACAAATAGGTCCTGAAACCATTGTTGAATAGGACAAAATAGTTAAAGTTTCAAATAGTCAGGTTACCTTTAAGGACAGGAGATGAATTACACTGAAACAAGTTCTATGCTTTTTGGGATGAGTATATCTAAGGAGACTGGTTTCAGCAGTGTACATTTCTATGAAAAGTCTATGAAAATTTATGGTTGTGTTACACACTGCTGCATGAAGAGGAGCATCTCTTCTTCACACCTTCTCATTTCAGATAAAGCTCTAGTTCATTAGCACATTTTATTGACACAGCTATTTATGGAAACTTTTACATATTTATTCCAGTTCTGCAGATACTGGTTGATAAATTAAGTCGGTGCCATAACAGAAACTTACCCTTGCTGGAAGAAGGCAAAACTGACACAGATAGGCATGTGATGGATACTCAGTGGGACAGGATCACGTTCCTCAGGAGTATACTAAAAACATATCCCAGGTGGCAATGTTACTTACCCAAGTGCATATTTAATTTAAAAGAAAGTACTAAACAAATGAGGTATTTCAGAATGATAAAAGGAAAAGCTTAGTTATCTAAAAATTCAACAAGGTTTGATTCTCTCTCTCTATTTTTAAAATGTTATTTCCTACTAATATTGTCTATCTAGGTAACTATATTGCATCCATCATTGTGCCATTTGAGTCCTTCCAGTTCGATTTAGAAGTACAAAAAAGTGCTATGAAATGTCATCCTTATTTAATCTTTTAATGTTTACTGTCTCTCAAATGCAAATCAATAACTGAATACTAAACATATTGATAAAGTTATCTATTCTTATCCCTTGATATTTTAAGTAGCTCTACCTCTGAGACTTAATCTATCTCTATTGACAAAAATCTATTTTATATAGAGCAGCAATCATCAATGAAATTTTAATTTCAATAATCCCACCACTTTCACCTCATCCTACTCACCAAAGTTACTTCCTCTCCTTGCACAGATACATCTGGTCTACGGAAGTGACACAAAGCTACTATTGCTGCTATACTTGCAGCATCAATTATATTTCCATCATGGTTCAACAAATGCAGGTCCACACGAATTTGCCACACCTGAAGGAAAAAAAACCCAAAACATGATAATATGCTAAACTGTAGCACGAGTGGTAATTTGTATGGAGTTTCCAACATCTTTTCAAAATAAGTTTTTATTATTCTTGTTGAACTTAAGCATAATTCAATTCTCCATCACCAAAAATTATAAATGATGTAAAATGAACAAATCCAAAGAGAAACAGTATCTATTTTCAACACTGATTCATTTCTGATAAAGAAAAAAAAACCTGACGTATGATATAGGCCCCAATCCTGCAAACATTCATGCACATGATTAGCTTTAGCATATATGGGGTCCCATTTACTTCAAATGGACTATACACAATCTTTGCACAGCTGAGACCTTAGTTTTTTAAAATAAAATCAGGATTATTGGTCCTCAAAAAGACTGACCTCTAAATGCAATTTATTAATCCCCTAGAATTAAAGACCTTTTGATTTTATAGCATTTTTCACACCTTTACACCAGCAACAACACAAAGAGATTCAGTGTCTATACATTTTGAGTTTCTTAGACATCTTTCTAGTAGTCGATTCAGTTTCACCAAGAGCTCAGATTGCCTGGAAAACACAAGAGATTGGGTACATTTTAGCTGTGAGTTATTAATATGTCTGAGAACTATAAGACTGAATAGCTTTCATAATGCCATCCTTGCCTGTAATTACTGAAGAAAAGTCACATACCTGCCAGGCTCAAAAGCTGGTGAAGCCATTTGGGAGAGCTCAAGATTAAAGAAAAGTATACCCTCTGTCGCTCGATTAAGCTTTGGGGAAACAAGTTCACAAGAAACTTGTCCAAGGACTCTGAAAAATAAGGCCCCCCCCGCATACATCAGAATGGATGACAAAAACAACTTTCACATTAAAGCAACCCGCATTTGAATTTGACCGCACATCTCCATTGTGTTACGGCTTCTTATGTAAGTCTTGGTCATACAGATACAATACCAGTCACTAACAAGGAACAAGCAGGACCTGGATGTTAGAGCACAGGCTAGGAGTTCAAATTTCCAGGGTTTATTCCCAATTCTACTCAAACAATTTGTAGCAGTTCTCCCAGCCATCTACTTCACGAAGGTGTGGACAAGGCTTAACTGTTGATCCTTGGATGGGGGGGAATGAAGGCATTGCCAACAGCCAGGGGAAGAACATAAAGACCCGCTGTGACTTTCCACTCTACTTACAAACACCGCGAGGAAGATCAACCTCTGTTTGTTTTCCTCAGCGGCCGCACCCCCCACCGCGTCCCGCTCATCTCTACCGCCCCCTGCAACCTGCTACGGTCCTGCACCCCCGCGCGCACGAGCCGAGGCAAGCGGGGCAGCAGCTCCGTGCGGCAGGCGGCGCGTGACGTGCCCAGCCAGGACGCGGCGGCGGCGACCGTTGCGGGAGACAGGCCGCGCGCGCGGTGACGCGGCCATCAATCCGGGTCCCGCCGCCCGGCGCGAGCCACGCGCTGACTGAGGGGACGGGGGGCTCCCCGCGGTACCTGGTCCTCCCCAGCTCCACGACGCAGCAGCCGTAGTCGGCGCCGAAGGAGATCCGCACGTTCCTGTAGTCGTAGCTCTGCCGCCCGTCCAGGCGCTGCAAAACCGAGAGCAACGTCACCCCCCGCGCGGGACCGGCTCGGAGACGGAGCCCGGCGGCTCCGCGGGCGCAGGGGGGACCGCTTGGCCCTCAGTCTTTGGGCCCACCCCACCCGTGCTGCCGGGGACGGGGCCCGGCCGGCGGCGGCACAGTCGAGTGGGTGGAGGGAGAAAACGGCGTCTCGACCTCGTACCTTCCTCTCCTCAATGGCGCGCAGCAGGAAACGCCGCTCGCAGTTGGACAACGGCGTCTCCTTCATGTTGCTGGCGGCGGCGACGCCTCGCGATCTCGGACCCTCCTCGCCTCCGCCCGCCCGGCGCTCTGTCACGTCATCAAGAGGCGCCGCGGGAGTCCTCGGTGTTGCAGCGCGACCGTCGCCAGTGCGCAGGCGCGGCGAGGGCCGCGCCCTTTCCCGGCAACTGCGCCGGCTCGTGTGTGTTGCGTCGCCGTCGCCACACGGAAGGGGGCAGCCCGAGCTCGCTATCAGGAGGGGCGCGCGCGGCGCGAGTTGCTGAGGCCGGGGCGGGTGGTCGGGTGCTGTCCGAGCTCACAGACAGAGCCGGTGTTGGGGGCAGCAGCCTCGGTGCCGTGCCAGCGGCCGGAGCCTCTGCCAGGTAAATTGACAGTCGTCCTCACTCTACTGCTGTGTGGGGCGGGGGGTCGCGGTCCTCGAACCCGGGGGCTGGTCTGCCCGGCAGAAAGGGCCACGGTTGAACCCAGGGGGGTGTTGGAGCCGAGTGTTGCCCTGCGGTAAAAGCAGAGGTGCTGCGTCTCCCCTGAACCCGCTGTGGCGGCGCAGCTTTGTCACCATTCCTTCACCGGGGGAGGGCGGACGTCTGAACAGGTTTGCAAATCCGAGCCATGTAAATATCAGCAAAACCAATCAGCGTGGCGCCACCAGTGAGCTGAGCCACGTGTACGGGGCTGTAGTTGCCAGAACTCTGTTCAACACCCACCCACAGTGAGCATCCTTACAGCACCAAGGACGTGTCCCCTCTGATTGATCGGCATCTTTTCGTCTACGAGAGATGTGGAAATTGCAGCCTATGATGTAGATGGTTTGCAATGTCTCATGTGATTAAATAGTCCCATCTGAGATTTGTATAATCTCTGGAAGTTATTGCAAATATATGCGTTTTAGTTGGGAGCTGCTTGCCTTCTACAAGGTCTTTTCTCTAAGCTGTCATGGACTCTGATGCCCTGATGGAGATGATGGCACCACTTGTTACAGTCACTGGCCGGTGTTTCCCGTCAGTCAGGATCAATTCCAAATTCCTTCATATCTTGCTTGCATATGTCTTTATGGCAAAGCTTGGGATGTTGTTCCCTCTGATAGCTCCCCATGCACTATGTCCTCAGGTATGCATCCATCTTCCAACCTGCTCAGATGGTCTAGCCAGCATAGTTGTCTTTGCTTGAGCAGGGCTACCACACTTGGTACATTTGGCCTTTGAAGAACCTCTGCATTGGTTACTTTATCTTGCCATTGTATGTTGAGTATATGGCATAAGTGGAAAATTTAACCTTTTCTTCTCATAGCGTAAATTGTCTTTGTTTCCCCACCATACATGGCAGTGTTATGGACACAAGCTTGATACACTAACATTTTGGACTTAATAATAAGCTTTGCGTTGTTCCATGCTCTTTTAGTTAGTCTACTAAAAGTGGTAGTAACCTTTTCAATGCGAACAATGAGAGGTTGGTAGTTTACTGTAGAACCTAAATAGTTAAACTTCTGAACTACTTCTAGCTGATTTGCATTTAAGGTGATTAAAGGATCTTGTGGAACCCCTTGTCCTAATACAACCATTTTCTTAATGCTGATGGTGACAGTAAATGCCTGACAAACACTTGAAAGGCGGTCCATGGGTTCTTCTAGTAGATGTTCATCGTGGGCTATAAGGGCAGCATCATCAGTGAATAGAAGTTCCCTGGTTAGCACATTTTTACATTAATCTTTGTCTTAAGTCGTGAGAGATTGAAGAGTTTCCCATCCAATCTTGTGTGGAGGTCCACTCCATCTGTCACATCCTTAAATGCACAGTTCAGGAGTACCGAGAAGATTCCAAAGAGTGTAGGGACAAGAACACATCCTTGCTTCGCTCTGTTTTTTTTATCACAAGGCTGTTCATAGTTGTCCCATCAAACTGGACATTTGCTCTCAGGTTGTCATGAAATGAACGTATAAGACTTAATAAGGTTGATAGACATCCTATCTTTTCTAGTATTATGAATAGACCTGCTCTGGTGACTGTGGTTAGGTCCACAAAGGCAATGTACAATGGTTGGTTTTGTTCTCTGCACTTTTCCTGAAGTTTACCCAGAGAAAATATCATGTCTATAGTTGATACTCCAGCCCTGAATCCACACTGTGATTCAGGGTAGACACAATTCTTTCAGCTGTTGTAGGTACACTAAGATAACTTCTAGTTAAGCTTTTTCTACTACACTTAGTAGCGAGATACTCTATAGTTGTTGTAGTCACCCTTTTTGCCTTTGTTTTATAGAGAGGTGATGCATCCCTTTAAGTGTGAGAGGGAAGATTGTCCTGAATTTCTGGAAGTAGGGTGCAGGTTAGAGGGGAAGATCTTTAGGATACTGGCCTGGCAGTTGGATTGGACCCTAATGCAACAGTGAATTAATAAAGAGAAAGGCACACATCACATTTCTGCTGGGACAAAATCCAGGCATTTGATTAACTGAAGTGATGTCTCTGATTACACATTATGCAATCAAACCACATATGTCTATCAAATGTTAATATAAAAAAACTTGATAGGTGTGCTGGGTATTTGTGAAGATGAATGTACTTTGAGTGTTGAATAAAAAGTAACAAGATATATAGCTATTTGTCCTCTGTCTGTTTTACTGGGTATGTATTTGGTGTGTGAATTTTTCCACAACAACCATCCAACATGGCTGTTGAGCCATTCCTCTTAGAGTTGGACTGTTCTTTCTTTTTTGTTCAATGATAGGCTAGCCAAGCAGTTAGAAGGAGCTGAGAGATTTAATTTTTCATTTCCTTTTGTGTGAACATTTCTGGTAGGAAGCTCCAGGAGAACTATCAAAGAATCATTTGGACTTGGGGCTAGGGTTAGAGTTCCTTTGGATAGGGGACTTCAGGTTAGGGTAGGGTTCCTACCGGTAGGGGATTTGGAGATCGGGTTAGAGAAGGAGACTTGAGTCTAGGGTTAGAGTTCCTATATACAAGGATCCCCTCCCTAGGGTTAGAGTCCCTAGGGGTAGAGGACGTGGGGCTAGCATTACGGCTCCAGTGGGTATAAGATAGGGTTAGGGTTCCTATGGATAGGGGACTTACACCTAGGGTTAGGGTTCCTGTGGGAAGAAATTTGGGGCTAGGTTAGGATTGCTATCAGTAGGGAACTTGGCACTAAGGTGAGGATTTGTATGGGAAAGGGACTTCGGGATAGCGTTATGGTTCCTATGGGTAGGGGATTTGGGGATACGGTTAGGGTTCCCATGGGTAGACTTAGGATTCTTTTCGGTAGGGGACTTGGGGCTAGGGTTGGGGTTCCACTGGGAAGGGCTCCCTGCCCTAGGGTTATGGTTCCTACGGGTAGGGGACTTGAAGCTAGGGTTAGGTTTCCTATGGGTAGGGGTCCCTACCTAGAGTTAGGGTTCTTATGGGTAGATGACCCCGACCTAAAATGAGGGTTTCAAAGGGTAGGGGACATTGGCTTAGGGATAGGGTTTTGAAGGGTAGGGGTGCCCCACATAGAGGTAGGGTTCCTTTCGATAGGGGTCCCAACGTAGGGGTAGGATTCTTATGGGTACGGTACATGGGCCTACGGTTAGAGTTCCTTTGAGTATGGGACTTCGGGCTAAGCAGAGGGTCCCTGTGGGTAGGGGTTCCAATGGGTGGGGATCCCAGAGCTAGGGTTACATTTCTGATGGGTAGGGGATTTTGGGCGTGGGTTAGGGTTCCTTTGTGTAGGGCTCTCCAAACTAGAGTGACGGCTGTTATGGTTAGGGGGTTTCTATGGGTAGGCGACTTGGGTTAGGAATAGGGCTCCTCTGGGTAGGGGACCACAACTGAGGGTTAGGGTTCCTATGGGTAGGGGACTTGGGGCTAGGGTTAGGGTTCCTATGGGTAGGGGACTTGGGGCTGGGGCTAGGGTTAGGGTTCCTATGGGTAGGGGACTTGGGGCTGGGGCTAGGGTTAGGGTTCCTATGGGTAGGGGACTTGGGGCTAGGGTTAGGGTTCCCATGGGTAGGGATCCCAGACGTAGGGTTAGGGTTCCCATGGGTAGGGATCCCAGACCTAGGGTTAGGG
>ML675623.1:21160043-21196276 GCA_007922155.1 Mesoclemmys tuberculata | reverse complement strand
AAAGCAAAAATTAGCAACGAAGATAATAGTATAAAAAGGATACAAGAAAATTCAATCCCAAATGCTGAAAATAGGAAGAATAATCCAATCTAGGCGGAAACTAGTGTTTGTGTACGAGTCCAACTTCTATTGGACAGTATCAAAAGACTATATATAGCCTGACCAAACAGTCAAAATAAAAGAGGGGGAAGAGAAGATGCAGAAATTTCTAACTACAAAGACATTTCCCAAAATGTTATTTCATTTATTTTTCAGTTTTTAAAATGACCTCAGAGCTGGTCTTCTGTGAGCACAGATACAGATTTTAAAAGTGTACAAAATTAGTATAACAGATTCAGGGAGACTCATCGCATAACAAACAGTAGATAGGCAGCTAGAAGGCTAAACTCTGGCTATACTGGATAAAGGCAGGAAGTAAATTCTAAAGTCAAAGTGCTTTCCACCAACACCAAGATGTTCAAATCTAGAGTATTTATGCGTAAGGTTAAGATTTAGTCATGGGTATTTTTAGTAAAAGTCATGGACAAGTCACAGGCAATAAACAAAAATTCACAGCCTGTGACCTGTCCATGACTTTTACTATAAATACCCCAGACTAAATCTTAGCTGTTCTCGGGGGGTCCCCCCAACAGCCGACCCCAGCTCTCGCAGCAGGGGCTGACTGCCTCCAGCAGCCCCACTGCTCCAAGGCCCCTGGGGACTGCTCTCTGACAGCTCTGGGGTCACACCTGAAACCGCTGCTCAGGCAGACCCTGAGGCCAGCTGCACTGGGTGCTGCAGCTGCAGAAATTACGGAATCTGTAATTTCTGCAATCTCTGTGGCAGACTCGCAGTCTTATTTATGACAGAATCAACAGAATTCAACCACTTCTCAGGTACACGAAGGAAGAGATGTTAGCAGGTAGCTAGCACCCACATCATACAGGAAGAGTCTGTACAATGTGATTGCATTAGAGGCTGCATAAATGAAGATAACTTACATGTAATTCTGTTTCTCTGAAGATATTTTGCAACATCATGCAGCCAGGATCTTAGTTTCCTATTGTGAGATTGGCACAACTCCCCTAGTGTTTTTTGTTTTTTGTTTTTAAACTGTGGCAGGGAACTGTAATGAGAGACAGCACAAGCCAGCCACTCTACTAGTCTTCACATGGCACTCTTGCAAGGTATAAACACCTCCCACAAATCATTTGATAATTTCTACTGATTCTTGGAGCTTTGCCTTACAAAGAAAAGCCAAATGAAGATCAACAAGATAAAAACACATCACAGGGCAGAATCAGGTGAAACAGGAAAACAAAGCCAAAAAAGGTACTCTGAGGCATGTGAGAAGCTTAAGAGACATCCCAAAAAAAACAAGAGTAAAGCAGCAACAGATAGCATTAAAGTGAAGGCCAGAAGTGAAAACGCAAGCCGACAAAGTTATTATATTTAAACTAATTATTCAAACATAATAGTTACAAGACAATCTGCTATGACCATGCCATCTACAATTCTTCTGAATTAGAACATATCCAGAATGGAAGGTATTCCTTTTGCCATAATACTGTCAATTACAAACGCTACAAAGCAAAGACTATATTTTCTTTATTTTGTGATGTATTTATTGGGTCTATCTTGCAGGGCTGGGTGGCCTTGCAGTATGATTTGAAGGCTGACAAAGCTAGGTTGCAAAAGTCCAAAGAGGGAAGTAAAATTCTAAAAGCTAGGGAATCATTCCAGACAGCAGTCTACTTTCAGCCCTGTGCCACTTACATCATTTAGGCCTTTTTTTTTTTTGCTGAAGCGGTTTAGATATGGAACTGCTTAAGCAAAATAAGGGAGGTATTGGGTGCAAATCCATAGACAGAAGACCATTTGGGTGAAAGTGATCATGAAATGATGATTTCATAATTTTAAGGAAAAGATGATGATGATGATGAAGGTAGCAGAACAAGAACAATGAACTTAAAAAACCTGATTTTAAACACACACAGAACTGGTACACAAGATCACATGGGAAGAAAATCTAAGAGAAACAGGAGTTCAGGAGAGCTGGAAATTTCTCAGACAGACAGTATAAAGGTGCAACAGCAAAGACAGGAAGAACAGCAACAAGCCAACAGGGCCCCATCAGGAGCTCTTTAGTGACCTGAAACTCAGAAAGGAAACTTACATAAAGTGGAAACATGAACAAACAACTAAATAGGAATACTACAGAATGCAAGCATGTAGGGACAAATTTCAGAAAAGCTAGGGCACAAGAGGAGTTACACCTAGCAAGAGATATAAAAGACAGCAAGAAGAGGTTCTATAAATAGATTGGGAGGAAGTGAAAAATAAAGGGAAGTGTAGGTTCACTATTTAGCAGTGAAGGATAGCTAATAACAGAAGGCACCACAGAGACCGAGATGTTTAGTGCCTAATTTGCTTCAGTCTTCACTAAAAAGCTTAATTATGACCTAGTGCTTACAAAATTAACAACAACGGGGAAGGAATACAAGTCAAAACAGGAAAATACGTTAAAATTTATTTATGTAAATTAGATGGATTCAAGTTAGCAGGACCTGATGGAATTCATCCTAGGGTACTTAAAGTACTAGCTCAATCAATCTGGGAACTCTTAATGATGATCTTTGAGAACTCATGGAGGATGGGAGAGGCCTCAAAAGACTGATGAAGGGCAAAATGTACTACCTATCTCTAAAAAGAGAAATAATAAGGATCCAGGAAATTATAGTCCAGTCAGCCTGACTTTGATATCTGGAAAGATATTGGAACACATTATCAATTTTCAAGGACCTAGAGCAGTGGTTCCCAACCTTTTGTCTCCCGTGGCACATCTTGATACCTTTAATTATTCAGAGGCACACCACCATATAGTCTCCAAATGAACTCATGAATATTCATGAGCCAATCCAGAACTCTTCAAGTAGTTTTTCAAAAAATTCCATGGCACATCTGCTCAGGCCTGCCACCACACCAGTGTGCCATGCCACATCGGTTAGGAAACACTGACCTAGAGGATAATAAGTAATAGTCAAAATGGATTTGTCAAGAACAAAATCACCTCAAATCAACTGAATTTCCTGCTCTGACAAGGTTACTAGCCTAGTGGATCAAGGGAAAGCAGTAGACAGACCATGATTTTAGCAAACCGTTTGACAGTCCCACATGACATTCCAATAAGCAAATTAGGGAAATATGTTCCAGATGAATCCATTTTGAGGCACCTGGAAGAGAGGAAGGTGACCAGGAACAGTCAGCATGGATTCACCAAGGGCAAGTCATGTCTGACCAACCTGACTGACTTCTGTGATGAGATGACTGGCTCTGGGGATGTGGGGAACGCAGTGGACGTGATAGACACTGATTTTAGGAAAGTTTTTGATATAGTTGCACACAGTATCATCTGCAAGTTCAAGTATGGGTTGGGTGAACGAACTATAAGGTGGACAGATCATTGGGTTCAATGGGTAGTGCTCAACAGCTTGAAGTCTAGTTGGCAACTGGTAACAAACGGAGTGCCCCAGGGGTCGGTGCTGTGGCCAGTTTTGTTCAACATTTTCATTAATGATCTGGAGGATGAGGTGGATTGTACCTTCAGCAAGTTTACAGATGACACGGAGCTAGGGGGAGTGGTAGATACCCTGGAGGGCAGAGACAGGCTATAGAGTGACCTAGACAAATTAGAGGATTGGGCCAAAAGAAATCTAATGAGGTTCAGCAACAACAAGTGCAGAATCCTGCACTTAGGACGGAAGGATCCCATGCACTGCTACAGACTAGGGACCAACTAGGTAAGCAGCAGTTCAGCAGAAAAGGACCTGGGAGTTACAGTGGACAAGAAGTTGGATGAGCAACAGTGTGCCCTTACTGAGAAGAAGGCTAATGGCATACTGAGCTGCATTAGTAGGAGCACTGCCAGCAGATCGAGGGAAGTGATTATTCCCCTCTATTCAGCGCTGGAGTACCACGTCCAGTTTTGCCCCCTCCCCCCCCACTACATAAAAGATGTGGACAAACTGGAGAGTCCTGCAGAGGACAACAAAAATGACTAGGGGGCTGGAACATATGACTTATGAGGAAAGGCTAAGGGAATCAGGCTTGTTTAGTCTGCAGAAGAGAAGAATGAGGGGGGATTTGATAGCAGCTTTTAACTACCTGAAAGGGGGTTCCATAGAGGATGGAACTAGCCTGTTTTCAGTGGCAGTACATGGCAGAACTAGGAGTAATGGTCTCAAGTTGCGGGTTGGGTGTGGGTAGGTTAGATATTAGGAAAAACTTTTTCACTAGGAGAGAGTGGTGAAGCACTGAAATGTGTTACCTAGAGAGATGGTGGAGTCTCCATCCTTAGAGGTTTTTAAGGTGCAGCTTGACAAATCCCTGGCTGGGATGATTTAGCTGGGGTTGGTCCTGCTTTGAGCAGGGGGTTGGACTAGATGACCTCCTGAGGTCCCTTCCAACCCTAATCTTCTATGATTCTATGATATTACTATAAGGGGGTGCACAAGTAGCTGAAAAACCATAATGAAACAGTAGTTACCAATCTGCTGTCTAGTTGGGAAGACGTATCTAGTGAGATCCCATGGGATCTGCCCTGGGTCCAGCACCATTCAATATTTTCACTAATGACTGGAATAAGGAATGGAGAATATGCTTATAAAATCTGTGTACAGCGCCAAGCTGGGAGGGACTTCTAGCACTTTAGAGCAGCAGCTCTTAACCTTTCCAGACTACTGTGCCCCTTTCTCATTTGTCTTGAATACACCCAAGTTTGACCTCACTTAAAAACTACTTGCTTACAAAACCAGACATAAAAATACAAGCACGAAACTGCAAAGCTGGAACTCACATGCAAACTTGACACTATCAGACTAGGTCTGAATAGAGAGACTTGGAGTGGCTAGCCCACTAGAAAAAATAAATGTTCCCTCTTTTGACATTCACACCTTCTCATCAACTTCTCGTCACCCTGACTGAATTTACCTCCTTAACATTTGCCCTCCTCAGTGTGATGTAACTCACCCATCCTTGCATTTGTATATATACCTACCAAACTGAAGTTCCCATTTCATGCATCCGACAAAGTGGGTTTCTGCCCACGAAAGCTTATGCCGAAATAAATTTGTTAGTCTTCAAGGTGCCACAAGACTCACTGTTTTACTTCCTTATAATTATAAAATAAATTGCAATATAAATATTGTACTTACATTTCAATGGGTCATCTATAGAACACTATAAACAAGACATTGTATGAAATTTAATTTTGTACTGACTTTGCTAGTGCTTTTTATGTAGCTTGTTGTAATAGTAGGCAAATATCTAGATGAGTTGATGTATTCCCTGGGAGGCCTCTGCATACCCGGAAGGGTATGTGTACCCCTGGATGAGAACCACTGCGAGGATAGTATTATAATTCAAAGTGACCGTGACAGATTGAATTAGTCTGAAATCAACAATATGAACTTCAATAAAGATAACTACAAAGTACTGCACTTAGGAAGGGAAAAAAGCAAATGCACAAATGGAAAATGGGGAATAAATGAGTAGGCAGTACCACTGCCAAAAAGGATCTTGGGGTTAGAGCAGAGGATAAACTGAATGAGAGCCAAAAATGTGACTCAGTTGCAAAAAAGACTAATATTCCAGGGTATACATTTAGAAAGATGGACAAACTGGAGAGAATCTAGAGGAGAACTACAAAAATGAGTAAAAGTATACAAGATGGTTCTATAACAAGAAGTTATAATAATATCTCTCACCACACTACCACATAACTGCTTCCTTTGAATGATGCCCCAAGGAGCCCCTGAAAGATTAAGGGACTGTACTCTTCCCAATCATGCAGAGTATAAAAGAGAAAATGAGAATAGTGTAGGGAAACTATTCAGCTTGTGTTGACAAGGAACAAAATAGAATTTATGTTGGGCTTGGTTAATGAGAGCTAACTAAGCCTGACCTAAACTTAGCCACTTTTCCAATTAAAGACAACAACCCTCCCACAAAAGACTATGGTTAACACTGTTTCACCCTTGTCCTAAGGAATCCCTCTGGTTCCCAAACTGATATGTGAGCTTGATAGTCCATCAATTCACTTAGCTTTTTAAGGTGGTATATTAAAAAGTTTTGGAGCTGCTGCTCTGGAACATCATTTCTGGTTACTCCCAACTGAACCTTGTGGTGCACTGTAATGTGACACACCACCTAGCATTTACCAGAGCAGTAGTGCTACAGAGAAAAGGAGGGTCCATAGGAGTGTACAAATGCAAATGCAGATTTTGAGATCTGGCGGGCCCTCAGAACATGCAAGGAAATATTCTATTCCCTTCTGTTCTAGGCATCGTTAATAGGATGCATCAGGAGGAGACAGCAAGAGCCCTGCTAAGTACTTCCCAGATCAATACTGCTTGATGTAGTGTATCACAGGGATAGTGCAACTGTCTGATTAGGAATGACAAAATGGAGCTGTTTGGAGTACACAGAACTCTGCTCTATTCACAGCATCTATTGTCTTCCCCAATGAGGTAGAGTCAAGGTTGTGAGGGGGAGTAATGTCGGAGACATTACTTTAACACTACATGTTTTAGTTCAGTTTTTTTGACAAACAAAGATGTGACCACTCAGAAATCCTCATTTTGGATTTTATGGGTCAAAAACACACCTCAAACTTCACATGGAAATCAATTTGCAGCTGGAGTAGATCACAAAGCACAGTAACATTGCGCTCAAGTGAAAGCCTGCCCATCAAGAGGGCCACTGCAGTTTCCTACTGACAAACCACTGCAAGATCCCATAGCTTAAAACGGACATCTCAATCTCCTCACGCAGTACAAACAAGAGCACTTGACAATTCCTGCTTCTTAGGATCCAGTAGCAGCTGGAGAGCCAACCAAGGTTCTCAGGTCTGAACCTTAGATTAAATGGACATATCCCATCAATCAAAATACCTATTATCAATGTTGCCACTGTCTCCCTGCTTTCCCCATCCTATAAGTCATTACACTTCAGTCTTTGGTACAATAAGCCTCAACCAACTAGCACTCACATCCATGTCCCAAACCTCGTAACATGGTGAATCATTTCACCATGTCTTTGGTGGAAGTGGCTGAAATATGCAGCTGGTGTCAACAGCATGCTCAACACACTGCAACCATTCACTGACAAGACACAACGTGGGCAAGCAGTAATTTGGCAGCCACAGAACTCACTGCACTCTTGTGGTCTAGAATCTAGTATGTAGTTTCACTAGCTTCTCTGGAGAATGTTAAACAGAAGTTACTAAAGTTGGATATTTTTAAATCAGCAGTTCCAGATGACTTGCATCCAAGAGTTTTAACGGGCTGGCAGAGGAGCTTGCTGGACCATTAATATTGATTTTCAGTAAGTCCTGGAGCACTGTTGACATTCCAGAAGACTGAAAGAAAGCTAATATTGTGCCAATTTTTACAGAGGGTAAACAGGATGACTGAGGATATTATTGGCCTTTCATAATGACAATGACCCTGGGCAAGATAACAGCAGCTCATATGGGACTCAATAACAAATTAAAGGATGATAATGTAATTAATGCAAAACAATATGGTTTATGGAAAACAGATCCTCTCAAATTTGATATCTTTCTTTGATGAGATTATACATTTGGTAAATAAAGGTAATAGTGTCAACACAAGACATCTGTATGTCATTTGACTTGGTCCCACATAACATTCTGATTTAAAAAACTAGAATATAAAACTAACATGGCATACATTAAATGGATTAAGAACTGGCTAACTGATGTCTCAAAATGTAACTGTAAATGGGGAATCATCATCAAGAAGGTACGTTTCCAGTCAGGTCCTGCAGGGATCAGTTCTTGGTTCTAACCCTATTCAACACTTAGCAATGACCTGGAACAAAAACAAAACAAAACACGCCCCCAAAAAACCACATCACTGATAAAGTTTGCAGCTGACCCAAAAATTGGGGGAGTGGCAAATAACAAAGAGTACAGGTCACTGATTCATTGGATTTCTTGGTAAGCTGAGTGCAAGCAAATAATGTATTTTAATATGGCTAAATGTAAATGTATAACTCAAAAACAAACAACATATGCCATACTTACAGAATGGGGGAACTCTATCCTGGAAAGCAGTAACTCTGAAAAAAGATACGAGGATTATGGTGGATAATCAGCTGAACGTGAATTTCCAGTGTGATGCTGTGGCCAAAAGAGCTAACGTGATCCTGGGATGCATAAATGGGACTCTCAAGCAGGAATAAAGATGTTATTTTATGTCTATTTGGCACTAGTGTGACCGCTACTTGAATACTGTGTCCATTTCTGGTGCCCACAATTCTAGAAGGATATTGATAAATTGGACAGGATTGAAGAAGAGCCATGAGAATGATTATAGAATTAGAAAACATGCCTTACAGCAATAGACTCAAGGAGCTCAATTTAGCTCAACAATGAGAACGTTAAGGAGTGACTTGATCAGAGTCTAGAAGCACCTACATGGGGAACAAATATTTAACAATGGGCTCTTCAATTGAACAGACAAAAGTATGATAAAAATCTAGTGGCTGGAAGCTGACGTTACACAAAAATCAGACTGGGAAATTTTTAATGGTGAGAGTAATTAACCATTCAAACAATTTACTGAGGGTCATGGTGGATTGTCCATCTCTGACAATTTTTAGAATCAAGATAGGATATTTTTTTAATGATTTGCTCGAGGAATTATTTTGGGGGAGTTCTATGGCCTCTGCTATATAGGTGGTTAGACTAAATTATCACATCTATTTATCTTTTAATCCAAACTTTCATTTAAGAATTGTGTTTCAAATCTTTATGAGATGGTCTTCTAGAGTCTGCAAACATAACTCGAGGAACTGCTTCTACTCATTCAGAGGGAGCTCGCTTTAAAACCTAATGACAATTTGGGTCAACATTTAACTATTCCTCTGCTGATTTTAGTAGAAATACCCAATGTTTGCTTAATCCACAATCCTGAACAATTATCACAGGCTTTCGTCTTCACTGAAATTTTTTTTTTAAAAGTTAGAGAGATAACTAACACTTGATAGCGCTCTCACTCTAAAATCCTAACTTGAGACAAGAGAGAAATGGTAAGTGAAGTAATATCTTTTAATGGATCAACTTCAGTTGGAGAGAGAGAGCTGAGCTTCTGACCTTAAACAGAGCTCTTCTTCAGATCTGGGAAGTGTATTCAAGGCAAGTCTACAGTACAAAATTAAGTTAACCTAAGTTACATTGACCTATAGCCACTATAGTAATAAAACTGCTTTTGCATGTCCACATTGAAGCACTTGCACTCATTTAACAGTTGGTGTGGAGCGCTGTGGGATGCCTTCTGAAAGGCAGCAACAGTCCATGTAAGAAATGCAGTGTTTATGCTGCCACTGTGTCGACCTAACTACTTCAACTTAAGTGCTAAGGCTCTTGCGGAGGTGGTGTTCTTAAGCTGGTGTAGAGGGCAAGTTACATCAGTAGGAACTATATTTTAGTGTAGACACTTGCACACTTGTTTACCCTTAGGAGTGAGATATCAGCTTCTATGACCCTCACCTGTGGAAAATGGTGGCAGAATTTACGATTTTGTCCCTAGTCATCCCCTTAGACAACCACCAAGACAGACAAACGGACAGTCGGACAGACAAAAAATTCACCACATTTGGGGCATTTGCCCAGCTGTGTACTTGCTAGAGGACAGTGAGAAAGAGGTGTATTTAACTACAATGATTCAATGTTGTTAGTGCACTAACAGTCATCCTTCTCTTTACTGTTTCTTGTGCTTCTGCAGGTGTGGCCTTCAGGGGAATTCCTTACACACCAGCTGAGTGCCTCTACCTGATAAGGAAACAAGGAAGGAGAAAGGAGGATGTGTTTCAAGAAGTGATCCAATCCTCAGAGGCCGAAAAACGAACACAGGGCTTTGAGAGACATTTTAAATGATTATAAAATGGATAGGCAGGACAGAAAGAAAAGCCAGGAGCAAATTTTAATGGGCCTGAAGTGGATGATAAAGGCAATGGAGGATCAAATGGAAACACTGAAGATCCTAATCATGCTGCAGGCAGAATTCACGCTTACTCCCTCTTCCCCCCCCCTGCAGGTGACACAGAACTGCTTGCCATGTGCTCCTCAAACTCCTCCCAACCTCCCGCCCCATCTCAGTACCCCATTCACTCCACCCCTTTGGACAGCTTCCACAATGATAGCTGGACTTACACACAGCTACAAGAGCCTTCGCTGCCCTTCACTGTTATGTCCCATCACACCAAGTGTTTCGTGTGTGTTAATTGGT
This sequence comes from Mesoclemmys tuberculata, assembly GCA_007922155.1. NCBI lineage: Eukaryota > Metazoa > Chordata > Testudines > Chelidae > Mesoclemmys > Mesoclemmys tuberculata. The sequence continues at coordinate 21,185,984 of ML675623.1, read as the reverse complement.
ATTTAATAAAGATTATCTGAGTGTTTTTGTCTCCTAAACATGGTGGTTACTGTTCAAATTAATACACAGTGGCAACTGGATCGTTTGCAGAGTACAAATCATGGTCAGGAACCATCCAAATTTTCATGCAAGGTGGCAAGTTAACAAAAGTATGGCAAGATGCTGCATAAAAAGACATTACTGGTGTTCACTGTCAAAATGATGCCTTAAGACCTCCCTGATTCAAACAAACAATAAATGTTAAGAAAATCTGCCCTCTAAAACAATGTCATTTTCAACAGTATACTCAAATATGAAGGAAGTTATTAAAGAGACCTGTTCCAAGGCTGTAACAACCTGGTAGGGGGGTTAAGAGTCCTCCAGGAATTATGTTTTTGTTTTTTTTTTTTTTTAAAAAGTGTCATGGTCCACAGAATAATTCAAGAAAGAAAACAGTTTTATTGAGAAGTACAGATCTGTACAATAACTTCCTGGTTTCCATCAGGAGAAACTGAAATGCATAAGGAAAGCACTGACTTTTACACTGAAAATAAAACTGATCGGCTTTGTTGGAGAGACTTAAGGAGATTAGTAGTCAACAGATCTCTTCTCTCAGCTAAGGCTAGCCAGAAACTGCTCTCTCCTGGCTCTCATCCTATCAGCAGACACCAAGGCACTACTTTACTCACATGAAGTGCTTTGAGGGTCTCTCTGGTCCCTTTAGCGCTGCTACTGGCTGTGAGGGCTGGCAGGGGGGTTTCTAATGGGCACACAGGCTCAGCACCCAGCCTGAGGGGGCATTTGGGAACCTCAGGCAGACAGAACATCACAGACAGCTCTCCCATTCCAGGCATGGAGCAGTAGCAGCAGCTGACAACCAGGGAATTTACAATTTCCACAGCCCGGAGCCCAGGCGAAGGGGCAGTTGCTGATCCAACTCCTCTGGGACAGCCCTATGAGCCAACAGCAACTTCTCAGACCACAGCTAAGGGCTTTGGGTTCCTCTGGTGAGAGTACAGAGCAGCAGTTCATTTTCCTGTTTGCACTCCACTGTGGTAGGAAACTTGTCATTTAGCATAAGCAGTTAACATATTTCAAGGGATCATTGAACATGAAGTGGCCTGTTAACGCCTCTACAGGCATGGAGGGAGAAGAAGGGAAAAAAGCTAGGGGGTGGTTAAGTGGCTTATAGATAGCTGAAATAAGCTATAAATCCAGTACTCCAATTCAGTCCATGATGTTTCATATTTAGCAATATTATTTTAATCTCCCAGTCTTGCCTTTTGAAAGTATAGTGCACATTTGCTTTGAGGATGAGGTCAGAGTGATCATTTTTCAAAAAGTGTTCATCTAGAAGTGATATGATGTTGTGTCTTATTTTCTATGAGTTCACTTGAGAGCACAGTGATTGTCTCATTCACTCAGTTATTGGGGCATTCAGTGCACTACTGGATGAGGCACACATGTGATAGGCATATGAAGGACCCAGGGATCTTGAAAGGTCTGTCATGTGTGTGTGGGGTGGGGGTGAGGGGCCTGGGGGTTGATCATCATAACAGTGGAGATGGGTTTACAGATTTTGCACCAGTTGTTTTGGCAGGGTCTGGTGCTGCTCTGAGCTGGTGTTTCCTGGTCTGCGGGTACCTTGCTTCTGATGAACTTAAGAGACTGAGGGGGGTCATCTGAAGACCAGAAGAGGAGGTTCTGGAAAAATTCTTTCAGGATGTGGTCCCCATTGAATATGGGCTGTATGCTCTAGTGCAGGGGTGGGCAAACTATGGCCCGTGGGCCAGATCCGGCCCCTCTACCATTTCTGTCCAGCCCGCCATGATACCCAGCAATTGAGGAAATTAATAGAATCTTCCTCCATGCAGGGGCGTAGCTATGAGTGAGCCGGGATGGGCCACCCACTTTGAAAGCAGGTCAACCCAAGCTCTGCTTAAGCTACCTTCAATTGGAGCTTTCTCGGCCCGTGGCTTCCCGAATTTCCTGCTTCCGGTCACGTGGCCAGAAGCAGGAAGTTCGGGAAGTGCTTGACCGCAAGTTGTAAGTAAAAATTTAGCGTTTGTGTTGTTACAAATTTGACACGTGTTCACAAAATGACTTGCAATAGGAATTGCCTCCTAAGATAAGCTTTGGAGAAACGTGTATTCAGTTGCTTGTTCTTAAGTGCAATTACTTTGTTGTGGAAAGAACATAACGGGGTTTCATTGATCTAGTAGAAAGATGCGGCCCACGGCGACTTACCAAAATTGGTAGAGTGGCCCCTCTGCAAAATGTATTGCCCACCCCTGCTCTAGTGTGAGGGTAGAAAAGGACAACTAGAGGTGTGTGGTCAGAAGGGGGTTTATTTCTGTACTGAGGCAGGTTATCTCAGGGTATTTGGATGGCCCATTCCATGATGTGATCTACTTCTCTTGGAATGTCCTTGTTTAGTTAAACTGGTTTTAAGTATGTTACAGTGTATATCCCAGACTGTCTCCTCAGAGCATATTCTGTGGCATCTGAGTGCCTGGCTGTAGATAAGATTTCTTGGTATGTTTGGAGTGGCTATCTTCTGTGAAGGCAGATGTGGTGATCTAAGAGTTCCTTGTACATAATTGTCTGAGACTGAGGTGTGAAAGTTGATGCTAGTGTGGGAGTGTTCTAGAGGGAATTTAGTGGATGGGGGGGTGGCTGTTGAAATTGGAAATCTATGAAGGAGTTTAGGTTGTCTGTCAAGAGGATGAAAATATCACTATGTATCTCAGGTATATCACTGATTTCATGGTGCATTTGTCAGAAATACTTTTTCAAGGTGCCCCATGAAGAGACTAGCATATTGGGAAGCCATCCTAGTACTCATGGCTGTTCCCAAAGTTCAGACAAACTGCATTGTTGAATGCAAGATTGTTATGGGTGAAATGGATAAGTTTGGACATGTATTTTGTATGGATATTTAAGGGTTGCCTATTACCTTATAAATATTTGAGGCAGGCATTGTGATGGATGTTTGAGTATAGAAAAATGACATCTAGGGTGGCAAGGATGGTGTTCTGGAAGAAGCAATGTTGGGGAGTTTCTGGAGGAAGTCAGCTGTATCCTAGAGGAGGCTGGCCCTTTGTGTGGTGAATGGTTCAGTAAAAGTGCTGTGGTGAGATATGACGGATCTGCCTGGGTTCCCTTGTTTGAGTAACTTGATAAGAATGTTAGAAGGTCCCTGGGGTAAGTTAGTGGGGGATAAGGATGTAGAGTCTCTCTTGAGCTGTGTGGGGAAGGATTTAATGATATCCTTAAATTCCTGGGTAAACTGTGGTGTGCGGTCTTCTCTGACTTCTTTATAGGAGGCAGTATTGGAGAGCTGTTGGTTGGCCTCATTAACATAGCCATCACGGTTGAGGACTATGATGGCACCCCCTTTATCTGCTGGTTTGATAAGTATTTGGTGGTTGGATTCCATGAACTATACGTCCCCTTGGTAATGGAGAGACTAGGGTGGATGTGATTTTTAAGGATTTCACTGTTCTTTTTTTCCCCTGACACAATCGATGTAATAGTCAAGACACTGGTTTAATCTCCTGTAGGGTATCCAATCAGATGATTCTTTTTTCTTACGACTATCGGTGGTGATGTGGTAATTGATGTAAAAATACTTTGAAGTGGAGTTGGCAGAGAAATTCTTCTCTTTCTCTACGTTATACTGCTGGGGGAATTCTGCGTCACTACGCAATCCAGAATTTGCACAGAATTAATGTTAAATTAAATAAATATCTTAAGCAGTATACGTTTGCCACCAAGTTTTTAAAAAGCCAAGCACCAGATTGGAGCAAGTAACTGGATAAGCACCTAGAACTGAAGTGCTAAGTCAGCTTTACACAGCAGTTGCCTCTTCAGAAGATGAGGAAAAAAATATTTTCTTAATTTCAGTTTATTTAACTTGTTCAGTTCAATAACTTATTAAACCAATTGGGGGTTGAAAAAGCAGTAAGTCTTGTTTTGTTCTCTAGATGGGAGACGATGAGACCTACTAGTTCTAAAATCTTGAAGGACATGGTGACCAAAATCAGTTCAATTCACTAGCTACAGATAATACTTCCTTTGTTTAATTCTTTATTTGCAATCTGTAGTAAGCTCAGTTTGGATGGCAACTCAAATTCAATGGGAAAAAAGTGCACAAAAAACAGTATTAATTTTTAATAAATAAAATTACCATAATTACCATAAGCTTCACACCTGATTTATTAAACAATCTTTTTAACATAATAAATAATGCAAATATCAGGAATCTGAATAAACACATTTTAAGCTATATCTACTTAAATAAACATAATTATAGGGTATCCTTCTGTTTAGCAAAAAGGAAGTACTAAAATTTAGTGTGAAGGTTCATTTATTTGCAAGTGAACATGAGAATCAACACCTTTACAAAAACTATAAAGTACAATGCAAAACAAGATTAAAATCAATTACTTAAATTAATGTTTCCTGCTTAAACGATTAAAGCTGTTGATTTAAATTGCTTTAAATCCACCTTGACTCTGTACATCTGCCATTCTTCCCTCCAAGAGTTTATGAACATGGCAAATACAGTGGCCAAAAAAGAAGCCTTCTTAAAGTATTGTTTAATCTTAACTGTAGCAACACAGCATAAAGCCTTTTTAATACAGAGGACCTATATGCCTACCTACCTACCTAAAGGCTTGCCTTCCTTGGCAGAAACCCTGAGCTTCCTTGAGACATCCCCCCTCCCCTCCAATTCTGGAGGTCTGTGGAAGAGTTCACCCCCCCCCCTTTTAATTGTCTCACAAAGCCAGTCTTTCCAACTTCAGGGAGTATGTCTCTTAAAAACCACTCAAGTCTTGATCTCTTCAAGCATGTGATTCAGTACTGGGAAATAGGACTGGCAAGACCACTAGTGAGCCAAGGTAACATATCACAGTTTGTAGTCCAGAGAGTTTGCAAAATAACTCATCTGGACTATTGCCAGTTTTCCCAGGCTTATTTCCTGACCATCCAGTTATTGAATTAGCCCAAAACATGCATACAGTAAACATCTTCACAAGTATATAGAGGATATCATTTTCAGATTGCTACAGGCAATTCCAAATTACACTTATAGTTTTTATCACAAGATAAGCAGGCAAGACCAACACTACACCTTTGCTCGTGGTTGATTTTGCCTAATTTGTCTCAGTAAAACAATAGTGTCTTGTCTCCACTATGCTTTTGCTGCAGAATAGCTAACATGCTTTAGGCTATGTCTACTCAATAGCTTATGTCAGCAAAACTTATGCTGCCATGGGGTATGAATATTCTACCCACAAGCAACATAAGTTACACGGACATAAGTGCTCAGGTGCACAGTGTTGTCAGTGAGAGAGCTTCTCCTGCCAACAGAGTTTCTGTTGCTTGTAGAGGTCGTATTTTTATGCCAATGGGAAAGCTCTCTCCTGTTGGCATAGAGCATCTTCAACAGACACTGCGGAAGCATAGCTATATTGGTACAGCTATGCCACTGCATGTATAGATATACCCTTATTTACCCAGCAATGAAAATACATCTTATTTTTCTTTTTTGGTCAGCGATGACATTGCATTAGGTTGAAAAGGCTCAACTGTCGACCAAGTCTGTAGCAGGCCAAAAATAAAAAAGTACGTAGCACAAAATAAATAGAATTTAATACCAAAATCAAAGAAAATGGTACAGATTATGTTAATTTTCATGTTTACCTGAATAAAAGACTATTTTTAAAATAAATTTATCTGAAGCTGCAACAGAATTTCCACTGTGTCACACCAACATGGCACAGACGTTAGAAAACCCTGCCATATAATTTGAGTCCAATTACTACAAATTACATGAAACCATGCCACCAACAGCTCCAAATATATGCTGGACAAAAACAGTATGCTATGGAACCTCACATGCAAGTGTGTCCTCAAAGCACATGAGCCTAGGACAACTGTCTGGGACTTTTCAGAAAGAAGAGTCATCCAAGAGTGGCCCTGTCAATTCATATTACTGCATAGCAGACACCTACAGTATCAAAGGCAAAACAGACCTAAGAGAACCACCACATCTCATTAACCCCAGCAGAAGATCAACCGCCACCACCATGACAATTTCTGCTCTACAAGGACTAAAACCAAAATGACTAAAAACAGAGACCTAATCAAACCAGCACCTTGCCTTTCTTCATGAAGGTAAAATGCTAACCTATTAAAATGACCTCAATATTTCTCTACTAGTAGTCAGTGAATACCCCACCAACTCTAAAGCTTCTCCAAGTGTCACCAATTAAATTTGTGCAGAAAAGAAACTGCATTTCTCTCTGAGAACAAATTCCAATTTCACAGACACAAGAGTGTCCTTAAAGCAACTGTATCTATGAAATAATTTTAAAATTCACAGAAAAAAGCACTTGACTGGCACCAAGTGCAAACCAACTAGATTAACAAGTTCTCTCTCAAAGAGTTCTGCTTTGTTTACTGCACACCAACACCATAAAAGACCTCAAGAACTCCATACTGTAACAGATCCACAATTTGAAACAACTTCTGAAAACAGCACTCTTAACAGTCTTCGCTCAGGTTCTGTCATATGTCACCATGATTTCGAAGAAAAAAAAAAGGTGTTTAGGAGTCACAATACTGATGGAAGATGACAACATGCATTAAACCATCAGTAGAATGGTAGTGCCTGCAACAAAACATTCTCCCTGAGACCCCTCTGGAAGGTTTCGTTAGTCTCCAAGGCCAGACAGTAGAACTGATATTTTGCCTTAACAGAGAATTTTAAAATTAAGTATATATTTATCTCGCTAAGTAGATCTTACCATTTGCCGATATTCCCGAATCATTTTTAGTTTATCTTCTCCACCTTTGTTTTCTTCTTTCTGTTCAATGCTGCTGATTATTCTCCAAGAAGCTCTTCTAGCTCCAATCACATTTTTATATGCAACAGACAGAAGGTTTCTTTCTTCCACTGTCAACTCCACATCCATTCCAGCCACTTTCTTCATTGATTCAACCATTTCTGAGGAGGAAAAAGTTACTGATTATGCATATTAAATATAGTTTCCCAAACACGTTGAGTTATTTGTTTCCCAAACACGTTGAGTTATTTATTCCTTCTCACAGCTAAGATTTTCAATCAATTCAGTAAAATATTACCTTTTCAGAATTATGCACTGATCTTAATTTTCAACAAACTGGGCTCAGTCTTACCCTTCATTGTGTTATTCCTCATCTTTCAGATGAAAGGTGAGAATTTAGACGAGCAACTGGAAAAAAAATTCCCACAGCAACATCAGACCACATTAAAATACCACTAAGATCTTTTGGATAGGGATTAGGTCCACCTCTTTGTACAGTGCCATGATCCTCATTGATGCCTGAGCACTAGGACAATATAAATATTAAAATTAATAAAAAACATTTTAATAGAATGTTAATGCTGCAAAGTCAAACTCTTAAAAGTCAGGACATGCCAAAACTAATGTCTGTGCAACTATATTCCTCCCCCTTGTATGTATCAAGATACAATTTTTATTACAAGATCACACACTATTTTTTCCACAGGATGCCTGCCTCATTTAGTCGATGGGATAAACAGTGTTCACTGAACAGCTACTTAGTCAATATTTCTTTGTAGCCTTGTCATTCATTGTATGGCTCCATACCTTATTTACTGAACACCATTTAAACCCTACGCAGAATACAATACATAAACGTGGATTTTCCAAGGACACTCATTTTGGAGTGTGAATGCTTCAAATATATGTGAATTTATCTTTGCAACACCCCTTAATCGAGATGGTACTATTCAAATTTACAGATGGGTATCTAAAAGAAAGGTGATGTGGTCAAGCATCACTTAATTTTGGGTGCCCAACTTGAAACATCTAGTTTGTTTGTTTTTTGTTTTAAACTTCCAACCTCTGCAATAAATGAGATAGTCCGTTGTTTAGATGAAATATGGGCCAAAGGTATTAACATAACCCTGTCACAGTCCAACATTCAAGAGTGTTCAACAAGGTTTGGGAGTTTGGTATGCAGAAACCTCAGCCTACTTGATACCATGGAGAACACCCCACTAAAATCCTTTTATTTTCTTTTTTAAATAAAAAAGTAAAGCATTTAAAATGTAACATTAAATAATGCTCTCATCTGAATACCCCTTGTTCTCTCTCTCTAACTGGAAAGAAAGGAGAACCCCCATTTTAGAGCCTTAGATAGTACCAAAGATGGTAATAACAGTCCCTTTGGGGAAAAGAGAAGACGTTGCTGAGATGACCTAAAGTTGCTGCTGTTTTTGAGGTCCAATCCCATTTCGTCACAGGTGATGTTTGGGATTCAGCTGGAGCTGGTAGGGAGTAGAAAAGTCATCTGGATCCCTCTCTCTGGTCCAGTCTGGTCAGGAGATCCCTTAGGATTAGGACAAAAAAGATCCAGGGTTCCAGGAGACGGTGGGGGTGGCAGCCATGATGGTGAAGCTTGCTCCAGTAGTCTCCATCTCTTCCTCTCCATTCTTCCTTCACCCCAAAGTCTCTTTCTTTAAAAACCCAAAAAGGGAGTGATGAACAGAATAGCCCACCCCCTCATTATTTTGTCTATCGGTTACATCTAATATCCTTCACCAATTTTGGTTCATTCATTTCTGGTTCCATATCTTGTTTTTCCAAACATTATTTCAACATAATTCTTGAATTTATCAGCATGGCCTTTTTCTTTATATTAATTTAGACTGTCTGGTTTTCTTGCACCTGTTTACAACATTCATTGTTGAATGCAACTTGACCTATTTTCCATCGTTAATTATTACAGGTTATCGTAACATCTTACAAACTTGCACATACTTTTTACAACTGAGTTTACAATTAGGGTAAATTTGTAGGCCCAATTATCTTAACAGGTTCCACAGACAACACCTCATTCGCTACATAACCCTGATTCATTCCTTGAACACCATCCATCCTATGCACTTAAAGGGGCAAGGTTTCTGTGGAAAAATACTATGTAACCATATAAATTAGCTACTGTACCATAACACTTATGTACAAGAGGGCCAAATAAAGATTGCACACAAGTTTAAATTCTGGCATGCAATCAAAGATCTTTTAATCAGTCTTTTTAAATGTAATTTTCTACTTTTTTTTAAAAAAGCAAAACAAATTCCATCATGTGGAACCATACTGATCCCCAAGCAGGTATATATCAAGGCTGGTATCTTTAGAGCTACAGCCCAGACAGTTAACAGGGTAACTGATAACAGGAGTAGGCTGATCTTGTATGTGGACCTCAGTTATTATGGTTACATCTATGCTACAATTAGACACCCTCTGCTGGCCTGTACTAGATCACCCAGGATTGCAGGGCTCGAGCTTAGGGGATGTTTAATTAGTGTGTAGATCTTCCGACTAGGGCTGGAGAGCAAGTTCTAGGACCTTACAAGAAGGAGGATCCTAGAGCTCAGCCCAAGCCCAAAAGGTCTACACTGCAATTAAACGGACCCTAAATCTGAACCCCATGATTACAAATCAGCTGGCACAGGCCAGCCATTGGTGTCTAACTGCAGCATAGACATACCCTAATAAGAGGATAAGTCACATTGCAACTGGGTTTCACATATTTGCCAAAAGCAGAGGAATGTTGGGATTCAAGAGTCCTGAGTTCTAAATCCAGGTTCTGTAGGAAAGTGTGTTCTAGTAGTTAGACCATTCTGCCGTCTAAAGTAGCCGCCCCTCACCTCATCTGCATGATCCCTAGCATATTCCTCCTGAGCCTGTTCAATGTTGTCTCCATACCCATGCTCCAATTGCCCTTGCCACTACCAGCCTGACCCAGGGCTACCCTCACCACTTCACCTCTCTACAGGCAAGTCAGACTATCTCCTCATTCTCCATTCTCCTCCACGCTGGTCACCAGCAAGGGGAGCACTGAAAGCATAGCAGAGTCTCTCCCTGTGGTCAGTTACCAGACCAGCCTTCAACTGTCAGGAGGAGCAATTTTAGGAACTGGGCCTTTGCAGCCACAAGAGGGGACATGATTAGTTGCTCTGTGAGGATGCTGAATGGTCAGTCCAGTCTGCATGCAGACACTATGGGTATGGCACATACTCAGTGCAGACAGGATCTTAGGAGACTAATAATGCCAGCTCCTTACAAACCTCTACTAAGGATGTGTAAATTGAAACTTCAGAGGCTTACAATTTAGCCAAATTTGGGCAGATTATCACCTAGATAGCAAAGACATATTCCTAGCAGTAAGGCGATTCCCACTTTCAAACGTCAAATCCCTACTTCAAACCATGGATGCACTAATGCTTTTTAATTCATCCATTGTAAGAATTTAATTTAGGGGGGAGAAAAACCATTTACCTACCTTTCATAACTGTTATACTTCAAGATGCGTAGTTCATGTCCATTCCAAGTCGGGTGCGCGTGCGCCGCATGAAATCACCGGAAGGTTTTTTCCCCCCAGCAGTACCCATTGGGTCAGTGCAGGCACCCCCTAGAGTGGCGCCCTCATGGCGTTGTATATATGGTCTTACCGACCTGCCGCTGTCTCAGTTCCTTCTTGCCACTCGGCAGCGACAGGAATAGGCAGATGGGTTTTGCAGTGGACACAAGGAACACATCTCGAAGAACTGTTATAAAAGGCAGATATCTGTTTTTCCTTCAAGTGCTTGCTCATGTCAGTTCTAAGTAGATGACTCCCAAGCTGACCCTAGGAGGAGGGGTCGGAGCTCACGATATGGCTGACTGAAGCACTGGTCTGTCAAATGATGCATCATCTCTAGCCTATTGGGTAATGGCATGTGATGTAAACATGTGGACGGAAGACAACGTTGCAGCTCTGCAGATCTCCTCTGTGCCAAGAATGCTGCTGAGGATAACTGCGCCCTAATAGAGTGCACTGTCAAGGCCAGGGCCGGTGCCTTAACCAGGTCATAGCAAGTTCTTATACAAAAGGTAACACATGACAAAATCCTCTGGATGACACTGGCAGACTTTTCACCCTGTCTGCCACCACTATGAAGAGTTGGTTCGACTTACGAAACGGTTTAGTTCATTCTATATAGAATGCCAACACCCATCTGACATCCAGTGAGTGGAGACATTGCTTCCTGCTGTTCGCATGTGGCTTTGGAAAGAACATTGGCAAAAAGATTTCCTGACTTGCACAGAAATGGGAAACCACCTTGGGGAGGAAAGCCGGATGGGGACATAGGCGTACGTTATCACTGTGGAACACTGTATATGGTTGGTCAGATGTTAATGCCCTACATTCTGACACCCTCCTTGCTGAGGTAATTGTGACCAGGAAGGCCACCTTCCATGAAGAGATATGAGAGCAAGATGCTAAGGGCTCAAATGGAGGCCCCATCAGTTTACTGAGTACTAGGTTAAGATCCCAAGGTGAGATTGGGCGACCAACTGTTGGGTCAAGTCTTTCTAGGCCCTAGAGAAACTGGAACACCATAGGATTGGCAAATACTGAGCAGCCTCCTTCCCTTGGGTGGAAAATGGAGATTGCTGCTAAATACACCTTTTCCAATGATGCAGCCAGCCTTAGCTGCTTCAAGTGCAGCAGGTAATCCAAAATAAGGGGCAGCAAAGCCTGCATTGGGGGAGTTCCCCCTCTGAGACAACCACATGGAGAATCTTTTCCACTTAGCCAAGTACGCCACCCTGGTGGATGGCTTTCTACTACCAAGGAGGACCTCCTTTTCTTGCTGTGGGCACATTGCTTCCCTAGAGTTCAACCCCACAGCTTCCACACCATGAGATGAAGCAATCCTAGGTTGGGATGACGGAGCCACCCCTGGTTCTGTGTGATCAAGTCTGGAACCAAGGGCAGAATGATTAGGGTGTCTATGGATAGTTGTAGGAGCATCATGTACCACTGTTGTCTGGGCCAAGCTGGGGCTATGAATATGACCGAGGCCCTGTCTCTCCTGATTTTCAGGAGGACCTTGTTAATGAGAAGTAATGGTGAGAAAGCATAGCACAGGAGCTGGTCCCACGGAAGGGAGAATGCATCTGCCAGGGATCCCAGACTGTGATTTGGGTAGGAACAGAATTGATGACATTTTCTGTTGGATGACATTGCAAAGGAGGTTTATGTGAGGAAACCTGCACCTTCAGAAAACGTCTCTTACTATATCCGAACTGAGAGAGAATTCATGGGTGCTGAAAGAGCAGCTGAGATTGTCTGCCAGCTTGTTCTGAGCACCAGGCAGGTAAGACACTTCCAGGTAGATCGATTGGGCGACGCAGAAGTCCCATAGCAAGCTTCCTGGCACAGGGGAGAGGGGCGTGCTCCCGCATCTGTTTATATAGAACATTGCTGTGATGTTGTCCGTAATTACTGACAGGACCCTTCCTTGCAGGTGAGGTTGAAAGGCTTGGCAGGCCAAACAGACCGCTTGTACCTCTCTGACATTTATATGAAGTGATAGCTCCTCTGGGGACCACAGGCCCTGCATTCTCAGCGATCCAAGATGCGCTCCCCAGCCCAACGCCGAAGCATCCATAACTAACACCACAGATGGTTGCGGATTAGCAAATGGGACCCCTCTGCAAACTTGCTGCAGATACAGCCACCACTGGAGAGACTAACACAAGACTACCTTGTCCAGCCTGTCCCTATTGGGCCGATAAACGGATGCCAGCCATGACTGGAAAAGTCTGAGTCTCAATCTCACATGTTTGAGCACATAAGTGCATGGGGCCATCTGGCCTAGAAATGTCAGACAACCTCAAAATGTGGTGGTGGGAAACTGCCTGAAGATCCTTATTATCGAGCCCATGGCCTGAAAACAAGTCTCTGATAGCAGCACTCTGGCCTGGACCAAGTCCAGGACTCCTCCAATGAATTTTATTCTATTCTTTGCATGGGCTCGATTTGTTTGTATTCAACTGGAGACACAGACTGATGAAGGTTGATCGTATTTAAAGCAACATGAGGCTCCACTTGCTCCCTGGAACGGCCACTGACCAGCCAATCGCCTAGGTATGGATACACTTGAATGCGATGCCTTCTTAGGAATGCCATGACAACGGCCATGCACTTGGCGAAGACACTCAGAGCTGACGAAAGGCCGAACGGGAGGGCTATGAATTGATGATTGGTAAGCCCTACCACAAATCTGAGGAATCTCCTGTGGGGAGGTATTATTGAAATGTGAAAATAGGTATCTTTTAAGTCGAGGGCAGCATACCAGTTGCCTGGATCCAGAGGGGATGGTTGAAGCAAGGGAAACCATGCAGAATTTTAGTTTCTTTATGAATCCATTGAGATTCCACAAGTCAAGAATAGGTCTGAGTCCCCCTTTTGCCTTGGGGATTAGGAAGGGTCTAGAGTAAAACCTCATTTCCCTTCAGGTCCTGAAGAACCTTCTCTACTGCTCCGGCATGTAGCTGTTGCTGCACTTCTTGTATGAGAAGTTGCTTGTGAGAGGGATCCCTAATTAGGGATGGGGAAGCGAGGTAGGAGGGCTAACAAAACTGGAGGGAGTATCCCATTTCTACCATATGCAAAACCTATCTATCTATCTGTCTGATGTTATTCAGGTCCAGGCTCGGTAGAAATGGGATACATGGTTTAGGAAAGGAGGACAAGGACCAAGGTACTGTCCTGGAATGTCACCCTTGGGTGTAACTTCAAAAATTTTGTTTTGGCCAGGGGGGCTGATTGCCTGAACCTCTACCCGCATTGGACGGCTGTGGTGTTCTACGTCTGTTATTTCTACCCCTTTTTCTTGAAAAAGTCTTGCCTGGGTTGAGAGGGTAGAACCTTTGTCCAGACTGGGCTTAAAATGCTTCCTCTCGGCGGAAGGCATGTGGAGCCCCAAGGATTCTAATGTTACCCTCAAGTCCTTAACACTATGGAACTTCGAGTCCATGTGCTCCAAAAACTGTCCCCCTCCCTCAAAGAGCAAGTCCTGTATTGTATATTGTACTTCTGGTGGAAGGCCCGACACCTGCAGCCAGGAGCTTTGTCTCAGCTAGACCCAAAGCCATAGTCCTTGTAACGGAATCGGCTGCCTCTAGCAAAGCCTGGAGCGATGTCCTGCCCACCTCCTTGCCTTCCTCCACCATGGCCCTGAACTCAATGTTGGAGTTGGATGGGAGCAAGTCTTTGACTTCATCACCACCTCCCACTAATTGAAGTTGTACCTAATGAGAATTGCCTGTTGATTGGTGATAAGTAGCTGGAGCCTGCCAGTGGAATAGGTTTTCCTCCCAAATAAGTCCAGTCTTTTGGGCTCCTTTGATTTGGGCTTTGGGCCCTGCTGGCCTTGTCTCTCCTTTTTCATTTGCCACAGACACTATCAGCAAACCCAGGTGCGAATGATTTAACAGGTACTCATACCCCTTGGATGGGGCAAAATATTTTCTCTCTATCCTCCTAGCCGTGGGGGAAAATTGAGGCAGGGGTTTGCCACACGGTTTTTGTTGTGGTCTGAATTGTCTTGATCAGAGGCAAGGCTATCCTTGAGGGCCCCCTGGGTTTCAGGATATCCACCATTGGATCCACTGACTTCCTCTACTTGCAGCCCTAAGTTTTGGGCCACTTGTCTCAGGAGCTCTTGGTAGGCTCTACTGTCCAGAGGGATGTGAGTAGCTGTTGATCCAGCGACTGCTTCACCCAGGAAGGAAGAAGATAACACCTTTGATTTGATGTTCGCTTCCTGGATGTCCTGACCAGCCGGGTCCTCCCTGTCCAGAACCCCCTTGTCTGCTTCGGGACACACTCTGTTGCTGGGGTCTTCCTCAGTACCATGTCTCTCACTGGCTGCTGCTGACAGCTGTCTCCCTGTGACCCCTGACTTTGGTGCCGTGGGGCTCTATGCTCCATGGTGTAGGACGCCTGAGTCTCTGAAATCACCAAGTAGGGGCCTCTGGCTGCGACCCTTGGGCCTGATAATATGCCCACAGGGTCCAGAAGGGCCATTCCTGAGGCATCTGCCACTGCATAGGCCATGACCCCATGGGGGGGCTGCCCCTTCTCTTCTGTGGGGTGGCACCTTCCTGACCTGCAACTACTTTGCCTGGAGGAGTAGGACTCTGCCTCTGGGTCTGATGACTGTGATTCCACTTGTGGAGACCATGAAGGAGCCATACAGCAGTGCCAAGACACAGGTGATCGGAGCTCCAGTGGTTGTTGCTGATGCATGGGAGACTGGTGCCAGGGCGAGGCTGACTGGTGCCCCGGCTAAGGCAACCAGCACCGAGTGGTGCCACATCATTGCCAGCTTGACTCTAGACAGTACCGCAACATGCGGTGCTGGGGGTCTTACTTCGGGCCCCCTTTCTACTTGGGGGGGGGGGGGGAATTGACGACAACTATTGCGCTGTCATGGTAATCAAGACCCTTGCCACCGTGAACGTATCCAGCGTGGAAAGGAAGCCAGCTTTTCCACCTCACTTTCCTTTGCTGGAGAGTCCACGTGTGCTGAACTCACAGGTGCCCTTTGCAGGTCTGATGTGGACAGCCCTGCAAGGTTCCTGTGATTGGTGCGACTGGATACGTGACATGGTACTGTCCTTTTTCATAGTTCACAGGGCGTCCTGTATCAGCCATCTGCTTCTTGTGGGGCACTGGTGAATGGTCCACGTTGGTCTCTGGGCCGGTGAGTGGCACCATCCCAATGCCAAGCTCTTCTTCAGTATCAGGTCTCTAACACACCAAAGCACTGCACACCAACATGCCAGGCCTTAAGGTTGTAGCCGAAAAGCTGCCTACATAAGGATCTGCTTGAGAGGAGCACTTCTCTCTTTTCTGCTCCTGGGGTGGAAACTCTTACAGAAACTTCAGCGATCAGTTTGGTGCGACTCCCCTAAGCACTTCAAACAGGAGTCATACGGATCATCTTTGGGCATTGGTTTGTGGCAGGATCCACAGGTCTTGAAGCCTTAGGCACAAAGCATGCCCCAGTACTCCGGGAAGGGGAGTACAACTAAGAGGGAACCCTCTTAACCAACATTTATCTATAAACACAACTATAAAACTGTTTAAACTAAAACCCTGATTAACTATTTTTAACTATTTTACAGGAACCGCTAGTAGATATGGGGAGAATGCTTGCAGACGCAAAGCAATGAAGCTCCAACGACCATCACAGGCGATAAGAAGGAACCGAGGCGGCAGCGGGTCAGCAGGGCCCTATATACAACTGCAGGAAGGCGCCACTCCACGAGGTGCCTGCACCAACCTGACAGGTACAGCTGGGGGAAAAGGCCTTCCAACGACTGTGCACGCAGCAAGCGCGCATGCTACTTGGAATCAACATGAGCAAGCACTCAAAGAATATATTCTTCTGTAACCCCTTTCTCAGAAATAGCTTAACCATTTTGCCGAAACTTTTTTTAAAAATTAACAATCAATGTTAGGCATGCATCTGGTACAAAACTTTTTGGTCCAAAGAACTGAAGTTCAGCAAAGTTATAAGCAACTGAAAACAGCCTTCAAGCAAACATCTGACAACCTCAATTATTAGCAATACTACCAAACTGCCTAGGATTTTAATTTTTTTGTAGGTTGTGTTATGAGTTCTGTAAATTATTTTGTTTTTGATTAAAGAGTGGCTTTACCTCTGATCAGTTTACTTTTAAGTTGGTAAAAAAAAGTCACCTTAAAATATTTCTATATTCACTTCTATTTCTGATCAGTATAACTACATACAACTGTACAAGGCATTCTGCCCTCCAGAACACTGGATCTTGTGGACAGAGCACAGGACTCGGGTTGAGCCTGCATTCTAATCCCAGCTATGCCATGAAGTTGCTGTGTGATCTTGGGCAAAGTTAGTTTACATTGTTGTGTCTCAGTTTCCTTATCTGTAAAATGGAAATGCAATTCCTAAAAAACTTAAGATCGTCAGATGAAAAGAACTAGAGAAATGTAAAGTATATACAGGTAAAACTGTTTGGCAACCTTAGCTAGCGCGCACACTACCTGCACCTGTGCTTTACAGCACTTCAGCCAACTTAGCAAAAAGATTGGTCAGCTGTTCACTAACAGATATGATATCGTCACTGATTTGCTGCACTTTATGTTATCATGTATCTAGACACTGAAAATCAAGCCTGCTATGTCCAGGTTAGTATGATCAGCATCAACTTGGTTGTGTCCTAGCAAATTTTCTTCAGGAGTTTTGGAGGGCCAAAAGAAACTGAGAAAGGCATATAGAAGTGATCTTTCTTCCAATTCAAAAGAATGGCATTCAATATACACTGAAGGTCCCTGCCTATTCTTGAGCATGACCTCACATTTGCTAGTTGTGGGAAACAAGCTTATGTCCATGACAAACGATGTGCCACTTAAGGTTTTATCAGTCTCAACTCATGTTGGCCTATACTTTTCCAATGGGAACAACTATAGTGCTTTTTTGCACTAGTAGGTGAAAGGTGAATAGGGTCTTAGCATTGCACCATTCCCACAAACCATCTCCTAACACAGAGGTGAATAACCCTCTCCCCATCTGTCCAGGAAATACACACCAATAATTTTGTTAGTAAGAATCTGCACAGAAAGTCAGGAGGTGTCAAAGCATGTACTCTGATACGAATATCCCCATTTGATTATTTCCAGGACCCACCCATATGAAGAAATGACATGTCATGCCAAAAGAAGTTGGGACATTAAACGGAAAGAACTGGATTTATCAGTCCTGTTGCAGGTTATTTTACCTTCAAATCTGTTGCCTGGATGCAGCTCTGCCTGACAGTGAGACTGCTAATGGGACTGATACCTTTGTTCTCTGACAGAAGAGAGACTGATTTTCAGAGCATGCCTCTGAATAACTGCTATAAAACTTAACTTTACTCAGTTTTCAGTTTCCTCACGAACTCATCCATCTTTGCACTGAAGAGGCCTGAAAACTCTTGAAAGGGAGATAAACCTTTGTATGGGCCATGAAGGACAAATCCAAATTCCTAAACCAAGCATGTCTTCAAAAAAAGCATGGTCAAAGCCAAAGATCTGGATACAGCTTGGGCCTTCATAAAATGCCCCCACAATATGCCTTGACACCACCTCCTAAAGTACTGCAAAAGAGGTTCACTAATTTTTTTCCCCCCAGAATGAGTAGGGCCCAGGAAGCACCCTTTCTCCACAAAGTTAAAAGAGCCATGAGCGCCCACTAACCTTCAGTCTGGTATACAGAGGAATAGGCCTTATGCTCCATTACATCCAGCTGTTGCAATTCTGTTGAGGAGAAGTCTGACCTGGATTTCCTGGCAGTAGTGGAAGCTACCAAGAACAAAACTCTGGTAAAAGAGATCAAACCCTTCCTTGGGAACTTGTACCAATGGTATAAAAGTCACCAGCCCCAAATTTCCTTCAGTTCCTAATTCCAAGCACATTCTATGAATCGCCAGTGCAGATGTGGGGGCAGAGTAAGGGGGTAGGAGAGAGAGAAACCGGTGCAATTTCCTTATGATCGCCAAAACCTTAAAAGCATTATTACCACTTAAGACATCCAGCCACCTAGTGGAAAGCTTTTATGTTTTCACAAGTACTGATGTGTCCTACCAAGAGAAACACAAAGATTTAATAACCTAGCAACCAGACAATCACATTAAGCAATTTCTGGTCTGGGTGAAAAACCTGATCTTTACAACTGATACAAAAGGTCCAAGTTCTGGGAAGAAAAAAGAGTTTGTTCTTCACTATGGCTAAAAACTGAGAAAGATACATGGGCAAGCCCAAGTTGGCATAACCAGAATCTCTCACCCCCTGGGGCTCTAACCCTGCCAGATTTTCCTGAGAAGTTCTAGTTAGGATTGGGGTGAGGAGCAACTGCATATTCTGTTGAAGCTGTTTCATTTGCATTAATTACTTGGAAAAGTCATTGGACCAGAGAGAATTATTCTACAGAGACATGGGATCTAGCCCCCCCCCACTGCAAGGATTCCATATGAAGTGGAACAACTTCAACAGCAGAGAACGAGGAAAAGTCCCACATCAGAATATCCCCTAATTTGGTGGCTGGGTACTCTCCTGAGAGGTGTGAGGCCCCTGTGCAAATCCTGTAGGGGAAACTAATCCCAGGTGAGTACTCTAAACACAGTGCTAAAAAATTGTAAGTTAAGCACCACCACTGCTTCCTTCAGCCAGAATCTGAATGGGACCGAATCCAGAAGGCTGCCTCCAAGCACACCTACCAGATCAAGGCCCACATGCAAGTTAGAGGAGCCAACACCTATCTTCCCCCAGTTTGTGAATTGCTCTAGAGATGAAATGCGAGATAGCGTGTCCCCTGATTCCTTGAGTGAGGCAGCATGTGCATGCCCAGAGGCAGAAACTGAGGTGACTGGGACATTTAACAGTGGAAATTTAGGTGCCCACAGGGTTAGGCTGGGTGTGCATCACAGTTGTGCCAGAACTGGGACATAAACACCTAAATCCTTTTGTTCATTTAGGCTACAGTGACTAGAAAAATTGATGAAAGACATTTATTTTGCAACAACAATCCTTGCATACTTTTGCTCTAATTTAATTAAAACTGCATTCTATTATAAAATATCTGTAGTCAGTATTATGACAGGACAATATGAAAAAAAGAGAAACTCAACAAGACAATGAAGTTCTAATCACAGAGATAGGAATTCTTATTTTAATATTTAGCTTTAAGAATGGCTTTTGAAGCAGACTGTAAATCCAATCTCAATCATCAACAACATGAAGACGCCCATTAAGTTCAATATGGTACTACGAATCAAGGTTCCACACACAGCACTTGGGAAAATTTGAAAGAAATGTGATGCTGTACAGCATTACAACTTTATTAAATAGGATACATAAAACTGAAAAAAGGTTTTACAGGTTGGACATCACACAATAAATGTACAAATCTCTTAACTTTAGCTCAGTAATACTGAACAGTTCTTCAGATTTAATGAGCCCACCATGACAGTTTTCCTATCATCATAAATTTAACTACTTCGCTACTTTGTATAGTGAAGACACTACCTACACCAAGGGGAGAAGCCCTCCTATCAACATAGCATTGTCTGCAGTGGGAGTTAGACCAGCATAACTGCGTTGCTCAGGGGTATGGACATAAATTGCTAGCACATACCAAGCCCAAGAAAGAGAAATTATTTTGTCCCTAAAAACAGATTACTGAAGACAAAACCTAACCCTCCCAAACTAAAACAAGTGCCTCTAGATGGTCAATTAATTCTGCGAATTCAAAGTTCCAGATCTATTACATTAGCAGCAATCATAAATGGTTCAGCTGCAGCCCTACTGGAGTTGACAGGGTCTGGGGAAAAAAATGAGACTTTCAGAAAAAAGCAGAATTTTCCTCACTGAACAATGGATATGAGAGCAGGCAGTAATAAATATTTAGTTTTTCAGTTACTACACAAAGGACATATCCTCCCCAGCACCTCTATGCAAACCTGACTGACAATAGGCATCCCCTGTGCAATGTGAGTAGACAATCCTGAATTACACTCTAGCCAGTTTAATAAATATTCAGCCCTCTCCTTTGAATGAGTTTTATACCCTTGATCTAGACTCACAACAACTGTGAATTCAGTGCCCTTAACCTTTAAGGTTGAGCAAAGCCTTAACAGGCTCCACAGATGGGAATGGAACCGAGGTCCAAATCTCAGTCACATTCCTAGTCTGTCCTTCACCAAGGTTATCATCTATTTGTTTATAGCTATACTGTCTGTAAAATGGGGCTATAATCCTGCATATGTAACCCTCTGTTTCAAAGTGCACTGTGTCCTCTTGCAATGATTGGTCCACATAACTTCTCTGCCAGCTAACTTATTTAATCCTTTAGCTGTGGTTACAGGTATGTGCTGTATTGAATATTTATGGCTCAACAAATCCTGCTGCTGGTTCACGAGCGAAGCAGGGGTTGTTAAAGTTACAGGAAAAAGTTCTGTTATGTGTCATTTTTCTTTAAACGACAGGAAGTCTAATACAAAATTACCGCAAGCACTCAAAATTTAGGAAATACCAGAATTAAGTTTGTCTATACAACCATAATTCTATCCTGATGTGTGTATGAATAATACATTCTTTTAATGAGATGATCATTAAAGTTCTCATTCAAGAACTGAATGGACCGTGCTCAGGAAATTATTCAGGGCTGTGTAGCAAACAGCTGTTGTCTATGTGATCCCATCTCAATTGTTCGAAAAACTGGAAGGGGTATAGAAACTGATGTAGGACAATGGTTCTCAACTTATTTACCATTGTGGGCCATAGATGCATCTCTCTGTGTTACATGGGCCACATCCATGCAATAATATACTATCTTTATGACCTCGAGGATGTTACATGTGCTGCAGCTGTATGCTGACTGGGCCAGAGGTTGAGAACCACTGACGGGGGCTAGCAGGAAGAAGTTAGCTGCAGCGATGCGATGCTAGTGAATTTAATTCCATTCCTGCTTCTGCCAGACTTCCTATGTGATGATGGGCAAGCCACCTCAACAAGATTTTTACAACTGGCCAGTCATTGTATGGTTCTCATTTTCTAAGTACCCAAATTTAGACACTTGCGGGGGCTGATTTCAGAAAGAATATTCACTACTGATAAGAGCAATGAAATCTCTAGATGCTCATCTCTGACAGTAAGACTGAAGAAATGTCCACAGGATTATCAACCAGCTGGTGTCCTGCCTCCTAACCCCGGCTCTGCTGATTCATTATATGGTCCTGGACAAGTTCATTTGCCTGTCTGTTTCAGTTTCCCAATCCATAAAATAGAGATAACATTTTACCCAAATTCATTTCAAGGATTTTGTGAAGATTAGTTAATGTCTGTATGGTGTTTTGTACATATGTGCAATGAAGATGCGAACTACTCTGAAAAAATCCAGTCGTAGGTGACCCAAATTGAGAAACAACTAGCAAGGAACTCAAAATTAGTGGAGACACCAAGTTATGGCCTTAAGTCTTCCTGGGCCTGAAGTCCCAGTCTGTCAAATGGGAATAAAAACCTCTGCTATCTCACGAGCGAGTTGAGAAAATATATTTATTAATGTTTGTGAGGCTCAGATCGGTGTATATCACCACAGAACAGCTCATGAGTAAAGTAACAATTGTATTTTTACTGTTGCATTTGGATGCTGTATAGTGAATAAGGTATGAGGCTAACCACTGAAGGAGGACTGAAGGAAATATTAAAGAGCTGCATCCATTGCCTGAGCACCATCCATTCTGTACTGAGAAGGATGCAAGAATCCAATCGTATGTAATTAAACAATTGTATCAGTGTATATGTAGAAAAAGGCAGATTTAAGACTGCACAGGCAACCATAAAACTGGCATTTCCTAACATTTGAGAACTTGACTGCAAACTAAACACAATTCTAGACTACACTCTCTGACTTTGTGTGTATATTAACAGATTTTAAGGCCAGATGGGACCATTATTTTCATCTAGTTAGTTCCTGCATAACAAAGCTAGAATCTCACTAGCGAGTCCTGCTTCACAACCCATAACTTATGGGTAAACTAAAGTATATTTTTTAGAAGACATTTTGATTTAAATACTTCAAGTGATAGCAAATCCACCCACTACACATTGTTCCTTTAGTTTATTCCCCTCACTGTTACAAGATTGGCACCTAATTTTATGACAAATTAGTCTAGTTTCAGTTTCAAGATCTTTGATATTATGCCTTTGTATGATAGATTAAAGAGATCGCTTCTATCAGAAATCATTTTCCCATGTAGGTCCTCAAAAACCAGTATCATATCACCTCAGCCTAAAAAGGGCACAAACCCATTTTATACAGAATACACAAAAATTACCATACCAAATCACACTAGAAGTTCATCTAGCCTTTGACAGTGGCCAGTTCCAACAACTAAGGAACAAGGAAAATTCTTTTCCTGCCCTCCTGCCCCTTAAACAGAAGTTGGTATGTACACTGACATATGAGAGTTTATATTGACTTTTTTCCTCTCTTTTTTTCATTCTTGCTATAGTATCTCTGGATGATGTTCTTATCCATATCCCTTTCTGGGTCCTACTAAGGTCTTTGCTTCAGTATATACTGTAACATTTATTACCTTGGCAGGACACTTACGTTCAATCAATATTGATCATTTAAGAAGGGTCTTATTTAGTGTAACAATAAAATCTTCAGTTTAAGACAGAACTAAACACCAAAGATAACATACAAAATGAAAAATCGGTATTAGCTATTAGACAAAGCAATCTTATTACTTGACAATACATCTCTGTTGCAATGACAATTACAATTTAACAAAAACTACAACTTGTGATTTTAATCACTACACCTTGATTTTGGCTAAGTATGCAAGTTAATTGGTTAAGTCTCATTTACCAGTTGCTTCACAAGCAATGTTTTGTATAAACAATGTCACTTTAAGTTATTCTGTACTTGAGGCAACAGCTTTAAGCCAGCAAAAGCATCCATGACATGCAGGGGGCTGCAAGCTTCATGATTTACTATTTACATTAGTATGTTAACGCACTGAGCAGCAAGATGCATTTATTTGGTAAGCAATTTATAAAAAACACTAGATGGCATGGTCTGGTACAGCAGTTCTCAAACTTCATTGCACCACAACCCCTTCCTGACAACAAAAATTAATACACAACCCCAGGAAGAGGGACCAAAGCCCAAGCCTGAGCTGGGCTTCGGCCCCAGGCAGTGGGGGCTGTAACCAGTAGCCCTTGGGCTTCTGCATCATCCCTGGGCAATGGGGCTCAGGCTTTGGCTTCTGTTACAGGCCCCAGCAAGTCTAACACCAGCCCTGGTGACTTCATTAAAACAGGGTTATGATCCACTTTGGGATCCTGACTCAGTTTCAGAACCACTGGTCTAGCAGACAGGCCACGGGACTTGGGAGTCTGGAAACCTGGAGTTTCTTCCCAACTTTGACACCAACCTCCTATGTGATCTTGTGCAAACCATTTCCAAAGCCTTATGCCTTAGTTTCCCCAATCTGTAAAACTAGAATGATACTTACATTTCAAGATCTATGGCTAAAAAGTGTTATACAGAGAACTAGATATTTAACAAACTCTGTCTTGTGTCATTGTATGTGTCTTCACATCTCCACAACAAAACAAAAAGATCTACTTATTTCATCACCTTTTTGCATTGCTGATACCATCACAATATTTGATATTGTAATGCAGATAAATGTGTTCCTCACATATGAAATTAATATGCCAATGTAAGCAGATACAAAAATGCACTTCTAACAATGATTTTTAACCTGACATCATCCCTTTAACTTATTTTACAGAGCCATTCCAACAAACTGCTTTGAACTCTACTGAAAACTATTGCATTCTAGCAAAGACTGATAACTGAAAATCTCATTACCAGACATACCACTGTGTAATGCATAACCTTTCACCTCGAACTATCCAGTTTCTGCTTCCTTTTTCCTGAACAGTCATTCATAAAGGGACAGAACGTAGATGGGAAAACGTCTCACCAAAAGGCAAATCCTACAAATTAATATTCTAATTATCAGGGGGGTTGGATGCTTTGCACTACAGGTGCCTATAGCAGAATTTGAAAAATTTACCAGACATTAAGAGGAAAGATGTACCACTGAGCAGGGAAATGCCACAGAGATGCATACTTCATCCTCAAAAACTACCGAGATGGATGGAGGAATACCACCTACCAGTGCTGTGTTCACAGACACAGCCTGGGGCTCCAACTTCCGCCTGGTCAACACTTGTTTTCCCAGCATAGCTATGTTGGTTAGGATCATGAATTAAAAAATTCACACCCCTAATCAACACAGCTATGCCAGCAAAAGCCCTAGTGCTGATGTAGTTATACCAGCAAAAAGTGCTTTTGCCAATAGAAGCTGAATCTACATTATGATTTGCCAATATACCAGGAAACCTAGTATTGTCAACTAGGCCTTATGTCTCAGCTACTATCTAGTAGATAGCTAATATGTTCTGAACTCCACTCCAGCTACTAGAAAAAGAAAATATTTGAATTCTGAATTCCTCTTAGCATTCCCCCAGCCTCATGGATATTCCAAAGGAAAGCATTTCTTCTACTTATCTCTTCTTATGGCTCCATTTTGTGTCCTCCCCCAGGAATATACTTCTCCAGTGCTTGCATGTATGCTGATGGTAGCAGCTACAGAGAGAACCTGACTTAGTTCTTGTAGTTTTACTGCCTCCATGGATTTTCTGAACAGCAATAATGATAGGAAAGATCCTGATCAATTTTTGTCTTGTCACTTGGGAAAGCTATGAGCAGCAGCTAAGGCAACAGAGCGGACAGACTGACTACAGACAGGTTTATTCTATGTTCATATTCAGATTTGTTTTTATTCACAACCATAACAGCGAGAAATCTAATTTAGCATTAACTGAATTATAAGGGTTTAAAATAAGCATGACAAGCAGATTTTTCAAATCCTACAGATAACATATATGACTTAAGTGTACATTCAGGAAGAAGAGCCTTAGTGCACAGAGATATTGAACACCTTACAAATATTTAAATAAGCACAGCCCAAGAACTTTAAAGAAAAATTTCAAGGCTTAGGAACTCCTAATAATCTGAATTACAATAATTTTAAACATAAAGTGAAAGGCTAACGAGATTTACTTTTACTTCAGGCAGAGAGATGTACGTCGAATTTAATCAACTTCATGGGCTATGACGGGGCAGCAGAGAGGGTTAAAAAGAGAGAGAGAGAGGTTGATACCTTAAAGAGCCACACCGCCAAGCTATGGTGGGCAGAAAAAAGGGGAAAGGTGCGTTCGAAGGCCGGGACCGGTGGGGAAGGCAAAGGAGGGCCCCACTAAGACCAACCACCCCGATCACAGACAGCGGGACACTGGACGTTGACTGCGGCGAAACGACCTGGCCCCCGCCCCACAGGGCTCAGCCACTCTGAGCCATCCCTCCTCGGCCCGCGGCCGAGCACGCAGCGCTCGAATGAGGAAGCTCTCTCTCTGCCGGCTGGGGACGGCACCAGAAAGGAC